>BSBK01002461.1:0-152500 GCA_027943335.1 Chamaecyparis obtusa | reverse complement strand
TTTAGGAATTAACTTTGAAATTAAATTGAAATTACTGGAATAAACAAAGTAAATGAAACAATTCACCTTGCCTATATCGAAACCCTTGTGGAGGATTCAAATCCCTAAATCCACAAGTATGGATGCTCCAACTGAATGTATAATTGGATGTAGGATATCTCAAATAAATTGTCTTTAGATCTTCAACACCAATCTTTAATGGATCTTGGAATAGGAAGAAGCTTGAATGGATGTCGATGGAGAAATCTTCAACAAGAGGGCTCCATAGAGATTGAATCCTTCAATGGATACCAATGGATCTCCTTGATGAATTGAATCTTTAATGCTTGAATGCTTGAAGATGAATGAATTCTTGAATGATTTCCTTCTCCTTCTTACTTTCTTGATTTCACTTGCTTGATTGCTTGAGAGATGGGATGTCAAGATAATGCTTGATTGAAAAAGATGATTGAAATGAGAGGAGAAGGCTCCCTTTTATACTAGTCTAGGGCACAAAATTCTAGAGAGGCCTACATAGGAGAATTAAATTCCCATTTAAGCTTTAACCCCTAGAAATGGACCTAAATTAAATATAATTTAAGAGTTTACCATTCTGAAACCTGAAACAGCCGACCTGGAAGTGAGAAATAAATATTTTTGAAACCCAACATCTAGAAACTTTGGGATCTTGAAATTTGGACCTTGGGTCAAGGTTGACATCAACCTTGACCTAGGTCATGGTCAAGGTTGACCATGACCTAGGTCAGGGTTGAGGTCGACCTTGATCCTGAGGTCAAGAATCTCAGAGTTACAATTCAAGATGCCATATTTATGTAGAAAAGAAGTAGAAAATAGGGTAGAATAGGGGAAAAAGCTAGATCCAAGTCAAAGATCCATTCAAGGTGTTTGACATGACCCCAAACCACTTACTCGGAGGGCTAAACTAGTCCTAAATGGAAATGCCTCCATTTTATGACACTACATTTAGCTTTCACTTTAGCAAGAGTATGGACTCAATGCAAAATCTTGGTAAAGGAGATCACAAAGAAAAAGACAATCTTATTGAAATCAAAGGGAAAAAGGAATCCCCAAGCCCCCAAGGACTCATGTCTTTGTCAAGTCCAAGATTACAATAAGAAAGATGTCTCTAAAAAAAAGAGAAGAGGGTGTGATTACCTCGCCCAATGAGAACTTATGTCCCACTATAAACCACACAAGGAAACAACACAATTGGAAATATGGAGTTGAACCACCTAGTGAATGTGGCTACTCACTAGTCAATCCATCAAGGATTCACTCCTAGGAATATTCTATTCCAAATAAGAAAAGCCAAAACAAAAGAGAGATCTAGTCTTAAGGACACCTTCGACCTTAAGGGATAAAAACTTTTGAAAATTGAAACTAGAGGGATCAAGAGATCCTATAAGATAAAAATCCATGCTTTAAGGATTAGTCACTAATCCATAAATGGAGAAAAGAGCCTTGAAAAATATATATATTGAAAGTGCATGTGTGAAAAATGTGAGCAAAGTGTATGCCCCCACATTAAAGACATTGCTAACACTTTAATAGGAGCAATGGCTTGAATAGAAATATAAAGAACTCCACTGATTACATTTCCACTATGGGATGCCCCCAAGAGAAGATAAATCAAGGGAAATACCACATAAACATACAGAGAACACATAAGGGATCTACCTTCCGTGGGGTCAGTATGATCATAAGATATTATTTATATATGATATTATTGCAAATGAATTGACATCATTCCCCAAAGAAAGTAGAACTACAATCACAATGGAGGAAAGAAAATATAAGAGTTACGAAGAAGAGTCTTTTTGGATCACAATAGGGAGACCAAAATTCAGTGCTACCAAGTCATAAATCCAAGTAGACTACACAAGGAAAAAATTTACGAACAATAGCATAGGTACAACATAATATCAAAACAACATATAGAAGAATAGAGATACATATAGAGGAATAGTATAATGGGTTTGATTCCTTTATCACCTTGCACCAACAAAGTAACAAGGGTTGTATAAAAGAATCTAACAAACATTTAGCAAACACATTAAGAGAGAAGCACAATACAATAGGCAAACACACAAAAAGCTACCATGAAGGACAAGCCAATCAAGCGTGTCTCCTAGTCTCCCCATCTCATTCTATATCATTTTGGGAAGGTGGGAAACTCACAAGAGGGACTATATCCAATGCAGTAGGAATAATAGCTAGTTCCAAACAAGGATCCTCTTGAGAATCATAATGTTTGATACTAGGTGTAATTATGAATTGTATTGAAAGCATATTAGGTAAATTAATATCAATGTCAATAGTCTTATATTCATCATTAATGTTAGCACCTTGAAAAAATTTCATGGCTCTAGCCCTTTTCTTTTGGTCTTTGTAGTTGTTTTTAGGTCTCTGGCATAAACCCTTAGTTCAAATTTTTAAAAACTAGCCATTGGTGTGAAAAGGCCCTATTTTATGCCCTAGCCTTATTCTAATTTTGTGTTACTTTATTTAGGCCACTTAAGTCTCTAAAATGCATGTGCTAAATTGTTAACCTCTTTGTTGCATGATCGCGTGAACCTTTTTCATGTTATACGATCATGCGACTAGGGTTTTATGTTGGCCCCTTTTATTTTATTTCCCTAAGTCTTGGTGAAATATTTTTCCTAAGTTAGTGCCTTAATATTTCCTATGTTTTTAGCTTAATGTTTCTCAGGCCCAGTCTTTCTGATAGCTTTTCAATCCTACGGTTGTCATAAGTTCATGAGGGTTTTGTCAGAGGCTTGTGATCTTATGATGATCGTTGTTTCTCTTTGTGACACGGTGCTTCAAACTATGGGTCCAAGGTGACACATAGGCACAGTTGGCATTCTACGATTGGTCCACAGTATAATACGGTGGCAGTTGTCAGTGGGACTTAGTTTCTGAGTTGTTAGAGGGTCCTGACATTGTCAGAAAATCAATGATGGGCGCATCATCTTATCGGATGTGTCAGAGGTTTAAGATCATGCCACATTCATTGATTCTATCTTTTTTAGAGGGGATAAAGTGCAGTGTGTCCACATGCCAGGTGTGTTGATTTGTCATTATCTGATTGGTCCACGTTGTGTGACTAGACATGTTGTCAGTGGGGCCAAGTTTTTTGAGGTTCAGTGGGTTCTGACACTTGGAGAGCATCGACGGTCGACATATAATTTGATGGGTTTTCTTTGGCACATGTGAAGATGTGCCAACTATTGATTTCATATCCTATTAGAGGGTTGTCAGAGTAGGGTAAGATTCTTCATTCGATGGTTGTCTTATGATCTGGAGGAATCTTGGAGGTCTATGTGAAGATGAGACAACCATCGATTTTCTTGATGCGGGCCCAGTAAAGTTTCTTGGTCTTTTTGGTGGTTTAGATAGGGTGTTTAGCAGTCTGACAAAATTTCAAAGGTTTCACTCATTCATGAAGAAGAATAGCGGAGTTTTAAAAAGCTGGTGATTTAGCGAACACTGTGTTCATGTAATCACTAAACTATGTGGTGGTAGTATAAAGTATTCCATGAATGGTCGATTCCCTTTAGTCGCCAGTTCACTAAATGTGATTGAGGTCATATTAAAAGGTTAAATCATAAAGACCATGAAAAAGGAGAGATCTGACAGTCACGACTTAAAGTTGATCAAGATTTAAATATTGACCACTAATTTACTGTTGGCGATATGAAACTAACCATTGCAGTTCAAATTCAAATTTGCAAAGGGTTTCCAACGATGGGAAGTACCAAAATTTATGCTTTTTGGAGCTGATTTCGATTGGTTTGGTGGCACTGGTTGTTGTTGACTGATCTGAGGGTCTCTGTGGTCAGTGGCATGATGTTTTTGTACTAGGAGAAGTATGGTTTTGTTGCTCAAGGCATGTTGCAGGGAGCTAAAAGGACCGATTGACATAGAACTCCATGATTTGCAGTACTTTCTCAGAGATCTATCATAAGTGCAAATCTTTCTGAGGCATGCCCAACTGGTTTTCATCCCCTGTAATAAATTCTTAACTATTTTAGTTAGTTTAGTGGGTGAAACCCTAACCCTAGTCATCCATAGCTTGTTGCAACCTATTTTGGGTTTCCAAGATGACTAGGGGGTATATATTGTAGCATTTTTTATTTTGTGAGGGTTCCAAAACTTTCTTTTTGGTCCCTGGTTCTTGTTGATGGTATTATATTGAACAAGGAGAGCTTGGATTTTGTGTTTTTGTTCCTAGCATTTGTCATTTTGATCATGTATTGATTTTGAAGCTAATAAGAATACACCTGAATTCCTGTCTCAAATTGTTGATTGTCTTCTTGTTTTGATTGTGAACTCATATATGTTAATGTCATAAGGTGGATTAGCATATGGTAAACAAAGAGTATTGTGAGATCAGCTTGGAGTTCCTAACAAAGTTGGGATTAAATCCTTTAGGGTGATTTTAGTGGGTTCATTGTTGGATTGGAATTTGATGATCAATTTTGGGAGTGAGGGGAGTAATAGGCAAAGCACTTAATCTGAGTTCATGTGTGTTTGAGTTAAGGTCTTAGTTGATATATGTTATCAAGTGACTCTTTGCCCTGGGTTAAGGCACTGATCTATTCTTTGGAAGTAGTCCATCATCATCAATCATACACACACATATAAATGATAATATCTTTCAGTTAGTAAGTAAAGGACATAGTTGAATATTGTTTTGAGACTCCTTTGGAGAAGTGAGTCAAGGGTACACCCACCTAAGCATTAAGGCTCAAAGTGTAGGAGGATCTCATTGTTGATCCTTGTTAATTGGCCCTCTTCCTTGTAGACTTTGGAGTGGTGATAGAGTCAAAGTATCATTAAAGTTATCCATCAAAGTATAAATCTACAAGTATAAAGATCAAAGGGAACAACGAACAAAATGGTGACTCTGCTGGGTAGAGTCTAGAGATAAATTTTTTCAAAGTGCACTCTTGTTTTCCTGTTGTATTCAGTTAAAGATTTTCCACTTTGGTGGGTGGCAACTCAAAAGGTTAGAACCAGTGCTATAGATTGTAAAAGATGGACAAAAGAAGGAATACTAGGTCCTTTGTCAGGAAAAATCCAGAGGTCACTCTGGAACAGTTACCTAGATAGGAAAAGAAGAGTTGGATCAGGAGGAATGGTGAGTCTACTAGTGCTCCCATAAGAGAACAAAGAAATACCAGAGGTAGAGCACCATATGTTTCCTCAAGTGAGGAAGGTTCACAAGATAGAGTTTCTAGATCAGATGGTGGTCGCTCTGAAGATAAATTTTATGATACCCCAGAGGCTGTATTTCAAGACAAGGGTTCATTGCCTATAGGTCAAGATGAACAAGCTAGAGAGATGGGTTTTGAGATTGATTTAGATCTTGATGAGGATAATTTCAGAAGGGAGCCCATGAGACCAAAGCAAGTCCATTTCCCATATCAAAATCTCACTGATATGGATGTGTCATCAGGTTCTGATGACATTATGATAGATCCACATGACCTAAATGCACTTAGGTTGCAATTGGTAGACTAGGATGCCATACATAAGAGGTTATAGGAGGAGAGGGAAGCTGAAAAGGTGAATGCTCTAATAGAGAGGCAGTCTCTTTTAAGAAAAATTAATGAAATGAAGGAGAGAAACAAGATGCTTGCTTCTACTCCTAGGGTGTTGCAACATGATGTTTTTGGTGATCTTGAAGCTCTAAGAAGTGAGTAGGAACGCTTGTTGTAAGACCACAAGTTTGATGAAGAGGGCCCTATGATTGGACAAGTGCAAAGTTATGCTCCATTTCCTAAGGGTGGGAATGGACATGAGATCACTAGGCCTACTATAGTTATTAATGAAAAAGGAAAGTAGAAGATGGTGGGTGTCCAAATAAGAAAACCAGTGACAATACCAAGGATTCCACCACCCAAATCAAATAGGGAGATAGAGATAGAAAGAAAAAGAAAAGAGGATGAGGCTCTAGCTCAAGAGTTCGAAAGAGCTAAAGTTGATGCTGCTATTGTAGAGAAAAGAAGAAAGATCCAATTCTTGAAGGCTTCATCAGCTAATATTCATGGCCCTTCTGCTACTGAACTAGGTATGCCATCTATGAACACTACTGTTCCACTTAGCAATGCTACTACTAGTAATCTAATTCCTAATGTATCTAGCAAATCATTTGTTGATCCTAATAGATATTCAAATGTGCAAGTGGGTGGCAATGTAGATAAAAATAATAATTCTAGTGGGAACAATAGTTTAGGATTTCAAAGAAGACCTATGCAATTAGAAGGCTATAGGCAAATTAGTTTTGATGGGATACCAGGCTACCCAAATGTTTTTCCAAATGATATAAGGGATAAGGTACCTAAGTTTTCTGGTAATAATGCTATTAGTTGTGAGGAGCATCTTAGGTTATTTGTTGATATGCTTAATGATTATGAGGTAGAGCATGAGGATGTAGTCATGAAATTATTTGTTCAATCTCTAATGGAAGATGCTAGAGATTGGTTCAAGAGACTTCCTGATAAATGTATTGATACTTGGGATTCCTTTGAGAGATGTTTTAAAGAGCAATATGGTGATAAGCCTAATGCTAGTTTCATGTTGAATGAATTCAATACCATAAGGAAAAATCAGAATGAGTTTGCAACTAAATTCAACATGAGATTTTAGAAGGGTATGCATTAGTTGTTCCAAGTTATGCGGTTAGATGACAATGTTTGTCTAACTACATACTTCAATGCATTTGATGGAAAAATGGGATACTTGTTGAGGGACAAAGAACCAAGAACCCTTAGAGATGCTTTTAGGATTTCTGTCAATATTGAGAACAATATGAAGATATCAGGGAAGTTGGGTGGGAAGAGAGATGACCCTAAGTTGTTTGGGGACAAGAAATACAAAAAGGAAAATGATAGGAATGTTGGAACTAGGAGGAAAGAATAAGATAAATTGGATAAGGTGCTCAATGCATTGAAGGATTTGAAGGCACCTACAAATAGGAACATCAGTGCTCCTACTAATGAAAGGCCTCAGTTCAACAAAAATTTCAATAAGCAAAATAGATTACAGAACTACCCCTACAACACCCAATGGAAGGATGGCAAGCCTATTGTCCCTATTGCAAGAGGAAAAAATGATAGACGTGTCCCTAACCCTCTACAAAAAGCTTCAATAAATGTCATGGAGGACATACCTTGGTGTGTTGCATGCCAGTCCCCTCATTCTGTAGAGCATTGTGTGGTTGCACATTCTATGGCTACAAATCAAGATTGTGGCAATGAGGATATAGATCAAGAAGAAAATCAAGATGATGTTGGATGAAACATGGCTACTTCATATCTAGGATATGAAGATGATTTTGATTTTGATGAAGAAGTAGATGTAAATATGAAGAGACACAATTAGGCCCTTTTTCATCAAGAGGTTTTTTCTGATAGTGAAGACATTGATGAGAAGACATGTAACATGAACTCTTCTTCTAAGCCAGTAAATTTGAGAAGACCTTTTAGAGAAGAGATGGATAGGATTACTGGAAAAATGATTGCCCACGTGCAAACTAGAGGCATGGTGGCAAAGAATACAAATGAGAAAGCTGTAGGAATGTTTATAAAGAGTACCAACTCCGAAGAGCCTAATGAGAACAAATAAAAAGGTGATCACATGGTGAAATTCAAGAATGTAAAAGGTAAGAATTGTGAGCCTAATGGAGTTGGAGTTGAAAGATTTTCTAGTGAGATTGAGAAGCTAGTTAAGACAATGGCTAAGAATGAAACAATGAGGGTGGTCAATACACCTAATGTATCAGACAAACAAAGAGATACTAAGGCAATGCAGATTGAGATTCCTCATTCTACTCCTATTGATATGTTATCTGTATTGTCCCAAATTACAGTTAAGGTTCCATTGTCAGAATTGTTGAGGATCCTTGAACACAAAGACTAAGCTATGGCATGGGTAGATAATGTTCATAACAATGATTTTGCTTGCAATGGATCTCAGGATAAAGCTTTGAAAGGGGTTGTTGCTTAGGGAATTGTATCTCAAATTCCTCCTATATATTTGGATAGTTTTTTCAATGCTAGTCTTGAAAACATTAATCCATTCTTTTTAAGTTTCCTTGTGAATAGAATGAACTTAAGAAATTGTATGATTGATAGTGGTGCCTCTAATACTGTTATGCCTTTTAAGATTATGGAAAAATTGGGCCTTAAAGTTGATACAGTTCAAGGAAAATGTTGTACAATGGATTAGAGGGAGGTACCAGTCATTGGGACTATCAATGCAATGCCATATAGGTTGGCATCATATCCAAAGAAATAGTTAACAATGAGTTTTTTTGGTGGTGGACATCCCTCCTCATTATGGGATGCTACTATCTAGAAGGTGGAGTGCTGCCATGGGTGGAAGTTTATAGTGTGATCTATCCTATGCCACTTTCAAGATTGATGATCAGTTTGTCAAGATTGAGTGAGAACCAAGAGTATGCCACGTGATTGAGAGAAGTATTGATAATGAAACTACATTTTTTTTGGATACTAATTCTTTTAGGGAAGAGATCCATGTAATTGAGAGGGAACCTATTTTTTCACCCATCTTTGTTGAGGTAAGTGTTAATTCTATGAAGGGTGATTTGTGGGTAATGTACTTTGATGGTGCAAATTGCAAGGATGGAGTAGGAGCAGGTATTTTACTTATTTCTCCTAATGGAAACACCTACAAATTTTCTTTCACATTGAATTTATTTTGTACCAACAATATAGCAGAATATGAGACATTATTGTTAGGTTTGAGGTTGGCACAAAAACATGGTATTAAGTGCTTAAGTGTTGTTGGTGATTCTAAGTTGGTGGTGTCCCAAGTCAGGTCAGTGTATGCTTCCAAGAACAAAAGGTTAAAACAATATAGGAATGTAGTTTGGGATTTGATTGAACATTTTGATACCTTCAATATTGAGAGGAAGGATAGGAGTAACAATAATATGGTTGAATTGTTAGCCAATATAGCAATCAATCCCAGTGATATTACTTTTTCTAGTCTCTCTAAAGTTGAAGTTTAGACTAGGCCTAATATACTAGACAATATTGAAAATTGGAAAGTTTTTGATGATGATAATGATATCTTAAAGTTTATGAGTTGTGAAGATCAGTATCATGGTTAGGAATTTGATTGTTTATCCTTGGTTGAGTTAGTAGAAGGAAAGGAGGTTGTCTTTGGCAATGAAGTTATTTAGCTTAGAACTAACAAGGTGCCCAAGGGGCTTGTTGTTTTGGAGACTGTCTTTGATAACCAGGATAGAGTTCAAAAGAATATCAAAAGAGAAGATCATGCTGATCTAGAGGAGATAAATCTTGGAACACATGAGGCACCTAAGAAGGTATACATTGGTAGGGACATGTCTCACAATGTGAGAAAATCTTTGATTGAATTATTGAGAAAATTCAGGCATGTTTTTGCATGGTCATATGATGACCTAAAGGTTTATAGAGAAGATTTGTTTCAGCATATTATTCCATTGAAGGGAGATGCTAAACCTTTCTGGGAAAAAAAAAAGGCCTATAAATCCCACTTTGGCACCTAAGATGCAAGAAGAATTGATGAAGTTAAGAGATGCTAGCATTATCAAGCCTATAAGGAACTCTTCTTGGGTTTCAAATCTTGTCCCTGTCAGAAAGAAGAATGGTGACATCAGGCTTTGTGTGGACTTCAGGAATTTGAACATTAGCTCATTAAAGGATAACTATTGTTTGCCCAATATGGAAGCTATGTTGCAGAGAGTGACTAGATCAGAAGTGATGTCTATGATGGATGGTTTCTCTGGTTACAATCAGGTAATTGTCAAAGAATCAGAATAATTCAAGACAGCTTTTACAACACCTTGGGGGACATATGTTTATGTGAGAATGCCTTTTGTCTCACAAATGCTGGTGCTACTTTTCAGAGGGCAATGGATGTTTCCTTTTCATATTTTATTGATGTTTTCCTTGTTGTCTATCAAGATGATTTAACTGCCTATTCCAAGAAGGAAGAAGACCACTGTAATCATTTAGAGAAAATATTTGTGAGGGCTTTGGAATATGGCATTTCATTAAACCCAAGGAAATGTGCATTTGGTGTCACTGAAGGTAAGTTTCTTGGCTACTTAGTGGGGAAGTAAGGAGTTAGGATTGATCCTGAGAGGGTGGAAGCTATTGATAAGATTCAGAGGCCAAAGAATATTAAAGGAATTCAGTCCTTCTTTGGTCAGGTAAATTTCTTAAGGAGATTTGTAACAAATTTTGCAGAGGTTACTAGACCTATTTCTAAGATGTTGAAGAAGGGATCTATTATTAATTGGGAGGGTGAGCCTGATGAGGCTTTCAAAAATATAAAGTAGGCTATCAAAGATGCAATAGTGCTTAAGGAACCTGATTATAATGTCCCAATGCACATCTTTTCACACTATTGCTATAGTTTTGTTACAAAAGAATAAGGATGGTTTTGAGCAGCCTATTGCATTCTTCAGTAAATCTTTGTAGGCTACTAAATTGAAGTATGACATAAATGAGAAACAAGCATATGCACTTGTGAAGGCAGTCAAGGCTTTTAGGTGTTACTTGATGGGGGTAGTTGTGATTGTTTTTGTGCCAAGTGCAGCTATGAAGGATATTTTCTCACAGCAAGAGGTGTCTGGGAGAAGATGCAGATGGATCAATAGGATCCAAGAATTCAATATTGATATCCAAATTACCAAGTTGGTTAGAGGACAAGGATTGGCAAAACTAATGGCCCAATCCAATCTTGATGCTAATCAGGTAAATCATTCTGAAATTGATTATACATGTGATATGGATGGTTGTATCTGGTATCAAGATATTATCTATTACCTAAGAAATCTAAGATGTCTAGCAGGAATGAATGACAATAAGAAGAGGACATTGAAATTACAGGCCATCAAGTATGTAATTGTAAAATGCAAATTGTATAGAAATAATTTAGATTGCATACTTTTGAAATGTGTTGATGAAGATCAGGCTAACAAGTTGTTAAAGGAAATACATGAGGGAGTTTGTGGTGGGCATTATATGGGTAAAACAACTACTCAAAAAATAGTGAGAGTAGGATTCTGGTGGCCCACAATCTTCAAGGATGTAGAATAGTTGGTAAGGAGGTGTGATGCTTGTCAAAGGTTCTCTGGTAAGCTTAAATTTTTAGGTAACATTCCATTAAAACTAGTAGAAGTACAAGCTCCATTCCAACAATGGGGAATTGATTTCATAGGGGAGATACCAAACAAGTCAAGTGGAGGACACTCATGGATCTTAGTTGCCACTGATTACTTTACAAAGTGGGTAGAGGCTTTACCTACAAGGAATGCAACCGGCAAGGTGGTAACTAATTTCTTGTTGAACAACATTGTTACAAGGTTTGGTTTCCCTGAGAGAATAGTAAGTGATAATGCCATGTGCTTCAGGTCTACTGAATATAAGGACTTTTGCAAAGGTTTAGGAATTCAGATTTCTTATTCCTTACCTTATCATCCACAAGGAAATAGTTAGGTAGAATCTACTAATAAGAGTTTGATTAAGATCCTCTGTTGATGATTGTAGCATTGGTCAGATAAATAATACCAATAATATGATCATTATGAGAAATGACATATTATATATATATATATATATATATAATTAGATTATAATTATTCTTATAATAACTATTTAATTAATTGATAAAATAAAATAAATAATAATGAATAGACATGTCCCATGAAGGGATATGTCTCTTAATGTGTTTTCCTCAATATAAATAAGAGATCACTGCTCTTGGAAAACATATACCGAAGAGACAATGTTATTACATTTGCAGCGATCCTAAAACTTAACATGGTATCAGAGCCAGACTGCAGATGTGAGAAAGATCTAAAGTTATTGGCATGACTGAAGAATAATAATTGGAGAAAGATCATTGTTTGAGGCAATCAATTATTGGCGGCTTGAATGGGTGAAGAATATAGTTGTATCGCAGATATTCTTGGATATCTCATTATATAATCATCGGGTGCTTTCATATGTGATGCTCAATTGGATGATGTCGAATTCAAATGTCTGAAGAAGTATTATCGGTCTTCTTGCAATTGCTCACAGTTGGCGATTGTTACTCTTATTGGGGGCTGGATGTTAACATATGAATAGTCTGGCAATTCACATCGATTTTGACCTTAGAATCGCACCTCCTCAGATAAAATTTTTCCTTGGGAACTAATTGGAAAACTATGCAAACCGGTGAAGATAAAGAGAAGTTATTTAAGAAGACAAGATAGTCGAAGGCTGTGTGAAAATAGAATAGTGTGATTGGAATTTGAAAATCGATACATATTATATATGTCTGTTGAAAGTTGTGAGATTGTATCATTGGTGAGTGAAAAGTATGTGGTACTGAATCAAAATTATATAACTCAATGCAAATGGGGTTATGTGTACTTGTGAATAAAATGAATGTGTGCAGTGTATACGAGTCATGTTTCAAATTGAAAGGAGGCATTTTTATATGAAGATATGCATAAGATATTATGAAACAAACAATGACATATGCTGAGACCTGAAGATGTGAAGAGTCGGTAATGTTTGAAAAGACAATGAATTCTGAGAAGGATATATGTTCGCTGTACTGAAGTTTGATTCAATGCTAAAAAGGAAGATATGCTAGTTGAAGATCAATATTGATTATTCGGTCAGAACCTTGCCAAGAAAGGATAGAGTGACAGGGACGACAATATTTTATAGGATTGTGAATTCCAAGTGATTCTCTCTGAAAGGAGACAACCTTATGAAACAGATGATCAGTTTTGGATACTTCTTAGGAGTTTGAGAATCTAGAAGGAGGTTAAGAGGTTGATGAATTTGAGCTTCAGAGGGAGAAGATAAATGATATGGTTCAGTCAACTTTTGATAATCTCGGTCATTTTGATTGAGAGGGAGTTCACTAATGAAGGTGAAACACCTTTGAGGTAAACTTGATATGATTTTTTATTATACTTATGAATCATGAATGTTTTAATGGGCCTACCCCCTGTGTAAATCATGAGGAAGTGACGACTTCCAAATGATTATCACTTGTATTTGCAGAAGTTATTGGAAGGTGACGATCTTACAATGACTTAAAATCATGATATACATTATTTATAATGTTGATACAGATCATGATGAATTAATGCAACAACTAAGTGTTAGATGTCATTAAGTTGACGGTCTATGAGTTGTTTGCATAAATATATCTTGTAAAGCAACAACTAAGTGTTAGATGTCAAATTGACGGTCTATAAGTTGCTTGTATAGATACATCTTGTAGAAGCAACAACTAAGTGTTAGATGTCATTAAGTTGACGGTCTATAAGTTGTTTGCTTAGATATATCTTGTAAATCAACAACTAAGTGTTAGATGTCACTGACGGTCTATGAGTTGTTTGTATAGATATATTTAGGTATCTGGTGAAATATCATGTGTTGATATTCTACAGGCCAGTACCTTATTGAGTATTTGGTGAATGTCATGTGTTGACATTCTGATAGGCCAATACTCAAGAGTTTGTGGATAGAATCGTCGATGGAGGCAATCTACATTTGAGACTATGTTTCTATTGATTACATCATGAGTATGATGCCTTTATTGCTTACATCATATGATTGATGTTGTCAAGTGTCTTAAGTGTTGACATTGGATTGATTTATCCTCCCTAGCTAAGAGGGAGTGTTGATGATTGTAGCATTGGTCAGATAAATAATACCAATAATATGATCATTATGAGAAATGACATATTATATATATATATATATATATATATATATATATATATATATATATATATATATATATATATATATATAATTAGATTATAATTATTCTTATAATAACTATTTAATTAATTGATAAAATAAAATAAATAATAATGAATAGACATGTCCCATGAAGGGACATGTCTCTTAATGTGTTTTCCTCAATATAAATAAGAGATCACTGCTCTTGGAAAACATATACCGAAGAGACAATGTTATTACATTTGCAGCGATCCTAAAACTTAACATCCTCAAGAGGATTCTTGAAAAGAATAAAAGGGCATGGAATTCAAAACTACCATTAGCTATATGTGCTGATAGGGTAACTGTGAAGAGGGCAATTGGTTGTGCACCATTTGACCTAGTATATGGAATACATGCAAGAATGCCTCAAAATAATCTGCTGGAAATGTATAAATTTGTGCATTTATATGATGATGATATAGATGATGAGATGCAGTTGAGGATTGATGACCTCATTAGGTTGGATGAGACTAGAAGAGAATCAGTTGCAAGGAATGCCAAATTCCAGTTGTAGGTTAAGAATTTGTATGACAAGAAGATTGTTGAAAGAAGGTTTGAGCCTGGTGATTTGGTGTTAATTTGGAATGCCAGATTGGAGGATAAAGGAAAACATGGTAACTTTGATCCGATCTGGCTAGGGCCATATCAAATTCATGAAAAATGGGGCCAGGATTCATACATTGTGAAAGAGTTAAATGGTGAAGTTCAAGAATTTCCAGTTCATGGACAATTCTTGAAGAAATACTTCAATTGAAGGTATTTTGTTTTCCATGAACACTAGTTAGGTCTGCACATTTTGTAAATTTTGTAAAGTTGCTTGCTCCTGCCCTGTTTTGTCCTGGTCTATAGGGTTTTGGTCCAATTGCTCTCTATTGTCAGTTTTCCAGTGGGATGGTCTGCTTTAACTAGTGATTCTAGATCCTTGCTATGCCTATAGGAGGCATACATCCCAAGACAAAGCCACTATTAGCACCTTGAAAAAATTTCATGGCTCTAGCCCTTTTCTTTTGGTCTCTATAGTTGTTTTTAGGTCTCTGGCATAAACCCTTAGTTCAAATTTTGAAAAACTAGCCGTTGGTGTGAAAAGGCCCTATTTTATGCCCTGGCCTTGTTCTAATTTTGTGTTACTTTATTCAGGCCACTTAATTCTCTAAAATGCATGTGCTAAATTGTTAACCTCTTTGTCGCATGATCATGTGAACCTTTTTCATGTTATGCGATCATGTGACTAGGGTTTTATGTTGGACCCTTTTGTTTTATTTCCCTAAGTCTCGGCAAAATATTTTTCCTAAGTCAGTGCCTTAATATTTCCTATGTTTTCAGCTTAATGTTTCTCGGGCCCAGTCTTTCTGACAGCTTTTCAATCCTATGGTTGTAGTAAGTTCACGAGGGTTTTGTCAGAGGCTTGCAATCTTACGATGATCATTGTTTCTCTTTGTGATACGACGCTTCAAACTATGGGTCCAAGGTGACACGTAGGCATAGTTGGCATTCTACGATTGGTCCATGATATAATACAGTGGCAGTTGTCAGTGGGACTTGGTTTCTGAGTTGTTAGAGGGTCCTGACATTGTCAGAAAATCAATGATGGGTGCATGATCTTATGGGATGTGTCAGAGGTTTAAGATCATGTGACATCTATTGATTCTATCTTTTTTAGAGGGGATAAGGTGCAGTGGGTCCACATGCTAGGTGTGCTGATTTGTCATTATCTGATTGGTCCATGTTGTGTGACTAGACATGTTGTTAGTGGGGCCAAGTTTTTCAAGGTTCAGTGGGTTCTGACACTTGTAGAGCATTGATGGTCAGCATATAATCTGATGGGTTTTCTCTGACACATGCAAAGATGTGCCAACCATTGATTTCATATCTTGTTAGAGGGTTGTCAAAGTAGGGTAAGATTCTTCATCCGACAATTGTCTTATGATCTGGAGGAATCTTGGAGGTCTATGCGAAGATGACACAACCATCAATTTTCTTGATGCGGGCCTAGTAAAGTTTCTCGGTCTTTTTAGCAGTTTAGATAGGGTGTTTATTGGTCCGACAAAATTTCAAAGGTTTCGCTCATTCATGAAGAAGAATAGTAGAGTTCTAAAAAGATGGTGATTTAGCAAACACTATGTTCGCGTAATCACTACACTATCTAGCATTAGTATAAAGTATTTTGTGAATGGCTGAGTCCCTTTAGTCACCAATTCACTAAATGTGACTGAGGTCATATTAAAAGGTTAAATCATAAAGAACATGAAAAAGGAGAGATTTGAACGAATTAAAGTTGATCAAGATTTAAATATTGACCGTTGATTTACTGCTAGCACTATGAAACTAACCGTTGCAGTTCAAATTCAAATTTGCAAAGGGTTTCCAATGATAGGAAGTACCAAAATTTATGGTTTTTGGAGCTGATTTCGATTGGTTTGGTGGCACTGGTTGTTGCTGACTGATCTGAGGGTCTCTATGGTTAGTGGCATGATGTTTTTGTACCAGGAGAAGTATGGTTTTATTGCTCAAGGCATGTTGCAAGTGGCTAAAAGGACTGATTGACATAGAATTCCATGATTTGCAGTACTTTCTTAGAGATCTATCATAAGTGCAAATCTTTCTCAGGCATGCTCAACTATTTTTCATCTCCTGTAATAAATTCTTAACTATTTCAGTTGGTTTAGTGGGTGAAACCCTAACCCTAGTCATCCGTAGCTTGTTGCAACCTATTTTGGGTTTCCAAGATGACTAAGGGGTATATATTGTAGCATTTTTTATTTTGTGAGGGTTCCAAAACTTTCTTTTTGGTCCCTGGTTCTTGTTGATGGTATTATACTGAACAAGGAGATCTTGGATTTTGTGTTTTTGTTCCTAGCATTTGTCATTTTGATCATGTATTGATTTTGAAGTTAATAAGAATAGACTTGAATTCCTGTCTCAAATTGATGATTTTATTCTTGTTTTGATTGTGAACTCATATATGTTAATGTCATAAGGTGGATTAACATATGGTAAACAAAGAGTATTGTGAGATCAGCTTGGAGTTCCTAACAAAGTTGGGATTAAAGCCTTTAGGGTGATTTCAGTGGGTTCATTGTTGGATTGGAATTTGATGATTAAGTTTGGGAGTGAGGGGAGTAATAGGCAAAGCACTTACTCTGAGTTCATGTGTGTTTGAGTTAAGGTCTTAGTTGATATATGTTATCAAGTGACTCTTGGCCTTAGGTTAAGGCACTGATCTATTCTTTGGAAGTAGTCCATCATCATCAATCATACACACATATAAATGATAATATCTTTTAGTCAATAAGTAAAGGACATAGTTGAATATTGTTTTGAGACTCCTTTGGAGAAGTGAGTCAAGGGTACACCTACCTAAGCATTAAGGCTCAAAGTGTAGGAGGATCTCATTGTTGATCCTTGTTAATTGGCCCTCTTTCTTATAGACTTTGGAGTGGTGATAGAGTCAAAGTATCATTAAAGTTATCCATCAAAAAATAAATCTACAAGTTTGAAGATCAAAGGGAACAACCAACAATTAACATCATTAGTATCATCAAGAGTATCTTCTTCATCAAGAATAATTGAAATAGAATCTAAGATACCAATAGAATCATCATAATCATTCTTCTTAACTTCATTATTAACATTAACTTCTATCACATCAGGCATAGGCTGGCCAAAGGAAGATAAATAACTTTGAATAACAAAGGCATGGGCTTTAGCTTGAGCTCGACACTTCTTACGATGTTCATTTGCAGATCAGTTACATTTTGTCTTATTTGAAATATGTTGAGAACTAGGAGGAACAACCACTGGTTGCTTCATAGGTTCTATAGGAGGATCAGTAGGATTCTCAATAGGCTGAAAAGAAACACTAGAAGCTTGATTAATAGAACTAGAAGCCATGGATAAAGTAGGTATGGAAGGTGTAGGGAAAAGACCACTATTACGATCCATCTGAGGCATGCTTAACTCAAGAATCTTGTGATGTATATAGGCTTGATATGAGCAAAAAAGGTTATCAGGTCGAGAAGGACATGAATTAGGTAATGAAGGCCAAAAGAAGTCAAGTGTAGCACAATCCTTGGGCCAAGAAGGTTAATATAAACAATGATCAATCATCTTTACTTCTTCATCATGAATGAATTTAAGACACTTATGGATAGGAGAAGCAATGACATGCATGGAATTCAACCAAGGCAAACTAAACTTATCTTGAAACTGATCAGAATTAGGAACAACAACAAAGGTAGTGTCCACAACTTTACCATAAGTTCAATAGGAAATTTAATAGAACTAAATGATGGATAAAGAAGACCATTACAAGTTTTAATCCACACATCCGATGTATCATAAGAATCATGTTGTAAGTTCTTCATAAAAATATTTTCTTTAGTAATAACATTGACTAAGGATGTAGGATCAATAAGACAATCGCATGTAGGTATCTTAGAAATCCTAGCATAAATGTAGAGGGGACCATCAGGAGCTTTAATAGTCTCAAAATCATTGAAGGTAATCAAGAGTTCCCTAGATCTTTTATTCTTAGGTTGTTTTCAAGGTTTAGGTTGAGGTGGAACTTGAAGTTGAGTTTGAGATTGAGGTTGGGGTGGAGATACAGATTGAGACAAAACAACATGCTCTACATGGTTAACAATGTGATTAAGATCATCCATCTTTGAATCATAAACAATATCCATAGAAGATGGCTGAAAAATGGTATTAGTATCATGTGTAGGAAAAGGATTCATGTAGATTTGGAGGTTTTGATTAGGAGGAGAGACAAATTTATTCCCACTACCATCAAAATTATCAACAGATAAAGCATTAGAATCAATTAAATCTTGAATTTTATGTTTTAAAGATTAACACTTCTTAGTATCATGGCCATTCTGAGGATGGTATTGACAAAAGGCTTTGGAATCAAAGGATTTGGATGCCACCGTAGTAGGTAAAAGAGGTCAAATAGAAGGTAAAGTAATCATATTAGTAGTCAACAATTTATTCATGATAGAATACAAAGATTCAGAAAGAGGAGTAAACGTATGATTCAAATGAAAAGAAGTGGATGTAGAAGTGGCATTGTTGGATGCAACAACAACTTGTTCAACAAGTGCATTTTCTTTCTTATTTATCTTGACATAGTTGTTAATTTTTTGAAACTTGTTGGGATTAGGAGAAGCATCACTCTTATCAACTGGGACATGAGCCATTGGAGTGTTGCTCTCAAATTGACTCACTTGTAATTGATAATGATGAAGCACTGCACAAAGTTGTTGAAAAGAGGTAAATTCAGTAAGAAAAATCTTATCTCTAATATCCTTTTGTAAATTTGAAATAAACACATGCTAAATATCAATATCAGGAATACGATAAGAAATCTGAGCATATAAATGCTTAAATCTACCAATAAATTTAGTCAATTTTTTTTTAGTATTTTGTTTACAATGCATCAAATCCATTAAGGACACTTGTGGACCAATGCTATTTTGAAATTGCTGGATAAAGGCATTAGCAAGTTTTGGAAAGGAATCAATAGAATAAGGAGGCAAGAAACAATACCATTGCAAGGCCTTATCATGAAAATTTCTAGCAAACAACTTGGCTAAATTCCTATGGTCATGAGAATAGTCACTACAAAGGATTTGAAATATTTTAACATCAGTAACAGGGCCTCCCTTACCATTATAATTCTCAAGACAAGGCATATCATCTTGCTGAGGAACAAGAGCATGAATAATGTCTAGGGATAAAGGACTGCCCATGTCACATGTAGGAATACTAAACTTGGATTGAGTTAAAGATGCAAGTTGTTGTTGTAAAGAGGACACAGTTTGAGCCAAACTAATGATTTTTGAATCATTAGATGAATTAGGAGCCATGGAAACATTAGAAACACTAGGTAAAGTGTATAAAGTGGAGGGGATAGAAGACACAACTGAGGGAACACTTGGAACCATAGTTGGAAGAGGATTGGAATAAGTAAAAGGAACATTATGATAAGAAGGTTTTGAAGTAGGTAGGGACATGGGTGGAACACTCATAGGAAGAGAGGGAACCTATGCAGTCACTAAAGGAGGAGTGTAAGTAGGAATGCTAGGTAAAGGAATGGAAGAAGGTTCCACACTAGTGATAAGAGGATTGAATCCTAAATCTTGAGCTTCCTGAGCTAAAGTTTTAACATTTGAATGTACAAGATGAGTAATATCATGCAAGAGATTAACACCTTGATCACTGTCATGAAGAAATTTCTTAAGAGCATCTATAGCTTGAATAAAATCTTGAATATGGTTCTCTTGAGTAAGCCAATTTCCTTTTTTATCAAGTTTAGTTTAAATTTTTTGGACTTGTCTAGGAGGAACTCTTAAAGAATTATCCTCATCAAGAGATGAGTGAGAAGAGTTATGCTCAATAGTAGGATTGAAATCATGAGTAATCAAATTGTCAACCAGGATCCTAAGGATAGGAGAGGAGGACTCATGATCAAAGAAACCCATAATTCTATGAATTCTTTTAACTACAATATTATAAGTAGGACTAGAGGTAGTAAAGCTCATATACTGATGCAATGAAAATGAACTAAACTAGGAAAACACAAAGAATCAACAAATAAATGTTTTTTGTATTTTTTCTTTATATGAAATGTAAATGCAAACACATAAAAGAAGGCTAATACATGCAAGAACTAACACCATAAAAGAAAGAGTTGTCTATCACGGGTTAACGAAAATGTCATAGATAAAAAGTGTGAGTTACCAAGATGTAATGTATAGAAGGGGAGATCAATGTGTAATGTAAGATATATAGGATTTGGGGAAGGTAAGATCTTCTTCTTAACCCCAAATTCCCAAGGAAAGATCCAAATTGATTAACCATAAGAAGATGGTCAATGCATAAATGAATCAATTGATAGAGAATATGAAGAAAGGAGAAAACCTTATATTCCGTTATAGAAATAAGTATTGAAATCTTAATTGAATTGAAGACAAACACTAACCTCAAAGTATGACAGATCTGGAAAATGCTATTTTCTGGTGCCTGTACTCAATTTTAGGAAATTCTACAACTTGATTTGGCCTAGAAACATAGAGATAGAGAGAACCCAGAAACCCTTTTATTTTCTAAAAAAGGTTGACCTTAACCTAGGTAGAAAGGTCAACCTTAACCCTTTTATGTCAACCTTGACCTGCACTGCTTCGATGGAAATTCTATTCACGAATCCCAAAAGTTTTTTGAAAAGCGTGTCTAGATCTGCACTGTAATTCATTGTTCTGTACTTGTTCCTACAAGAAAATAGTTTTGTTTGTTGGGGAGGGGGAGGGGTTTGCCTTTGTCAAACCCCAATTTAAGAATTAACCTTGAAATTGAATTGAAATTGCTGGAATAAAAAAAGTAAATGAAAAAAATCAACTTGCCTATGGTGAAACCCTTATGGAGAATTTGAATCCTTGAATCCACAAGTATGGATCCTCCAAATGAATGTAGAATTGGATTTAGGATGTCTCAAATCAATTTTATTTATATCTTCAACACTAATCTTGAATGGATCTTTGAATAGGAAGAAGCTTGAATGGATGTGGATGGAGAAATCTTGAACAAGAGGGCTCCATAGAGATTGAATGCTTCAATGACTACCAATGGATCTCCTTGAAGAATTGGATCTTGAATGCTTGAATTCTTGAACATGAATGAATGCTTGAGTGCTTGAAAATGAATGAATGCTTTAATGCTTTCCTTCTCCTTCTTTCTTACTTGATTTCTCTTTCTTGAGTTCTTGACAGATGGGATGTCAAGATGATGCTTGATTGAAAAAGATGACTGAAATGAGATGAGAAGGCTCCCTTTTATACTATTCTAGGGAAAAAACTTCTAGAGAGGCCTACATAGGAGAATTAAATTCCCATTTAAGCCTGAACCCCTAGAAATGGACCTAAATTAAATATAATTTAAGATTTTACTGTTTCGAAGCCTGAAACAACCGACCTAGAAGTGGGAAATAAATCTTTTTGAAACCCGACATCTGAAAACTTTGGGATCTTGAAATTTGGACCTTGGTTTAAAGTTGAGGTCGACCTTGACCTAAAAGGTTGACCTTGACCCCAAGGTCAAGAATCTCAGAGTTACAATTTAGGATGCTAAATTTATGCAAAAAAGAACTAGAAAATGGGGTAGAACAGGGGAAAAACCCAGATCCAAGTCAAAGACCCATTCAAGGTGTTTGACATGACCCCAAACCACTTACTCAGAGGGCTAAACTAGTCCTAAATAGAAGTGCTTCCATTTTTTGATGCTACAATATATATATATTTATATATATATGTATATATATATACATATATATATATATACATATATATATATATATACATATATATATACATATATATATATGTATATATGTATATATATATATATATATATATGTATATATATATATACACCTATATATATATATATACATATACATATGCATATATACATACATATATATATATATATATATATATATATATATATATATATATATATATATATATATATATATATATATATATATATATATATATATATATATATATATATATATATATATATATATATATATAGACACACATATACATATGCATATATACATACATACATACATACATACATACATATATATATATATATATATATATATGCATATATATATATATATATGTATGTATGTATATATGTATGTATATATGTATATTTTACTTTTAAATATATAATTTTCTTTCTTTCTTAAGGTGTTAAGTAGATGCTAATTGAACAATATTTATCTTTTAAAATCAACTTTTAAATTTTATCTACTTTATGAAAATTGATAAATATCAAAATATTTTACAAATAACTATATAAAGAAATAAACATTATTTCAATAAATATTTTAATAAACTTAACTATAGATTGCAAGTTCATTTCTAACCAAAATTTATTCTTTTCCTTTTTACTTTACTCTAATCTTTTCATAAATTTATTTACTTTAAAAGCAAATTTGAGAAAGTAAAATTTTCAAAAGAACTTAAACATTTAGTAACTATAATTCCTTTGTATGTAAATACTTGAAATTCAAAGCATTTGTAAACAAGGAACTAATCTTCATATATTTAGACATGACCTATTTGAGGTCTTAAAATGAATGAGTATTCTAACTTAATTATCCTTAGGACATTTGAGCTAATCAACTAGGAGAATGGAATAAATTTAAGAACAAATTCAATAGCATAATGAGTTTAATTTTAGGAGAAAACTTTAACATTTTTAGAAAATATGATATTCATTCATGTATATTGAAAAAAAAAAACTTTTGTCATATTCATTAAGGAACAAATTACAAAATTAAATCTCTTGAAACAATATCATGTTTCTTTTACATCCTTGAAGGTTTTACAAAAGCCATAAGGCTAGGAAAGTTCCAACATCACAAAATAGGGAGAACCCTTAAGACCAAATTTCACGACTCCTCCAAATCCAAGCTAAGAACTTGCAAGAAAACATGTTTAACCATGGAGGCTCACCTCCCAACCTAGACCATTACATGGTCAACCCTGAGCTAGGGGAACAAAGAGAAAAAAGGAAACATCTCATACAAACCTAAAATATTTTATGATAAGAAAGGACACTTAAAATTCTCATTCTCAATGCTAGCACATAGGCTTTGAAGAAGCCATTAAACAAAGGGTTAAAGTGAACCATACCCATTAGGAGAAACCAAGTTAAAATGAAGGATACAAAGGCCACACATAGGCTAACTTCAAAATCCTTTTCAAAACCTTCTTCACAACAAAACCATGGCTTCAAGCCAAGAACACTCCTTATAGCCCCTAATTACCGATACGCAAAACTTGGCAGCATGGAGTACAATGCATCCATGTTTATCCTTCCCACACAAGGGGAAACTCTACACTAATATGGTTGTCACTTAATCCTTTCACCCTTCAAGGTTACTCTTCCCTCCCAAGGGTGAGTGTGTCTTCAAAACTCCGTTAAAAAGACAAAGAAAAATAATAACAACAAGATAACACAATTTTAAGAGCACTACAATACATAAGAAAACTGAATAACCCTCATGAAAGTATATGCAAGCTATTCATTTTATAAAACATAAAAACTAAGAGTTTGAGCACCAATCTAGCTCCAAAGCTTGAGTTTTTTAAATTTTGAGAAGAGCTTTCTCCTTTTATCCTTTTTCGAAGTCCTTCCAACTAGTAAGTCTCTAAGGTAGAGAGTGGGTGATCAACCTAGGAAGACTCCTTAAAATCCCTCTAATAGGGTTTCTAACTCTACCAATAACTACAACCATAAATGAAAGGGTACCTTCACCATTACTCCAAATATCTTCATACCTCATAAATGAGGTTTGAAGACTAAATGGAGTTGAGAAGATGGTTGCCCAATTTCCTCAAACTCCTAAACTCGAATCTTGATTTTGGGGGTACTTTAGGAGGTTCATTTATGAGTCTAGGGCCTTCTAATGACCATAATTTAACCCCTAACCCTAAGTATACCTAGTGGGGTAGTTAAATATGACCCTAACTAGCCCCTAGAAGCTTCCTCGACCTTTCAAAAGGCCAATTTTTTTATTTTTATTTTTTTAATGTTTATCTGATCTAGTCAATTTTTCAAAATAAACATAGTCTATTTGTCTTTGCATAAAGATCTTGCATATATATATATATATATATATATATATATATATATATATATATATATATATATATATATATATATATATATATATATATATATATATATGTATCTATATATATATAGAAATATATATATGTATCTATATATATATATACATATATATATATATATATATATATATATATATATATAGATACATACATATATATATATATATACATATATATATATATATATATACATATATATATATATATACATATATATATACATATAATACTATATATATATATATATACATATATATATAAGATATATATATACATATATATATATATATATATAAATATATATACATATATATACATATATATACATACATATATATATATATACATATATACATATATATATACATATATATATGTATATATATATATATATAGAAATATTATATATTTTTAACTTTTAAATATATAATTTTCTATCTTTCTTAAGGGATTAAGTAGATGTTAATTAAACAATATTTATCTTTTAAAAGCAATTTTTAAATTTTATCTACTTTATAAAAATTGATAAATGTCAAAATATTTTGCTAGTAAATATATAAAGATTTAAACATTATTTCAATAAACTTAACTATAGATTGCATATTCATTTCTAACCAAAATTTATTCTTTTCCTTTTTACTTTAGTGTAATCTTTCATAGATTTATATACTTTAGAAGCAAATTTGGGAAAGTAAATTTTTCAAAATAACTTAAACATTAGTAACTGTAATTCTTTTGTAGGTAAATACTTGAAATTTAAAGCATTTGTAAACAAGGAACTAATCTTCATATATTTAGACATGACCTATTTGAGGTCTTAAAATGAACAAGTATTCTGACTTAATTATCCTTAAGATATTTGAGCTAATCAACTAGGAGAATGGAATAACTTTTAAGAACAAATTCAATAGCATAATGAGTTTAACTTTAGGAGAAAACTTAAACATTTTTAACAAATATGATATTCATTCATGTATATTGAAAATAAAAACCTTTTTTTTCATATTCATTAAGGAACAAATTTACAAAACTTAAATATCTTGAAACAATAACATGTTTCTTTTACATCCTTGAAGGTTTTAAAAAGCCATAAGTCTAGGAAAGTTCCAACATCACAAAATAGGGAGAAACCCTTAAGACCAACTTCCATGGCTCCTCCAAATCCAAGCTAAGAACCTGGAAGAAAACATGTTTAACCATGGAGGCTCACCTCCCAACCTAGACCATTACATGGTCACCCCCGAGCTAGGGAAACAAAGAGAAAAAATAGAACATCTCATACAAACATAAAATAACTTATGATAGGAAAGGACACTTAAAATTCTCATTCCCAAGGCTAGCACATAGGCTTTCAAAAATCCATTAAACAAAGGGTGAAAGTGGACCATACCTATTAGGAGAAACCAAGTTAAAAATTAAGGATACAATGGCCACACATGGGCTCACTTCAAAATCCTTCCCAAAATCATCTTCACAACAAAACCATGGCTTCAAGCCAAGAACACTTCTTATAGCCCCTAATTTCCCATAGGAAAAACTTGGTATCATGGAGTACAAGGCATACATGTTTATCCTTCCCACACAAGGGGAAACTCTACACTAATATGGTTGTCACTTAATCCTTTCACCCTCCAAGGTTACTCTTCCCTCCCAAGGGTGAGTTTTCCTTCAAAATTAGTTAAAAATACAAAGCAAAATAACAACAACAAGATAACACAATTTTAAGAGTACTACAACACATAATAAAACCAAATAACCTTCATGAAAGTATATACAAGCCATTCATTATAAAAAACATAAAAACTATGAGTTTGAGCACCAACCTAACTCCAAAGCTTAAGGTTTTAAAATTTTGAGAAGAGCTTTCTCCTTTACCCTTTTTCCAAGTCCTACCAACTAGTAAGTCTCTAAGGTAGAGAGTGGGTGATGAACATAGGAAGACTCCTCAAGCTCCCTCTAATAGGCTCTCTAACTCCACCACTAACTACAATCATAAATGCAAGGGTACCTTCACCATTACTCCTCCAAATATGTTTCTCCCCTCATAAATGAGGTTTAAAGACCAAATGGAGTTGAGAAGATGGTTTCTTGATTTCCTCAAACTCTTAAACTCGGATCTTGACTTTTGGGGTACTTTAAGAGATTGTTTATGAGTCTAGGGCCTTCTAATGACCAAAATTTAACCCCTAACATTAAGTGTACCTAGTGGGGTAGTGAAATTTGATCCTAATTGGCCCCTAGAAGCTTCCTAGACCCTCCAAAACTTTTATTGAAGTTAACCTACGAGTTTACCCATCCTTGACCCATCTAGAAACTTCCTATAGATTAGGTGAGAATGATGACTCTACAAGTTAACCCTCAAGTTGGTTTCATACTTATCCTAGATAAGGGGGTTAGTCATGCCAACATCTCATACACCCATGTGTCAAGTGACACAACAAAAATTTGAACTCATTCACACATAGCATGATCAACATAAAATAATTAACTAAATTAAATATAACATTTAACAAATACTTTTACGAATAAAATCGCAAGACAACAAGATTCATGTCTCTTCACTAGACATAACCTTTTCTTTATAGTTTATAACATAGTTTCACTCTTTGTTCCCTGCATTTAACACCATGTTTAATCTCCTACACACTCATTGCAAACATCAGTAGGTCCAGTAACATAACAAGGTAACTAACATAAACTACACATATCATCAAGCACTCACAATTACATAATCCTTTCCACATAATTCACTAATCTGCATTTGATCCCAATGTTCATAATATGTACCTTAAAAATTCATTTTGTATCATATATATGTAATGTATCTAATAAACTACATCATCAAATCAATAACCTAACATAGGTATATCAGGTTCAACTATAAAGAATCAAATAAATGTTTAAATCAACATAATCCAAATGCAGAATATACATAACATAGGATACATAGATCCTTGAAATAATAACATATGTCCAAGTATCTCATAATCCAAAATATCAATTGAAAAGTGTAATCACCTAAAATTAGGCTAATAGAACCTAAGGCCCTATTTGCCTTGATCTAGGATAAACTCCTAATTGTGTTAATTTAATTCTCAATTATTAACATAATTCAATAAATTTGATAAAATCAATAAAACTTCACAAATCAATCAATAATCATCAATAATTGATTAAGAATTACATTAATTATCTCTAGGGCTAATAAATTAAATTATCCCCATTAAATGCATAGCTAGAGTAATTAATTAAAATAAATCAATAAAAGGCTAAAAAATAAATGTCACCTCTCTAGGGACAACAAAGATGCATCCAACCAATGAGAGGAGAGTCACATGGATCACTCACATGGATCAAGTCTAGAGGCATATCAACCATTCATCATGGATGCATCTCAACTATTCAAATCTTTGGAGTTCTATAAAAGAAGGATTTTCAAACTACAAAATATAATAGTTAATTGAATGTACATCTACATGTTGCATATTTCATTTAATAGCTACCTAAAGAAAATTTCAATTTCATACCTGTTGGTGTTCAAAATGGACTCTTATGCTCTCAAGCTACCAATATACCCTCAAGTTGATTTTAGGATTGGTTAGTTCCAAAATGTAGAAGGATCTTAGGGTAACTAGACCAACTATAGGGACAAGACTGCCCTCTTCACTTCTAGCTCTACAAAACCAAGGCAGGTGCACCTAACCCAGTGAAAACTATACTTCACACACCAAAGACTGGGCCCAAACAACAGATTGGATAGTAAGAAAGTGCTAAATGCTAACTTCACATTCATTGACTCTCCATTACTATAGGGTGTTACTACTATCAACCAAATACATTTAAAACTTGAAAAGGTGTTGATATATGAAGATGGAAAGAAGTAAACAAGAGCCAATCAAGCATTGAACTCAACTGAATATACTAATCCTTGATCAGTGCCATTATCCATTGGGAAAATCTCAACTATAGACATTGAACATGAACCAACTACTATCTAAGACTCATAGCCATAAATACAAACATTCCAGCCCATCCATTACTTATAACATCCTTCTACAGACAAATCAAAGTGAATCTATGTCCTATCCAAATTATATTTCACTTGATCCTAGATCAAGAATTGAAGACTAGAACATATACAAAGGTAATCCTATGCAATAGATCAAAAAATCTAGAATTCACAAGATTGACACCAAGGAGAGACTTGAAAGCTTGAAATAATTGTATTAAGTATAATGAATCATGTACATGTTCAAAGTAGAGAAGAGAGAAAACCACTTCAATAACCTGCAAAAGACTACCAGGAAATTCTATTCAATCTAATACAATACGATACTGCCTGCTACAACTCCCTAAAACTAATTAAGATCAGAACCCTTTCAAAATAAAACCTCTTACTTCTTATACCCCTAATCACCTTGGAATCCTCAAAAAGGATGCATCAAGCTTTAGGTGACTAGGGTTAGGGTTTCAACCACCCAACCAACTGGAAACAGTCATAAAGTTATTATAGGGGTGGAAACCCAAGCAACTAGGAGAAAGAAAATCCTGGAATGATCCTCAATCATGAAAAATTCTCTGAGAAGGTACTGAGAATTATGAACAATGCCTAAATGTCAACCCTGCAACATGCCTTGAGCATAAAACTACATAGTACAAACCCTGCAGATGATCACTCAACACCCTAGACCAGACTGCAACAACAAGCACCACCAAACCAATCGAAATCAGCTGTTAAAACCATAAATTCTGGTACTTCCTATCACCGGAAACCCTCTGCAAATTCAAATTTGAATTTCAATGGTCACTTCATGGCGCTAGCAGCAAATCAACGATCATAATTCAATTTGAGATCAACTTTATAACCTGACCATCCGAGCCCTATGTTTCATGGGCTTTATGATTTACCTTTTAAAAGACCCTAGTCACATTTAGCGAATTGGCAACAAAGATTTTCACCAGTTCACAGAACACTTTTTACTTCCGCCAAATGATTTAGCGATTCCATGACCTTGTTCACTGAATCGCTAGTCAACTTGGAGCATCGCCACTTTTCTTCGCGAATGAGTGAAACCCATTGAAATTTGTCGAGCTGCTAAACATATTTATCCAGACTGCTAGACCTTAGACCCCCACTTGGGCTTGCCTTATGCCATTTGTCACTACATCATACGCTGTCACTGCTCGGTCACCACTGACATAGGACCCACCCACCTAAGCCTTATAATTAGATGGCAGGTGTAAGATCTCATAGCTCTGAAAAAACTCATGAGAACTTATGCTGACTGTAGATCATTCCCTTATCACTGATCTCTCTGAAAATGACCCCACACTACACTATCATCCAAGTCGACCAATAAAATTTGAACAATCTTGCACCACCTGGCAAATGGCCCCACTGAGAACATTAAGCCACTTGGAAGATCAGACGGCTAGCACAAGATCTGAAAGGCTTGGAAGATTCTATGCACTTACATGCCAACCATCGATCAGGAATCTCCTCCCATCTCTGACAACCATTTGACAAGAAACAAAATCAATGGCTATCATAAGATCTTAAGCCTCTGACAAAACCCATAAGATTATACATCGTTCGTCAATTTTCTGACAAGATCAAGACCCACTAACACATCCAAAAACTAGGTCCCACTGACAGAACTCCACATCATACTATGTGGACCAATCAAAACACTCTAAATTAGCTCCACCTGACACCAGGACCACCGCCAAAGATACATTTGAGACAAATGAGATCAACGGCTGGCATAAGATCTCATAGGTCTGATAGATTCCATGAGAACTTATGCCCATTGTTGGATGGATTACAGATGTCAAGACCCTCTGGCCAATCAAAAAATCAGGTCCCACTAACATGTCCAAGTAAGATTCAAAATCAATGGATGGAAAATGATCTCAAAGGGGAAGAATATTCCTTAAGATCATGCACCGACCGTAGATTGAAAAGCCTTCACTGCAGGCCCCACATTTAGGATCCCTCTCAGTAACACACTGACCAATGAGAGAACACCAACTGTGCCAACATGGCAATGGACCCACATAAAAGGAAAGGCAACATCATCAGGAGAAATCAACGATCGGCATAAGATCTCAAGCATCTGACACAGTCTATGAGAACTTACGCTGATCATCAGATGGAAATGCTGTTAGAAGATCGGGCCCAAAAAACACTAAGGCCAAAACATAGGAAAAATTAAAGCTCAGGACTTAGAAAAATTTAAAACTTGCAGGGCGTTGGGAACTTAGGAAAGATTAACCGGTGACTTAGGAAATATTTAAAGGGGACCCACCGACACATGAAACCTAGCCGCATGACATAAAGTGAACCCATTTAAATAGCACATGCAGATAAAATGTTTTAAGTGGCCCGAAAAGTTAACTTGAAATTATAACAAGGCCAGGGTAAAAACAAAGGGTTTTGCATGCAACGGCTAGTTTTTTGAATATTTTGCTTAGGGATTTAGTCGGAAACATGAAAAACAAACATAGAGACCAGGGGAAAGATGCTAGGGCCATGAAATTTTTTGTAGGGTACTAACAGTGGCTCATGCTCGGGGATGTGTATCTCTTGCAGATACAATGAGCAAGCTAGAATTTGCTGGAAGAGAAGACCAACTCAAAACTTTGACACACAAAAAGAAAAAACAAATGATTGCACAAGGGAAAACCTAAACTACTGCTCATGGAAAAGATACTTCAGGAGAAGTAAAACTTTAGAAATTGTCCATGAATAGGCAATTCCAAAGTACCACCAGTTAAATCTTTCAGAACATAAGAATCTCTCCCCCATTTTCTTTCAATAAGATAAGGGCCCAACTAGATTGGATCAAACTTTCCATCCTTCCCCTTATCTTCCCACCTTGCATTCCACATCAAGACGAGGTCATCAATTTTAAAACTTCTTTGGGTGCCCTCCTATCAAACAAATTCTTACATTGTCTCTGCAATGCCTCATTTCTTTCATGTGCATCCCTCCTTACCTCCTCCAATTGGATCAGTTCATCCATTATTACTCACATTTCATCATTCAAGTCTTCATCATATGTTTGGATAAATTTGTACATCTGCAATAGATTATTTTGAGGCAATCTAGCACCTATTCTATATACCAAATCAAATGGAGCACAACTTATGGTCCTCTTTACAGTTACCCTGTCAGCCCACAGTACCCACCATAACTTTGAGTCCCAGGATTTCATATTTTTGTCCAACACTCTCTTGAGAATCTTAATTAGACTTTTATTACTGGACTCAGCTTGGCCATTTCCTTGTGGATGATATGGAGAAGAAAATGAAATGTGTATCCCATACTGCTGACAAAAATTACTAAAATCATGTGATCTAAAACACATTGCATTATCAACCACAATTACCTCTGGGCAACCAAACCTGGTAAGGATGTTTTGCATCATAAAATCTATCACCACTCTGCTAGTAGCCTTTCTAGTGGGGATAGCTTCAACCCACTTAGTAAAATATTTTGTTGCCACTAGTATGTAAGAATGTCCACAACTAGACTTATTTTGAATTTCCCCAATGAAGTCAATACCCCACTTCTGGAATGGAGCTTGAACTGCAACAGGTCTGAGTGGTAAATTCCCATTAAACTTCAACTTTCTAGCAAATCTCTGACATGCATCACATTTTCTTACAAACTAATGGGTATCCTTAAAAATTGTAGGCCACCAAAATCCAAACCTAAGGATCTTGTGGGCTATGGTCTTTGCCATATAATGTCCTCCACACACACCTTGGTGCATTTCAATTAATAGAGCCTCAGACCTCTCATGGTCTATGCACTTTAGCAATACTCCTTCATTGCTTCTCCACCACAACTTACCATGTATAATGGCATACCTTGTAGATTGCAACTTGATAGTTCTCCTTCTATTTTCATCCATCTTGGGGGGAAGGACCAATTTTTTCAAGTAGCCAATAACATCTTTGTACCAATCACAATAATCCATATCATAAATGTATGGCCTTTGTTCTTCTTCTAACACATTCACATGATTTGAAACTAAATTTCTTTGTGCCATTAACTTTGCATTATCTTTTACCAATTTTGTAATTTGGATATCAATATTAAATTCTTGGATCCTATTGATCCATCTACATCTTTTTCTTGAAACTTCTTGTTGCACCAATATATCCTTAACTGTAGCACTAGGAACATAAGCAACCACCTTAGCTCCTACAAGATAACATCTAAAAGCCTTGACTGCTTTGACTAAGGCATAAGCCTATTTCTTAGTAATATCATATTTCAATTCTACTACTTGTAAGGATTTACTAAAAAATGATATGAGTTGTTCATATCCATCTGAATTCTTTTGTAATAAAATTGCTACAACTGTATGATAAGAGGCAAAAGAAAATATCTGCATGGGCTTACCATAATCAGGTGTTCTTAAAATTGGAGCATCGTTGATGGCCCTTTTGATACTTCTAAAAGATTCATCTGCTTCTTCATTCCACTCAATCTTTGCCTCCTTTTTCAACATCCTAGAGATAGGGATACTGATTTTTGCAAAATTTGTAACAAATCTCCTTAGGAAATTTGCCTGCCCAAAGAAAGACTGTATTCCTTTAACACTTCTAGGTGGTGAAAGTTTATCTATAGCCATAACCCTTTTAGGGTCAATTCTCACTCCATCCTTGGACACAATATGTCCTAAGAGCTTGCCTTCCACAACACCAAAAGAACACTTCTTTGGATTCAAAGAGATCCCATACTCCAAGGCCCTAATAAAAATTTTCTCAAGATGTTCACAATGTTGACTTTCCTTATCTGAATATGCTGTGAGATCATCCTAATACACCACTAGAAATTTTTTTATAAAGTCTGCAAAAGCTACATCCATAGCTCTCTAAAAAGTAGCTCCTGCATTTTTCAGACCAAAAGGCATTCTAACATAAACATATGTTCCCCAAAGGGTAGTGAATGCAGTCTTCAATTATTCTGATTCCTTGACCATGACCTGATTATATCTAGAGAAACCATCCATCATGGACATTAACTCTGATCCAGTAACCTTCTGTAGCATATTCTCCATATTAGGCAAACCATAATTGTCCTTCAAAGAATTGACATTCAAATTCCTAAAATCAACACATAACCTAATGTTACCATTCTTCTTCCTGATCGGAACCAAATTTGACACCCAAGTAGAATGTCTGACAGGCTTAACAATGCTAGCATCCATCATCTTTTTAAGTTCATCTTGCATTTTTGGTGCCAAAGTAGGGTTCACAAGCCTTAATTTCTGCCTAAAAGGTTTAGTGCCTTCCTTCAATGGTATTTCATGCTAGAATAAATCTTCTCTATAGGCTTTCAAATCATCATAAGACCATGCAAAGACATGTCTGAATCTTTTGAGAAGATCAATCAGATTATTCCTAGTTCTTTGGGATAAACATTTACCTATGTAAACATTTTTGGGCATTTGACTTGTTCCTAAATTTATTTCCTCCAAATCATTTATCTTATCAACAAATTTAGGAAAACAAGTCCTTTCTTTATCATCAAATGCCCTCTCAAGAGCAACCAGTCCCCTTGGGATCCTATTTGATTTTAATTGCAAAACTTCCTTCCCAAGAACATTCTCTTTTCCATTTCTGGTGTCAACAAAAGTGCTGAAATCCATCTCTTGACCATCAAAATGAGATTCACATTGCAAAAACCTTATTATATCCTGATCATCAAAAAATACCTACCAATTCTCAACATTGTCTGGGATAGAAGGCCGAGACTTGCACTCAATCCTATATATCCCTGCAAAGGTAATATCCTCTAGCCTTAATGCTATGTTTTCTAGTAAGTCAACCATCCTGTTTTGGCTTCTAGCCACCCAATCAATACCAAAGGCACTGAAACCTTCAATTTCATCCCAAACATCATTTCTATATTGTTTTAGCCTTTGATTCTTTGATGCATACTTTGATCTAATCTGAGAAACTATTAACTCAAAATCACCAATCACCCTAAGATGTTTGATCCCATGTTTTGATGCTTGTCTCAAAACAATCAGTAGGGCCTCATATTCAGCAACATTATTTGTGCAAGGGAACAAGAGAGTGAAAGAAAACTTAAAAGTCTTACCACTTGGGGATATCAATAGCACTCCTACTCCAGCACCTTCCTTTGAACTTGCTCCATCAAAATATAGGGTCCATAATACATTACCTTCTGCCATGTTACTCTTCTCATCAGCTAGAAAGATAGGCTTGACCTTCTCTTGCATCTCTCTCTCCTGAACTTGGAAAGAACCAATGTCAGTGTCCACAAAACAATTCATATTGTCCTCTTCATCCTCCTCAATCATATGTGGAGTTCTAGCTTCCCTTGAAACTTTCACACTTTCACCTTCAATGCTAAAAGTGGCAAAGGACAAGTCACATTCAATACTTCCTCCCATGGAGGCACTCCACTTTCTAGATAACAACATTCCATATTGAGGGGGAATGTCAACTACAAGAACACTCATAGTTAATTGTTTGTCAGGAAATGAAGCTAATTTATAAGGCAAAGCCTTAATGGTACCAATAATCGGCACCTCTCTTGAGTCCATAGCTTGGCATCTCCCATGAGGTGTATCAACCTTTAGTCCCAGTGACTTCATGATCTTTGTAGGCATGATAGTGTTTGATGCTCCAGAATCAATCATGCAATTCTTCAATAATTTTCCATTTATCATAAGGGACAAGAAAAAAGGATCAACTGTCCCTGATGTAGTATTTACAATGTTTGCATCCAAATACCTCTGAGGAATCTTAGAGACAATTTCTTCATTTTTACTATCAGGTGTGTCATCTAAAGTAGCCACATCCTTGTCACCTCTGTTCATTTCTTGGACCTTTATGGAAGTGGTACCATTTACCCAATCCAAGGCCTTGACCTTGTGCTCTTCTATTCTAATCATTTCTAACAATGGAACCTTGACAATTATTTGTGAAAGCAATTTAGTCATATCAATGGGAACATAAGAATGGTTGCCCATATCTTCCTTAATCTTAGAGATAACCTTATCCACTTTCTGGACAATCAAGTCAGAGTTACTCTTTTGTACAAATTCATCTTCCTTTTGAGGTATGGGGATAGCTACTTCTGATGTCCTTACTTTACCCTTAGGTATTGCAGTAGGCCCAATCTTCTTTTTTATTTTAATCTGATTGACAACACCATCACCCTTTTCCTTTTCCTCATGTTGTTTTATGTTCCTTTTAGAATTCTTGATAAACATGCTACCTAGTTTACCACTTGTGCCTCCAACTATCCTGCTTCTCAAATTGTAACTACTCCTAGCTTGAGTGACCATGTCTGTAGTGATTTGTGCAATTTCCTCATCATAGGGTCTCCTTAAGGAAACATGTTCCTCACACTTCATTGCACCACATCCAACATCATCAAATTCTTCCTCCTCATCATCAGTAGAGTCAACCTCATCCCATGCATGTGAAGAAGTCATTCCACAACCACTCCTATCATATTGCTAACCTTGTTCTTGGTTATCAGGTAAATTCAAAGCAATAACACAATGCTTTGGACTATGAGGAGACTGAAAAATAGTACACCATGGGATATCATCATTCAAGTTAACTAAATTTCTTTGCAAAGGATGAGGAATCCTATCATCAAGCCTATCCCTTTTAACTAGAAAAATAAGCTTGCCATCCTTCCACTGAGTATTGTATGGGTAATTCTGCATTCTTGGTTGCCTACTAAAATTACTTGAAGCCTGTCTGTCATTTGTTGCAACCTTATTATTATTTTTTCATCAGGCTTTAGACTCTCTAAAGCACTTAGAATCTGCTTTAGATTGTCCTCCTCCTTAGGCTTAAAATTAGCAGACCTTCCCATTTCTTTCTTATTTTGCACTTGAGGCCTATAATCATCTCTTCTCCCTAATTTTCCTGATATTCTTCTATTACTTTCTATGTTGATAGCCAACTTGTAAGCCTCCCAAAGATTTCTAGGGTTCTTATCCCTTAAGAGGTAACCCATCTTTGCATCAAAAGCATTTAATTATGTCACAAGAAACACCCTATCATCTAATCTGATAACTTGCAGTAGCCTATGCATAGCCCTTTGGAACCTTATATTAAATTCAAGGACCTCTTCATTTTGATTTTTTTTATGTTATTGAATTCATTCAAAATAAAACCCTCATTTGTTTTATCTCCATAATGCTCTTTGAAACAATTTTTAAATTCATTCCAAGATCCTATACTAGCATGGGGCAATCATCTAAACCAATCCCTAGCATCCTCGGTCAGAGATTGTACAAATAACTTCATTACAACATCATCAGGCTCAACATTATAATCATCTATTACATCCATAAAAAAATTTAGATGTTCTTCACATGTAATGACATTGTTTCTAGTAAACTTACGGAGTTTCTTTCTAATTTCATCAGGAATAACATTAGGATAACCAGGAATACCAAAAAAAATAAGTTGTTTGTACATTTCATGAATAGGAACTCCATGTGGTGGATCCATTCCTTGAGATGTAGACGTCCTTGTGTTTGAACTATTAGGAATTTTAGTAGCACCCGGAATACCATTTGTTTGAGCTGCAAGGTTACCATGATTTCCACCTTGCCCCAAGAAAGAAGCAACAACATTTGAAGGTCCTGAGGTATGCTTGAGAAAATCAATCTTTTTCCTCATTTCTACAATAGTAGCCTCCAACTCTACCTTCTCTAGTTCTTTAGCCCACATTTCTTTCTCTTTTCTAGCCCTTTCAAGGTCTACATCTAATCTCAACCCTTGATCTAATGGGTTTTCCACATGAATCTGTTCACTAATCTGCACTCCAACAGTTTTTTGTTTGCCCTTATCTCTAGTCCTAGTTATCTCATGTGTTTTATACACAATAGGTTGTTCCTCTGCTCTTTCAGGCTCTAGGAAAAAATTAATTGCCTCCAAATCTAACAACTACCTCTTTAGCTAATCAGCCCTTATCATTGCTTGTCTTACTCTGTCCTCTTTCTCCTTTTCTCTTTTTTTCCTGATAGAAACTTGTTCTTGGAATCTTCTTTCCAATTCATAGACCTCCTCAAAGATCCCTTCTGATTCAAGGAGAGTAGTCTCAGACTCATCATCTCCCACTTGAAATTCATCCTCATACTGGTTCAATCCCAAATCAACAGCCTCTTCATATTCTAAAATATTTTCTTCTTGACTAGGCTTGGTTTGAGTTTCTTGTCTTGTATCCTTTCTATTTCTCCAAGTATGAGAAAGATTTATTTTCTTCTTTCCTCCTCTTGTCTGACTAGGCCTGGAAGTGCTTAGAATACCTTCTTCCATTATGTTTTTAGGATGTTCATTCCTCTGGGACCTAGTACCTCTATAACTCATTTGATAAAAATCTACTGATTAGCACTGCTGTAGAGATGTTTGAGTCACCACCCAAGTATATTGAGAATCTTACAATACCACTTAACAAATATCCAAATGAGACTATAAGATAAGGGACAAGAATAACCCTATTTTTCACCGATGACCTACTGGTTACTATAGACTTATGTAACACTTCCCCAATAGAGTCACCATCTTGTTGGTGTTCAAAATGGATGCTTATGCTCTCAGGCTACCAATATACCCTCAAGTTGATTTTAGGATTGGTTAGTTCCAAAATGTATAAGGATCTTAGGGTAATTGGACCAAATATAGGGACAAGACTGCCCTCTTCACTTCTGGCTCTACAAAACCAAGGTGGGTGCACCTAACCCAGTGAAAACTATACTTCACACACCAAAGACTGGGCCCAAACAATAGATTGGATAGTAAGAAAGTGCTAAATGCTAACCTCACATTCATTGACTCTCCATTACTATAGGGTGTTACTACTATCAACCAAATATAGTTAAAACTTGAAAAGGTGTTGATATATGAAGATGGAAAGAAGTAAACAAGAGCCAATCAAGCATTGAACTCAATTGAATATACTAATCCCTTATCAGTGCCATTATCCATTGGGAAAATCTCAAATATAGACATTGAACATGAACCAACTACTATCTAAGACTCATAGCCATAAATACAAACATTCTAGCCCATCCACTACTTATAACATCCTTCTGCAGACAAATCAAAGTGAATCTATGTCCTATCCAAAGTATATTTCACTTGATCCTAGATCAAGAACTGAAGACTATAACATATACAAAGGTAATCCTATGCAATAGATCAAAAAATCTTGAATTCACAAGATTGACACCAAGGAGAGACTTGAAAGCTTGAAATAATTGTATTAAGTATAATGAATCATGTACATATTCAAAGTAGAGAAGAGATAAAACCACTTCAATAACCTGTAAAAGACTATGAGGAAATTCTATTCAATCTAATACAATACGATACCACCTGCTACAACTCCTTGGAACTAATCAAGATCGTAACCCTTTCAAAATAAAACCTCTTACTTCTTATACCCCTAATCACCTTGGAATCCTCAAAAAGGATGCATCAAGCTTCAGGTGACTAGGGTTAGGGTTTCAAGCACCCAACCAACTGGAAACAGTCATAAAGTTATTATAGGGGTGGAAACCCAGGCAACCAGGAGAAAGAAAATCCTAGAATGATCCTCAATCATGAAAAATTCTCTGAGAAGGTACTGAGAATTATGAACAATGCCTAAATGTCAACCCTACAACATGCCTTGAGCACAAAACCACATAGTACAAACCCTGCAGACGATCACTCAACACCCTGGACCACACTGCAACAACAAGTGCCACCAAACCAATCAAAATTAGCTTTTAAAACCATAAATTCTAGTACTTCCTATCGCTGGAAACCCTCTACAAATTCAAATTTGAATTTCAACAGTCACTTCATGGTGCCAGCAGTAAATCAGTGATCAAAATTCAATTTGAGATCAACTTTATAACCTGACCGTTAGATCCCTATGTTTCACGGGCTTTATGATTTACCTTTGAAAAGACCCCAATCACATTTAGCAAACTGGCAAAAAAGGTTTTTGCCAGTTCGTAGAACATTTTTTACTTCTGCCAAATGATTTAGTGATTACATGACCTTGTTCACTGAATCACCAGTCAACTTGGAGCACCACCGCTTTTCTTTGCAAATGAGCGAAACCGATTGAAATTTGTCAGGCCACTAGACATATTTATTCAGACTACTAGGCCTTAGACCCTAGCCTAGGCCTACCTTATGCCATTTGTCACTACATCATATGTTGTCACTACTCGGTCACCACTGACACAAGACCCACCCACCTAAGCCTTATAATTAGAGGGCAGGTGTAAGATCTCATAGCTCTAACAAAACTCATGAGAACTTACACTGATCTCTCTGAAAATGGCCCCACACTGCAGTATCATCCACGTCAACCAATAAAATTTGAACAATGCAACACCACGTAGCAAATGGCCCCACTGAGAACATTAAGCCACCTGGAAGGTCAGATGGCTGGTGCAAGATCTAAAAGGCTTGGAAGATTCTATGTGCTTACATTCCAACCATCGATCAGAAATCTCCTACCATCTTTGACAACCATTTGACAAGAAACAAAATCAACGGCTATCCAAGATCTTAAGCCTCTAATAAAACCCATAAGATTATATGTCATTTGTCGATTCTCTAACAGGATCAAGACCCACTAACACATCCAAAAACTAGGTCCCACTGACAGAACTCCACCTCATACTATGTGGACCGATCAAAACACTCTGAATCAGCTCCACCTGACACTGGGACCACCACCAAAGATACGTTTGAGACAAATGAGATCAACGGCTGGTGTAAGATCTCATAGGTCTAACCAATTCCATGAGAACTTATGCCCATTATTGGATGGATTACGGATGTCAGGACCCTCTGACCCATCAGAAAATTAGGTCCCATTGACATGTCAAAGTAAGATTCAAAATCAACGGATGGTGCATGATCTCAAAGGGGAAGAATATTCCTTAAGATCATGCGCTGACTATAGATTGAAAAGCCTTCACTGTAGGCCCCACATTTAGGATCCCTCTCAGTAACACATTGACCAATGCGAGAATGCCAACTATGCCAACATGGCAGTGGACCTGCATAAAAGGAAAGGCAATGTCATCAGGAAAAATCAACGATCAGCTTAAGATCTCAAGCGTCTGAGACAGTCTATTAGAACTTACGTTGACCGTCAGATGAAAATGCTATCAGAAGACCAGGCCTAGAAAATACTAAGGCTGAAACATAGGAAAAATTAAATCTTAGGACTTAGGAAAATTTAAAACTTGCAGGGTGTTGGGAACTTAGGAAATATTAACCAGTGACTTAGGAAATATTTAAAGGGGACCTGCCGACACATGAAATCTAGTTGCATGACATAAAGTGAACCCATTTAAATAGCACATGCAGATAAAAGGTTTTAAGTGGCTCAAAAAGTTAACTTGAAATTATAACAAGGCCAAGGTAAAAACAAAGGGTTTTGCATGCAACGGCTAGTTTTTTGAATATTCTACTTGGGGCTTTAGTCGAAAACATGAAAAATAGACACAAAGACCAAGGGAAAGATGCCAAGGCCATGAAATTTTTTGTAGGGTACTAACAATACCTTAATTTTGAAGGAACTAATGGCTTTAGTTGATAATTCATGGCTTTTAGCTCATATTAATTAGAGTCTCTCATTCTAGCATTGCATTGTCACTGTTTAGAGTCTAAGGCTGAGATGAATTAGGCTTTTTAAATACTCTTGTTAGGTAGAGAGCAATAAGACATTTTTTTTAGTATGCTTGCATGGTTTATTTGATTGATTTTCTAAAAAGATAAGGTCTTATTAAAGTGTTGTGTTGCGGGATAACAAGTACCACAAAATACACACACATTTCTGGCACCCACCGTGGGGCTGAGCCCTAGATTTTTGCATTTTTAACTAATTTTTTTCCATGTTTGAATCAACAAAGGATAGCATATGGGAAATTAATTTGCATACAATAAATTGGATCACACTTGGTATAGCATGGATCACATCTGGAAGGTATTACATATTGTTAGCTTTGTATTGCATTTGGAATCCTTAATCAAATTTGGGAAATAGGATCGCATCTAGTCAAAAATTGAATCGCATTTAGGGATTTTAGTTGCAAATTTAATTTTTTTGACATCTAATGGGTGATTGTTGTGATTTTTCCTGATTATGGCAACTTAACAATGGTTTACATGTTGAATTGTTCAAGACATCAACAAGATAAAAGACTACTAATGATTGTTTATAGGTTGGCTTGAAGAGAAAAATCAACCAAACATTATGCTTTATTTTTTAGGAATCTTAATACAATTTGAAATCAATTTGCAATCTAATCAGAGGATTATGCTCTTTTCACTTAGGGAAAATTAGAAACTTAAAAGTTAGATTAGAATTTGGAGTCAATTGGGGTTAATTGAATTTTAATTGCATGATGTGTTTGATAGGAGAAAACAACATGAGATAGGAGATTATGCTCTTCTACTTCATGGAGAATCAAAATTCCAAACTTCTAAGCTACCAATCCTCTTTTCTTTATTGCATTCTTAATTAAAGGGCCTACTGGTTAAGGTAAAAATCTCTTGGGAATGACCCAAGTGAGGAGAGGTAAAAGCCAACCCTGTTAGGAATAGTCCCAAGAGATAACCGAGAGGGGGGTGGGGGGTGAATCAGTTATCTACAAGATTCAATTCTTTATCCAATTAAGTACAGAAGAATATTAATCATAAACACAATATAAGAACACTTAACACAACACCACAATTTTGGTTACAGGGAAATCCAAATAGGTAAAAACCCCAGTGGCAATTAGCACCCACTATAAACTACACTAGAGTATTATGATCCATGTTATAAGATCTTACAACCCTGTTAGGAGTTGATCTTTAGAATGCATTAAGTAAAGTGACCTAGTCAAGGGTCAGACCCTGTTAGGAGTCTTTTACAATTAACCCTATTAGGGGTGAGGACACACTATCCGGGAGCACACTGCTCAAAGGGGTGAAGGCTGCAACCTTCTATTTAATAGATACACACTATATCTAGATCTTGGTGAATTGTGCATAGACCCGCTTTCTTGATTAGTTCCAACGAATAACATATACTTTCTACTTTGTCACATAGACCTTCTATTGATGGCTCAACACTTCACACCTTCTGCTCTCCTCTTGTCTTTCAACTTTCTACCATACTTAGCAATCATAAATGACTACTTATAAATATCTTTCCTCTAAATGATATAATCAATTTATCTTGTTAGAACCATCTTAAAATAATATTAGAGAAACAATACAACTCTCCAATAACATCTTAGTCATCTGTACTAAGCACACAACATAAATTAGGACCACCCAACTCAATATGAGTAGACACGTTGCTTCACACTGTCGGCTCCACCAAATTAACTGATACTTTCTTCTCATGCTGAATTATGTCATGTGATCTTAACCAATCATTCTTAACTCTTCTCCAAACATTAATCCAAGCACGCATATCAAACTAATAGCTGCAATGACTACAACAATAAAATCAATGTTGACTCTACCAAATAAACTCAAGAAACTGTGACTGTCAACTGAAGACTTCATAACTCAACTTATACTACATATCAGACTCTGCGTCCATGAACATAATATCATACATATGTCTACAACATAAATATAAATGTGCAAGGCTTTATTACAACCATATTGTAAATCTCATACATAACTCTTCCTGGGACCTATCAGGAAGACTCACTAATACAAACTACTATATTATTGTCTTCACTTCGAATCAACCTCTGTGTCTATGATATCATGTTGATAACATATCTAGGAAAAACATAATCATAGCTCTCTCCATCAGTCTTCCACGCATGTTGCTTACCATATGTTGTCATCAATGACAAACATACAGTCAACACTCTGGCTTACTAGAAAATCTCCAACAATCTCCCCCTTTGGCATTGATGGCAACATATGGAATGAAAAACACCATCAATCCAAATGTACAATCTTTTTATAATATTCTCCATTTCATCAACAAAACTCCCCCAAGGATGAATCCTCCATCTCTTATTATTTTGCTAAATAATCACTCCCCCTTGCTACAATTCTTTTATAACATTGTCCATTTCCTCATAAAAACTTCCTTAAGGATGAATCCTTCATCTACTACTAAATGCTCTAAATATCAACTACTGTATTATTTACTATTTTTTTTTCATGACTATATACTTACTCCTTGTTTGACATCAATGGAAAGGGTGCAAAACAATTAAGCATCAGTACTACTCCTGAAATAGAGAGTTATCATTTCATCAGTCGCTGAGGACTGATGCACTCATGTAATCTCTAAACATATTTAGGGAAGGCAATTACTCCCAGCTTCTCCTTGAGATACTCAAATGTATCCTTAGGTAAAGGCTTTGTGAATATGTCTTCTAGTTGACCTTTTGTGCTCACATATTCCAACTTTACTTCTTTCTCTACTACTTTCTCTCTTAGTAAGTGATATTTTATCTCAATGTGTTTTGTCTTTGCATGCATGACAGGGTTCTTTGACATATTAATAGTGCTAGTGTTATCATAATGAATAACAATAGGATAGTCAATCTGAATACCAAAATCCTTTATCATTTGTTTGATCCACACAATTGTAGAACAATTCAATGTTGTTGCTACATACTCTACTTCTGCTATTGACTGCGAGATATAATTCTTCTTCTTGCTTGTCCAAGTGACAAGTCTATCACCAAGAAATATTTCACCTCCTAAGGTGTAATCTTTCTATCATCCACACATCCTACCTAATTTGCATCTATATATACATGAAGCTCTACATTCTCTAATTTAGGATACAATAAACCATAGTCTATAGTTCCTCTCAAATATCTAAATATCCTCTTTACTGCAATGAGATGACTTTGCTTAGGTTCTGCTTCAAATCTTCCAACAATACCAACTACATTGGAAATGTCTGGTCTAGTTTGAGTAAGATGTATAAGTTTACCAATCATAGATTTATAAAATATTATGTCTACTAATGGTGAGTCATCTTCTTTTGAAAGATTTCATCCTATTATCATAGGGGTACTTACTGGCTTGCAATCATCCATCTTGAATTTCTTCAAGATCTCTTTCACATAGTCTAATTTATGAATATACCTTTGTCTGTCTGTTGCACATTCAATCCCAAAAATTACTTGATAGGTCCAATCATACTCATTTAAAATTCTCTCTGCATCTCCTTAGAAAATTCTAAACTAAGCTTGTCATTGCCACCACAGATAATGTCATCAAAAAATATAGAAACTAACAATAGTCCATCAGATGTTTCTCTTATGAATAAATTACAATTTTCTACTCCTTTCTTGAATCCAATCTTTGTGAAATATCCATCAAGTCTTTCATACCATGCTCTAGGGGCTTGCTTAAGTCCATAGAGGGTTTCTTCAATCTACACACCATATCAGGTCTTTCTAATAAGGTGAATCCTTCAGGCTGCTCTATGTATACTTCTTCTTTTAGCTCTCCATTCAAGAATGCTGACTTAACATCCATCTGGTATACCTTAAAGTCTTTGAATGTAGCATAGGCTAGAAACAACTTTATGGCTTCCAATCTTCTTACAGGGGAAAATGTATCTGAATAATCAATTCCTTCTCTTTGCACATATCCTTTACACACTAGTCTTGCTTTATTTCTTACCACTATTCCATCTTCATTCATCTTATTTATGAATATTGACTTAGTTCCAATTACATTCTTATCACTAGGTCTAGGGACCAATTCCCATGTATCATTCTTAATTATCCGATCTAGCTCTTCTTTCATTGCTTCATGCCAATCTAAATCATTGCATGCATCTTCAACACTTAAGGGTTCAATCTGTGATAGTAAACATACCACTTCATTTGTTGTGGAACTCTTTGGTTTTGATCTTGTCATGACTTTAGTGTTCTGATCTCCAATGTTGTCTTCCTTTGAATGATATCTAGATGTGAATTTGGGAACATTAGCCATGACTCTCTCATCTGACTTCTGTGATTCTTCTTCACTAGTTTAAGGATCATTGAAAAATACATCAATGCTATCAAACATTTCATCAATAACTATTTCTCTAGTGGTAGGTATAGGTTCTGCAATCATAGGTGCATAATCATGATATCTTTCTTGAACCATAAACTTCTCATCAATCTTAACATGATAACTTTCAATGATCTTCTTTGATCTTAAATTGAAACATCTATAAGCTTTTCTTTTAGTAGAGTAACCAAGAAAATACCTTCATCACTTCTTGCATCAAACTTACCAATTTCTTCATCCTTCTTGATGTAGCACTTGCTTCCAAATATTTTGAAGTATTTTACTGTAGGTACATTCCCAAACCATAGCTCATAAGGTGTCTTGTTTGCACCTCACCTCAATTGAATTCTATTGATTGTGTAGATTGTAGTATTGACCACATCTCTCCAATAAGTGTGTGTGACCTTTCCTTCAATCATGATTGTGCACATTGTGTCAAGCATCATCCTATTCCTCCTTTCTGCTATTCTATTCTGCTGAGGGGTTCTAGGTGCACTTAACTATCTTTTTATCCCATGTTCTTCGCAATACTCATAAAATCTATCAGAGGTGAATTCTCCTCCTCTATCTAAACTTAGACATTTAATCTTCAATCTAGACTCTTTTTCAACCTTAGCTTTGAATAATTTGAACTTCTCAAATGCTTCTAATTTATCCTTTAAGAACACAACCTGCATCATTCTATAATAATCATCAATAAACAAAATAAAGTACCTTTCACCATAGTATGATCTTGTTTGAGTTGGTCCACATAGGTCTGTATGCACTAGATCCAATTTGTTCTCTACCAAATTATGCTTGCTTCTGAATGAATTTGTCACATGCTTAACCATCACACATTCCCTGCATATTGTATCAACTAGTTTTGCAATGCTAAGAAGGTCTCTTATATCCTTTACATTTCTTATCTTGACTATGTTGTCAAAATTGATGTGACATAGTCTCTTGTGCCATAACCAGTTGTCATCTACTTTAGCAACAAAAAAACTTTCTTTAGGATTAAACTAAAAAACATTACCTTTAGTCTTTGAACTTGGTGCAATCATCTCTCCTTCTTTTTTATTAATGATGCACTTGTCTTTGAATTCCAACTGATATCCTTTTTCAAGCAACTGTCCAACACTTAGTAGATTATGTTGCAATCCATCTACATAAAGAACATCATCAGTGTTGTTCTTTCCATCCAAGTTGATAGCTCCTCTACCTATGATAGGTTTAGGAGTGTTGTCTCCAAATCTAACCATGTCACCTTTGTATCTATCTAGATGTACAAATCTACCCTTATATCCTATCATGTGATGTGAGAAACTGATGTCAATGATCCAATCTATCCTGATGTCAGCTTGTGAAATCAATGCTAACTCTTGTGCTTTCTTTTCATCCTCAAGGTCCATTTCATCAAAAATTTTCTCCATGTCTTCAAGAGAAATGAATCCAATTTCATCCTCTTGTGACTCTTCATCTGATACTCCATCACTGGCATAGTAACATTCTTTTGTATACTTAGGTTTGTAGTTAGTTTTGAACATCTTGACTCTTGTAGGACACTTAGATGCAAAGTGACCAATCTTGTTACATGAAAAGCATTTGAATGGTAACTGTGTGTGTGAATTTTGTACCTAGTTGTGGACACAACACTTCAGTAAAACATTAGAGGTTAGCAGAAATCAAAATCTTGCAAATAAATGAAACTATGCTAACCAGGTGATTTACTGCCTTCTAGTAGGTGCAAGTATGATGTTCTCAGATTGGAATCAAGATCAATGACAATGCAACACCTAAACAAAGGATTTGAATGCAAAAGAATGAAAGACTATATGAATCTAGATTAATCTATATTTTTTTGTATTTTTTGTGCAATAATATGAGAAACTGTATGAATCTAAGCTAGATGAATGAAATTGAATGCAAATTTAATCTAAGAATGCTATGAATGAATATGAATTCTATGATATGAGACTATGCAAAAACTATGATCAACTATGAAAGATCTCACAAATCACCTGTCGCAAGTGCTTAATCCTTCAATCACCAATTCGCCAAAGTAATTGTGCAAATTTGAGTGTTGATGATTATGAAGAGTTGAGCCTTGATTTTATAGAAATCCAAGGTTTTGAGGATGTAGGAGAAAAGCCATAAATGACTCTTGATAAACTCAGGTTGATTTTTGAGTTATCGGGAAATCAGAGATAATTAACTTATAAAAATCATGCAAAAGCAGTGTTTAACTCAAAGTAGAGTTTAGCTCAGATTTCAACTCATCATCAGATGCTGAGTTTGAATTTTAAAATTGATTGTTAATTTCTAGTTGCCTCTTTTCTGATTGTGCATGATTTAATTATAAACTAATTTAAAAATAAAGTGATTTATTCTCAACTTAACTGATTTTTGAATTAAAATAATTGATTCATGGGTTAATCAATTATTAAATCAAACTTTTATGCTAAAACTATATTATTAAAATTTCACAATTGACATTAATTAATTAAATAAGAATTTAATCAATTAGTCATGAGATTTTAGATTTTATTGTCAAAATTAAATAATACAATTTAGGAATAAATTTAGTTAAATTTAATTAAATAATTAAGTGGCAATATTAAATCTAATTAATTAAATATTTAGAATATTCAATTAATCAAACTTTAGGATAAATAGGATTTATCGCCAAATAATTATTAAATAAAAAATAATTAGGATAAAATAGGAATATTGCTAGGAATATTCTCCGATGCAGAATTTAGGATAAAATAAATTAGAATTTGATAATGTGTAGATGTGCCTTAGGTTAGGACTTTTGATGTTGATTTCGTTTGATTTGAAGATGTAAGAGGTTAATGAACTTATAGCCCATTTTTGGGGTATTACATTTTGTCCCTCTTTGAATCATTGTGCGAAGCATAGTGGTTCAAAGAATAATATGTGTTTGATAAAGATGTATGCAACTGATTTGAAAGATTAACCGATTCAGAGACAAAAACCGATTGAAATATTTTGAAGATGCAAGATTTAGGTCCTGATTGACCAAAGATGATGTTAACTATAGCAACAATCAACTAGTGATTATGAAAAAGTACCAAAATGCCTGATTCTGAACCTTATGATTGTGAAGAAGTGAGTGACAGATTCTAGACCTGATTGTCCCAAGAGAATCTTATTGGTATCACATCTTGAACCCATCGGTTATGAAGAACCAAGGAAATGATGCTAATGAAGTGTTGGTTATGAAAAGCTAATACAATTTACAAGATAGATTTAGGATACTAGATTGATATGGATCTAGATGAATCTGATATGCCCCAAGAGATAATAGATTTACCCCAAGTGATGAGGACTTTTGATGAATTAGTAACTAGACATGGTTGTTGTCTTGATCATTGAGGAAAGTGAAATTTGATTTATAGATTTGATTGATATGCAATACCATGCCCCCTTTGGGATTAAAATTGAAATCTGATGAGAAAAGTCAGTGTTAAATGGTTTAGAAGCATGATAATGGATTTTAAGAAGTGGTTGTACATGTTTAAGAACATGTTCTACATCGTTTAGAGGTCCTGGAAACCAAGTTTGACTATGTTTGACCATGAGTTGACCATGGTTGACCAAGTTGAAATTTTGATAGTTTGATGTGAGGTAATCAGTTAAGTTGAATATTGGATTTCTGTGATGATTGAAGGTTGATTATGCAAGCAGTTGGCCGTCCTAGGTCTGAAAATTTTAAATCACAATTTTGACATAGTAAACAATCTCAAATTTTGATTTTGATCTTGAAAATGGGTTCAAAATGTCAAAATTAGCCAAGGGTGCAATTTTCATGGAAAACGGAGCACTTTTGAAAATTAGGTCAAAAGTTATATAAAGGCCAAAAGGGTCATTTTCAATTCATTATTCACATTTGACTTTTGAAACCTTGTGGAGCCCTCTGAGCGAGAAAATGGCTGAGCCGAAGGTACTTGTCTCTTCCCACTGATTTGAGCACAACTAGAGACATCAACGGCCTCCGCAGTATGGACATCTAGTAAGTGGACCTCTGTGCCTCTTCGTAAATTCCATTTTTTCATGTTTGTAGCATTTTTAGGTTTTTTCTTCGTATGTTTCAATTTTTCATTTCTCGCATGCATGAAAACTCGTACGACTGTCCTCCATGACTCATACAACTTTTCAATGTCCTATAGAGTGTCGTATCAGAACCCCCTGAAACTCATTTAAGAGGGACCCAAGAGTCGTACGATGTTTCATCAGGTCCCTCATCTATCGTACGGTGAGATCTAGAAAGTCATATATGCATGGTTTGTTGTATGGGACCCTGCTGAAACTCATACGAGTTTTGATGCCAGACTGTATTGTCGTATGGAAAATAGTGAGCTTAAAACTCATCTTTAGGTCAAAATTTTTAATTTTTTGATTCCTTAGTCTGATTGTTGAGCATTTAATGCACCTTCTGAGATAGTGAACTTTTGAATTTCTGTACTGTTAGCCTGTTTTCAACCAAATTACTGATAGGATTCCCTATTTTTGTTCCGTGCAGGTCATATACCCTAATGTTCATGTGCACATCTCACATCCTGTGACTCAGAGACTCTGTGTTTCACTACCTGACCCTATGAGGGTACATCTTTCTTCCTGTGGGTTGGAGTATCTAATTTAGTTGCCCAAGATTAGGGTTAACCATGGACTATTGACTACATTGATAGAGTGGTTTCATTCAGAGACCCAGACTTTCCATCTAGCCACTAGCGAGATAACAGTCACACCTGAGGATGTATCTAGGATATTGTGCATTCCATTCCATGGTCCTCATCCAGATTATGTGAGTTTGGGGTAGTCTCGAGTACATGCCTTCACATGTTTGTTTGGAGATGATACATAGCTCACAGGTTCTATTTCTTAGGATTTATTAGTGTAGTGTTATGGGCAGACCCATAGATTAGAGTGTATCATAGCAGGCATGATAGGAGGTATCATCATGTCTGATCATCAGCATAATAGTCTATTGATGGGCTGGGCCTCGATGGTGGCATGGTTGATGGCCACTCCTTCTAAGTTAGCTTGGGGTTAGTGCATGCTTGCTTATATGTTCTCTTAGATGCACAAGATCATGTATCAGGAGGGCAAGTCTTTTTCTTTCAGTGCATTGGTACTTCAGATATGGGCCTGGGAGCACATCCCAATTTGTAGACTAGTGTGTCAAACACATCGCCAACCATAGGAGCCGGTCATATATATATATATTCTAGTTATGTTACATAGGTGCACATGGATCACACAGAGTACTTTAGGTGATGTCTTGATGATATGAATTTTGTAGTATGGAGACTATACTTGTTGATAGAGGCCTAGCCCACTGCAAGGGAGAAGTTTAGTTATTTTGGTCAGAACCGTGTATTGATTGGGTGATCGACTATTATTATTGAGTGCTTCTTGATCACTAGAGTATGGAGGTAGTATGGCATCATGCAAGATGTGCCAGAGGAGCTTATAGCTTATGCACAGATCCATAGAGAGCTCAGATTAGGATGAGGCCCTAGATTGTCCTATGCCCTTTGTGCACAAGAGTATAGTGGTATTGTTGGTAGAGATTGGGACTATCAAGTAGATGTGCTAGATGTAGGGGTTACAAATGGATTTATTGGATGGCTTGCAGAGCATCCCATACATAGGTTTTCTGATCCTATAGAGTTGATACCTTCCATGGAGGAGGCCATGGATGTCATAGGTGCACAAGTCTTGATTGGTTGAGGAAAGAGACGTACATAGGTATAGATGCCCTAGCCTACACCTCTGAGGCCAAGAGTAGTATTTACACTTCCATAGAGACCATCTGGTCAGATGAGACCACATCGTCCCTCTAGCTCTTCAGCAAGAAAACCTACATTTTTACATAGGAGATCAACTAGAGGAGAGAGTGTCACTTTAGGTAGTGTGGGCACAAAAGATGAGGTATTGGGTGTAGAGAAAGATGTGGGTGTCGGTCTGGCTCCTTTATAGGGTGATACCAGTTTTGATCTTGGTGTTGAGGTTAGATGTTGTAAGGCACAAAGAGAAAAGACCACAGAGCAGCCAGTGGTAGATATTGATATGCTTGTGGCTGATATAGATCCTAGTGTACCATTGACTCCTCAGGAGATCATTAGATGGCTAAGATTATGGGTCAGGGGCCTGAAGGTATGGAGTGCTCGGTGGGAGGATCGGTTCACTGAGGCTGATAGACAGAGATCTGAGCTTCAAGTGGAGAATAGGAGATTATAGATAGAGGTGACACATCAGACCTTGAGAGCTACTTATTATGTTTTTGTGTACTATGTAGTTGTACCTACTGGTTAGAGAGTACCCACATACTCTTAGTATATGATAGAATCAGAGGGAGCCAGGGCACCCAGAGCCGAGGTAGTGCCTGATGCACTACCACCACCTCCACTAGATGCATATGAGCATGTACATAGCTAATCTATCAAGATATTCTAATATTTTTTCTCTTTTGTTCATGTATACTATGCTGACTTCTAATAGCTCACATGAGCTCATTCTTTTGTACTTTGTGTCAGTAGTGCACCCTTGACTAGTTCAAGTTCTATGATATGAGATCAAGATTTTGGTTATGACTTCATGTGTATTTGTCATGTTTTTTTATTTATGATGATATCATGTGATGTAAATGCTATGGATAGTATAGAATGTATGTATGGATTTATGCAATGCAATGATTTCTTTCATATATATGGATATTATGCAAATGTAATTGATTATGGAAAAATGTATGATTTTGATTATGCACATGTATGTAATGAAAATGCAATAGATGGAATGTTTATGAATATGTAATGTAAATGCAATGATACACATGATATGTTTTGCAGGTATTGATGAAGACAAGTACTCAGTCTTATGTCAAAAGGATGTCTAACCTAGGATGGTGACTGCGTACAGTTCTGTGAAGAAACCTTTGTGTGAGATTCAACTCTTCATTTCTAGTTTAGGTTTATTTTGGAAGAATAATTGAAGTGTTCAAGAAATTTGTGAGATCATGAAATCATGCAAAGTACAAAATGAAATGCAATCCTAAGACATAGGACCTAGTCACTAATCATGTGTTGATTTGTTGTCATCATTGAACATTTTAGGTAACTAGATAAATCAATACAACGCCCACTAGTTATGAAACTATAGACATATGAATATTGATTTGTATGCACAAGAATCAATACAACGCCCACTAGCTAGACAACCAAAGACATATGAATATTGATTTTATTTTTGAAATGTCGGATTAGATATAAGCACCAAGGCACAAATGCCAAGATAACCTGAATATCATGTCCATTTTGATATATCAATTTGTATAAGCATCAAAACATAGATGTCATGATGACCAAAATATGCCTTGCAGAACAAACACATGAAGAAATCAAGAGATCATTCTAAATCCAATGTGAATTACCCGTAGTGACCCTTTATCATTCACATCCTTAGGTAATATCATGTTTCACAGTAGGAGTAAGAACTCTCTCAAAAAGATAATAGTTAGATCAAACTCCCTTGAATTTTCTGGGTATCAATGGTCTAGGTACTCGTGGCCATCCAATTCGAGATAGAGGCTCTTATAGACGGACACCATTTCAATCTAGAATTTCCAAAGTTGTTAGATTTTCACATATAAGTAGAAAAAAATGAAAATTTTATGCCTCCAGCCATCACTCTCTAAGTCATGTAAAGGACATCATCGAAGAGCTTGAAGGGACACAATATGCAAAAATCTCAATGTGAATTAGTAAGCATACAAGGAGATAAAAACATGTAAAAGCATAGATTGTCTTCAGTTTGTGTTTGATTGCATTGTTGTAGATGCAAAATCCTTTCTGGAGAGGAGATAGACTTGACTCACTTGAATGAAGCTTCAAAGGATTTTGAATGGATATGACTCATCTAGGATACACTAGAGACCATAGGATATGACATTGATTGCCCCCAAGTTTGAACATTGATAGGATACAAACGCTTTTGTAGATTGGTGTACAGATTGACTTTACTGAAAATAGGAATGCGGAAACAAACCAAGAGATATGTATGAACTAAAGAAAGACTGAAAGCTAGGAAAGACCAAGATTGCACTAATAGATGGAACATTTGAAACAAGTGGTGCCCATTTGCTGGGTTTTCACCATCTTGGCAGAGATTCTATTTTTGCTACCAAGGCACCAGTTTCTAGGTTTTCACCAAGGCACTTTTTCTTTTTCTCATTTTTTTTAATTTTTCATTTTTTCAATTTTTTCGTACTTTTGATATTTTTTGATTTTTTTTGAGAATCATCAAGGTGCTTATTGCTAGGTTTTCACCAAGATGTTCATTTTTTCAAGACTTTTTAAGGACTTTTTCAAATTTTTAATATTTTTTAAGGACATTTTTGAATACTGAATGCCTTAGGCATAGAATTTCTTCAGATGGAGAATGTTGATTGGTTCTTAGAGCTGTTCTCCTTTAGTTGTTGAGAGTTGATAGGCTCCAGAGCCAAAAGTAGAAGTGATAACAAAGGGACCCAGCTAGTTGGGTTCAAACTTCCCCTTGCATTCTCTATGTGATTGATTTTTAGGATTCTCTCTCAAGACTAGATCGCCAACCTGAAATTCTTTGTGTCTAACTTTCTCATTGTAACCTCTAGACATTCTCTTCTGATATACTCTGAGATGATCATACGTTGCTTGTTTGTGCTCATCTAGTAGTTCAAGTTCTTGCAACCTAGACACTTTGTAGTCATCATCAGTTACTAGACCATGCATTCTAATTCTTAGTGATGTGATTTTGACCTCAATAGGCAGTACCACTTCAGACCCATAAACTAAAGTGAATGGTGTAGCCTCAGTAGGCATTCTGATACTTGTTCTATAGGCCCAAAGAGCTGGATTGATCATGAGATGCTAGTCTCTTCCTATTTTATTAACTGTAAGGTGCAAGATTTTCAATAGATTCTTGTTTGAAGCCTCTACTTGTCCATTCCCTTGAGGATAGTAGATTGATGACCAATGTTGTGTAATCTTGAATTTGGCACATAGATAATCTAAGTCTCTATTCTTGAATTTCCCACCATTATCTATGACTATAGAGTGTGGAATACCATACCATCATATGATGTAGTTCAAGATGAACATTGAAATTTGTTTTCTAGTTTCTTGAGTCAAAGGAACTGCTTCTACCCATTTTTTGAAATAATCTATAGCTGTGATTATATGGGTATGTCCATTAGAAGAATGAGGATGTATGGCTCCTATAAGATCAAATGCCCATTGGTGAAAAGGCCATTGTGTAGTAAAGGGAATTAGATCTCTCCCTGGTGCATGAATTAAGTTGCCATGTACTTGGCACTTTTGATAGTTCTTAGAAAACTTGATAGCCTCTTTCTCCATTTCTGGCCAATAGTACCCAACCCTAATAAGTTTTCGAGCTAGTGTCAAACCATTCAAATGTGAGGAAAAAATACCATCATGGACTTCCTCTAATGTACGTTGAGACTCTTCCCATTCTAAAAATCTAAGTAGCATACCATCTAGACCTCATTTGTACAAATCATGACCAATGATGACATACCGGGATGTATTTCAGATAAGGTATCATTTCTCATGGTGGTTGAAGGTATCGGGAATGATTTGATCTTTGAGATAAGAGAAAAGGTTTTTATAGTAGGATGAATCATAACCTACAATAATGCAAATCATGTGGGTTTCAAGGGAATCATATGCAGGATAAGATAGTGCTTCCACCGGGAACTCGTAGGGTATCATTTCTCATGGTAGTTGAAGGTATCGGGAATGATTTGATCTTTGAGATAAGAGAAAAGGTTTTTATAGTGGGATGAATCATAACCTACAATAGGGAAAATCATGTGGGTTTCAAGGGAAGCATATGCAGGATAAGATAGTGCTTCCACCAGGAACTCGTAGCATAGCTCATGTTTGGGCTGCTGTAATAAAGTAGAGATCATTACCATTGCATCGACAACCTTGTTCTCTATTTTGGGTATTTTCTCAAATGTGATAGATATGAAATATTTCTTTAGATCATCTACCATTCTCTTGTATGGGATTAGCTTTCCATCTTTCATTTGGTACACATCATTGACTTGGTGTATCACAAGTTGTGAGTCTCCATGAATGTGTAGTTCTATTATTCTCCACTCAATTGCTATCCTCATGCTATTAATAAGGGCTTCATATTCAGAAATATTGTTTGTGCAAGGAAACTTGATTCTAAATGCTTTAGGGATTGAATATCCTTGAGGAGTGATGAACAATATGCCTGCTCTAGATCCATCTTGTGTATAGGAGCCATCAAAGAATAACTTTCATGATCTAGAGGATAGGTTCATGATAGAAGAATCTGGGAATTCCATTTGCATGGGTGTATCATCAAAAAAAGGTGCGTCAGTCAGTTCATATACAATTACTTGGCCTTTGATAGCTTTTATTTCAACATATTCAATGTCAAATTCACTTAAGAGAATGACCCATTTAGCTAATCTACCTGTGAGGAAAACTTTGGTTAGTAGGTACTTTAGTGGATCAATCTTAGCTACCAAATGTGTGGTATGAGCTAACATGTAGTGTCTTAGTTTCTGTGATGCAAAGATCATAGCTAGATAAGCCTTCTCAATCATGGAATAGTTCTTCTCATATGCTACTAATGTTCTACTGATATAGTATATAGCTCTTTCCTTCTTGTTCTCATCATGTTGTGCTAGTAATGCCCCCAGTGATGTATCTATTGCAGAGACATATAAGATCAATGGCTTCCCTTGAATAGGAGGCATCAAAATAGGAGGATTTGATAGATATTTCTTGATATGGTTAAAGTTCTTTTCACATTCCTCATTTCATGCAAAGGTCACACCTTTATGTAATGTCTTAGTGAAAGGCTGTGATATATCTACCAGCTGAGATATGAAGTGTCTAATAGATTATACTCTCCCTTGTAATGTTCTCATTTAACTGATATTCTTGGGAGGTTGCATCTCCGTGATAGCTTTGACTTTAGTAGGATCCACTTCAATTCCTTTCTTTGAAACAATGTAGCCTAAGAGCTTTCTAGAAGTGACACCAAAAGCACACTTCTTAAGGTTCATTCTAAGACTAAAATTCTCCATTCTATCCATAATTTTGCTCAAATCATTTAGATGCTCAGATCTTATCATAGATTTTGCCAAATTATCATCAACATAATCCTCCATAGTTTGATGCATCATGTCATGAAAGATAAACATCATAGCTCGTTGATATGTATCACCAGCATTCTTAAGCCCAAATGGCATGACATTCCAACAAAAGGTACCCCACGCACATGTGAAAGCAATGTTCTCTTGATCTTCTAGAGAAATTTTATTTGGTTGTATCCAGAAAAACCATCCATCAAAGAATACATCTAAAAGCCTGCAGTCATGTCCACTATCATATCAATATTAGGTAATGGAAAATCATCCTTAGGGAATGCTTTGTTTACATCTCTGAAATCTATGCACACTCTGATTGATTTATCTGGTTTAGAAATAGGTATAATATTAGAGATCTATTTAGCATAGTTAATAACATGGATGAATTCAACTTTTAGTAGTTTCTCTAATTCAACTTTGACCAAGAGTGCAACAAGGGGATGCATCTTTCTTAATTTTTACTTAACAGGTTTGACCCCTAGAGCTATAGATAAATGGTGAATTATAATATCGGGATCCAACCCTGGCATATTTGAATATTTCCATGCAAAGGAGATCTTCTTTTCTGTTAAGAATGTGGTAAATTTTTTCTTCTCTTCTTTTGATAAGGATTGTGCTACATGGATCAACTATGGTTCTTCTATTGTTCCCAAGTTGATGGATTGAGTGGGCTCAATTATAACTAGAGATCTATCCTATAAATGACTCAGAAGGACATCAAATATCTCATCCTTAGGTGCCTCAGGGAGGTTTTCACCTTCAGATACATCTTTTATTTTTACTTTTGTAGATTCTGAGACTGCCACAAAGTGGTTTTCACCCTTAGAACTCCTTTTCTTTTTATTCTTATTCTTATTTTTTTGACTAAGATACTTGATGTCTGACTCCATCATGCTAACACTCAGTTCACTGATGGAATTCCTCATAGGCTCAACAACATTAAGGTAGCAAGCAAGGGCATAGTCATTTGGAAAGGTATAAATACCTTGGCTCAGATTTGTAGAGGTTTGGTCAAGAAGTTTAGGATGTTGGATAGTCAAAGTGGTGAAAGATTGGGAAAGAGTGTTTATGGATATGGATCTTTTGTCATTGGTCCTAACCCGATGCTCAAGTTCAAAGGTGATATTACAACTTAAGATGTTCAATTCATGAATAGGCTCAATGTCATTGTGGGAGTCTAATTCAGCCATAGGTGGATCAGACTCATTAAGTTCATTATTTCACTCTAGACTTATGTTGGGTTTAGGTGCATATTGGTGAATAACATCAACATGTTTCTTTGTAATAAGCTCATCTTCCTCTGGAATAGTTCCCCTTTCATAGTCATTAGATTCTTCATCTATGCCTCTAGGAAATTTAAGAACATGAGTAAAGTAAGGATGAATACCCCAAGAAGGGTTACTCTCAGATTCTAATTTGAATTCATACTCATGGGAATCTGTCTCAGAATAACTACCACCTTCCTCTTTGTCTATTTGATTTCCTTTGAGATCAGCTGGTTCTTGTGGTGCAATTGTCTCTTGTTTTATAGTAGGTTCTTGTGTTTCTACTACATTGATTCTTTTTTCTGGACCATCTTCAACTTCAAGGAGGTCTTTTATTTCTTTAGGTAAATGCTCATAAGGAATGAACTCATCAGTGGTGTCTAAATCATCACTGTCAGATTGTTTTGTTGCTTCTTCCTTTAGTTGATTTGTTGTGGATGGCTCAATCTATTTTATGACATGTGGGGAGTTCTTGCTAAGATAGAAAGGCTTCTTCTTATATCATAGACCCGTTGTATCTTTGTTAGTTTGGCCATGGTGTTCAAGAGGTGATAGAAGACCTTTACCTTGTAGTCCTAGAGGTCCTTTTCCAGTATATCCCATTTTTGTGATCAATTTGTCCCCTGGTCCATATGACTTTTGAGGAATTTTACTTGAAGTGGAGTCACATTTTTGGACTGATCGAGAGTGAGGCACATCCTTGTATAACCATGCAAGCATGGCTTCATCTTCCTCAAACTCTTGTTTAGATACTTGTTCTGTGACAAAGCTTCCATTGAATATGACTTGGGATTCTTTAGTTGTAGGTTTCACTTTGTCAGAAGGTTGTCCATAAGATTTTGGGGACAACGGGAGAGATGTGAGAGATAAAATAGGTTCCATTGTGTATTCTTCCATGCCATTGTCTTTGATTTTGACTTCTTTAGCAATGTCTCCCATTTTAGATGTTGAAGCAATATCTGACTGCTTAGTGGAAGATTCTCTGTTATTAGGAACAAGTTTATCAACACTTTCTTTCAAAGCATTACAAGTTGTGTATAGGTCTACTGGAATCGTTACCTCTACTCCTTCATAAGGAAATTTCACACATTGATGGTAGGTGGAAGGAATAGCTTTCATTTCATGTATCCAGGGTCTTCGTAGAAGGATGTTGTAAGCCAAAGGTAGATCAAGAACTTGAAATATGGTGTCTCTGAGAATAGGTCATGTTCTAATAGGTAAAATAATAGTTCCCTTGGAAGATCTTTCTTTCTCATCATATTATTTGATAGTTATCTTCTTCTTAGGGTCAATGGTAGTTTCAGAGAAGCCCAATTGTGTGATTAAGTTGTAAGAACAAATTTTGAGACTAGCACCTCCATCTATCAACACACATTTGACATGATGGTTTTGGATCAAGACTTCAATGTGCAAGGGCTGGTTATGCAGATGACTCAAGGAATTATCATCTTCCTCTAAAAAGGAGATATACTATGGAGACGTCAAATTACCAACCATAGTCTAGAATCTATCTAAATCAAGGTTGTCAAGAACATTGTATCCAAGCAGAGCTTTGTCTAGAATGGTTCTATGTGCTGGAGATATCTGAAGCAACTCAAACTGCATGGAGATTTTTGCATTTGTATGCTAGAGTTGTTGGACAATACTGTATGATGTAGGCCTTGTGCCTTTAGGATTTGAAGATTTAGATGTAGCCTTCTATTTAGAAGAAGATGAAAGATTGAAAGGCATCTTACAGACATTTGATGAATCTAGGATTTGTCCTTGCAGATGTGCCTAAGCTTGTGATCGAGTAACTACTTTAGCTGATTGATTTTCTCTATCTCTTCTTACAACTGTGATGACATTGCAACTTTTAGATAGGCATGGTTCAACCATATTGATGACAACATTGTTTCCAGAGTAGGGATAATTGGCTTTGGCACCCATATTAGGATGAGAAGAAGAATCTTCTTTACCATGTTTTAGAAATGGCTCCATGAATGTTGTATGATGATTATTGCTCTTATGATTGTCAATTATGATTTCTCCATTATCAATTTTGTCTTGTATGAGGTGTTTCAAGCGTACAAAGTTATTGGTTTGATGACCCTTATTATGATGAAAGTCATAGAAATCGGTCTCTTTCCACCATTTTGGTTTAGGTTCAGGATCAAATGGTCAGATTTTAGGAAAGTAAATGATGTTGTTGGCCAACAAAGTTTTCATGGCAGATTCCAAGGATTCTCCAAGAGGAGTGAATTTGCGGTTAGGATTTGTAGCCCAAGGTTTGTAAGTAGATGGCTTCTTGTTAGATTCTGATGTTTTACCTTTAGAAGCTTTAATGGCTTGGGTGCCAATAGTGAGATTGAAAGAAGGTTCCTTAGATGGGGCATATATATTATCAACAATGTCATCTGTGATGACACCTTTATTCTTGTTCTAGTTTTTGCCTTTGTCTTTAGAACTAGATCTAGATTCATACTTGTCCTTTTGAAGTGATATGTCTCCTTTTTGCACAAGTACTTTCTCAATTTTAATAGCATTTTCTACCATCTTATCAAAGGATGTATGATTTTGCATTTGCAAATGGTAGTTAAGTTCTGGAACAAGATTGTTGATGAAGATTTCCAGCTTCTCAATTTCTGGAATGGGTCTAGCATATAGAGAAAATTTCTTCCTCCATCTTTTGAGAAAAGTTAAGAATGGTTCTCTTGAATATTGTTTCAAATTGCAAATGTCGATCATATATATATATATATATATATATATATATATATATATATATATATATATATATATATATATATATATATATATATATATATATATATATATATATATATATATATATATATATATATATATATATATATATATATATATATATATATATATATATATATATATATATATATATATATATATATATATATATATAGTGATTGGATGCTGGATATTGTAGGAGTATTATTGATAGAACAGTTTGATTAACTCCTCAAAAGTTTTGATAGTGGGAGGCATTTTTGAGAACCAATGGATAGCTGACCCTCTCAGAGATCGAGGAAAAAGATGCATTAAGTAGGTTGGTTCATGCATGAACTCCGTAGATTGAGTACAAAATTCTCTGACATGATCTTGAGGATCATAGTTTCCATCATACTTATCATATTTAGGCATCTCCACTCTTTTAGGAAATGGAGGCATTTACAAGTCTTTATCAAATGGAAAAGGACATAAAGCTTCCATGGAGAACTCCTTAGGTTCCTTTTATTTTTCAAGTTTGTTAAGTTTGACTTGCATGGCATGCATCTATTTCATCATAGTGGTGATTAGATTTTCTTCCTCATGCTTAGTGATATCTTCAACATTAAATTTTGGAGGAAGTTTAGCTCCTTGATGAGCTAACTCTAGAAAGTATGCCTCTCTATCTTCTTTCAAGAAATGCCTCATCATTTTCTTGAAATCATCATCATTTTGATATCGAGCAATTTTAGAAGGTGTGGGTTCTTGATCCATACCGTATTGAGAGTGATGTCCTTGAGATCCATGATGTGTCCCCCTGTGAGACATGTTAGGAGTTTTAGGACTCCCTCAGATAGATTGAGGTGGGGTTTGTTGATTACCTCCCTGAGTTGAGGGAGGGGGTATGTAACCAACTTTCAATCAAAAATTGCCAAGACCGTCATCTTCGTAAAGACCCAAATTGTATAGTTGCTTGAGAGTTGGACCTATGTGAGTAGACAGAGGTAAGGTATGAGATGCTTCTCTAGATTTCTTGTGTGATGAAGCTCTAGTTTCCACCATTAACCTTGGGTGAAGAAAAATTTTAATATGAAGACAACTAAAGAATGAATTGATTCAAGAAGATCGAATAATGCAACCTTGTCAAGATTGAGTTGATTGAAGAATAGATTAGATGTAAATGAAGGATACTGTGCCATAGTAGTATGGGTAGATGCCCAATAGATGGTGGGCATGAGATCACAACACTTAGTCATTTATTAAGAAGACTGAATTTGAAGATAATTTTGACAAGGTTTTGACACAAGATGAAAAAGACTCAAATCGATAAATTAGAAGGCTAAATCAAACTCAAGAGACCACTTTAGGAAAATGATCGAATTTGTTCTAGTTTTTACTCTATTCCTGACACAGTGAATGTTTTGACAGAATCTGGAAATAGGCTATAAACACTGGATTTCAGACAAATTTGACCAATCTCTAACAACTTTTTGAAAATTCTCAAATGAGTTTCTGAAAGCTCGTATGACTCTGGGTATGCTCTCAAATGACAATTTCAAGACTCGTATGATAGTTACTGCTAGGGATAATTGTTCTTTTGGTTTTTGGTGATAGCACTCATATGACACAATACTATCTCTCATATGACAATACATGGGTTGTGAAATGACTTTTGCTCAAAACTCGTATGACAATCTGAGGTTGTGAGACAACTTTTGACTCCAAAAAGGAATTTTGATTTAGATTTTGCAAATTTTAGGTTTTTAGTTTCAGATTGTTTGCAATTTTTTCTATCTAGGTTTGAAGATTATTCTAAGATCATTTTTTTTGAATAACCAAATAGATAAACAAGCACACAGAACAACAAGAAAGTGATTTCAAGAACATCTAAAAAGAATAAATAGGGGGCAAAGCAACCCTGCGCATGAATAATCAAGTGACTGAATGTGCTAATCCCTAGAAGTGCTAATTGTGTATGTTCCAAAATGTTTTTCAATAATGCACATATTCCTAGAAAATGAAAATTTGGCCTCACTAGGGTTTTTAGTAATGGTCTGACTCTATAACTTTTTTGATCTCAAGAGGATGAACTCCAATCTAGGTGCACTGGGTTTTTGACACAGTCTAAGAATTTAATCAATCATGAGCTACTAGGGAGATCTGACAGCCTAACAAGAGACCACACCTATGAAGATTTCCTCCACAAGGACATTTATATAGTGGCTACTACTACCATGGTGAAAATGGCTATTATCACTTGAGGTTTCAATCACGTGGTTGACCCAATTAAGGGATTGTCCACTATGGTTAACCCTCTCTAAAGGTGACTCACAAAAGATACCACATGGAGATTAGTTCCAGATTTAAGGATTTGAGTTTCTGATACTACCCAAAAAGGGAGTAGAGCATAGTCCTCTAGCCTTTTCACTTTTAACCAAAATAAAGCAGACTGATTAATCCAACACACTAAGACCAAAATTATCTCACAAAGATCTATGATGTCAACCGCTTATGATCTATCAGCCTCTTCAAAGAGAGAATGTATCAATCAAAAGTTGAAGATGTACAAATCTAGTAGAATGCAAGACAATCTTAGTAACCTCCCTACCTACAAGGGGATCCTTCATCAAGAAGACCTTTGCATGCGTGAACAAGCAAAAGGAGCCCACTCTCTCGAGATCATCCACAAATAGTGTTCATAGGGCCTATTTACTATGTGTAATAGATATGCAGAAAGCAAATCTATGTTCGTTTTATAGCCCAAAAGGAAGTCTGTGATATGAAAGCAATAAAAAAATCACACAAGCTTGACACATGAGAGTTCATTTTAATCCAAATTGAAGTGTTATCAGATCGTAGTTAAATACCTGAATTCCTCACAATGCACTTAGTAGATTTTACCTATTTTAGAAATTTAGTTGCGCTTTTCCCAATCAGACTCAGCAAATACAAGTCATAAACAAAAGATCTCAATTGTTAGGGTTAGGTGTTACTCCAAATTTGAGAATCAAATCTGAAAAATTGCCAAAAATTATGAAACGACAATTGAATCCTGGTACCAAAACTTGTACGACAATGGGTTACCTTCTAGCTGATAGTCAAGAAACTCGTATGATAGCGGGTGTCTCACCAAATGACAATCTAGTTCTCAAATGACAATGTATAGCTTTTGATAAAAGCCTCAATAGAATCAACTATCGTACGATAGTGGGGTCTTTCTGGTATGACTTTCTGACAAAAGTCATACAAAAACTGTATGTACAGAGAATGAAATCATAGAATCGAACAGAAAATGACAAAAAAGTAGATAGAAGTGAAATAGAAGAGATGGAAACCCATTTCAAGGCCCCACGGTGGGCGCCAAAAATGTGTGTGTGAATTTTGTACCTAGTTGCGGACACAACACTTCAGTAAAACATTAGAGGTTAGCGGAAATCAAAATCTTGCAAATAAATGAAACTATGCTAACTAGGCAATTTACTGCCTTCTAGTAGGTGCGAGTATGATGTTCTCAGATTGGAATCAAGATCAGTGACAATGCAACACCTAAATGAAGGATTTGAATGCAAAAGAATGAAAGACTATATGAATCTAGATTAATCTATATTTTTTTGTATTTTTTTGTATTTTCTGTGCAATACTATGAGAAACTATATGAATCTAATTTAGATGAATGAAATTGAATGCAGATTTAATCTAAGAATTCTATGAATGAATATGAATGCTATGATATGAAACTATGCAAAAACTGTGATCAACTATGAAAGATCTCACAAATCGCCTATCGCAAGTTCTTAATCCTTCAATTGCCAATTCGCTAGAGTAATTATGAAAATTTGAGTGTTGATGATTATGAAGAGCTGAGCCATGATTTTATAGAAATCCAAGGTTTTGAGGATGTGGGAGAAAAACCATAAATCACTCTTGATAAACTCAGGTTTATTTTTGAGTTATTAGGAAATCAAAGATAATTAACTTACAAAAATAATGCAAAAGTAGTGTTTAATTCAAAATAGAGTTTAGATCAGATTTCAACTCATCATCAGATGTTGAGTTTCAATTTTAAAATTCATTGTTAATTTCTAGTTGCCTTCTTTTCTGATTGTGCATGATTTAATTATAAATTAATTTAAAAATAAAGTGAATTATTCTCAACTTAACTAATTTTTTAATTAAAATAATTGATTTATGGGCTAATCAATTATTAAATCAAACTTTTATTCTAAAACAATATTATTAAAATTTGACAATTAACATTATGTAATGCCCCTCCAATCCTAACAAATCTTGGTTATGCTCACTAGGGAGTTAGATCATGCTATAGGTGATTTCATGGTTATTTTGTAACAGAATGATCTTTCTTGAGATGGTTGCTTACTAATCATGATAACTTCATATTTTAATTTGGGAAATAATAATATTTACATAAGTATGTCCTTTATATCTTCTTGTGTGTCAATGATAGTTTAGGATCTTAATACTAAAAGGATCACCTGATAGACTTATATGCTTCTTTTTGAAATGCTCATTATTAATATTTAAGTTTACCTTAGGTTAATTAATTATAATCACTTAAGGGTTGGATCTGTTATCTTCTCTAATAATGTTACTTCGGATTAGATATGATTAATACATTTAGGGTAATATGATTTGTTTATCTTGTTTTGATAATGAGACATTTCGAGTACATGCCTGATGGTTAAATGGGTTTTTGAAAGTTAATAGATGATTTACATTTACATGAATATGTTATGATGCATTCTAGTTATACAATATGGAAAAAAGATTATTCTAGTACTAACCACACTAATCCAATCATGCTTTGTTGATGTCACTATCTGATGTGAGTGTAGGATAAGGGGAGGCAATCGTAGTTACTCCTACAGGAGGTCCACATGATGTCGCACTCTCCATCCTTGTTTGCCATTGTCTAATTATATATATGTATATATGCATGTTGGTTGGTGTTTCAAGATGCAGGTACCTAGCATCGACTCCACCTGGCTACATAGGTCTAAGCGTGCCTTCAAAATCCTTGAACTGTTGTTGTGTGGAGATATTACCAAGATTACTCTCAAGGTTACCCGTGAACTTAGAGTTATGTTTAGGCCTAGCTGGGGGATCTGAATGCAGCATGTGATGTGGTCTTGTCATTTATGATTTGATGTTGTTCTGAGATTAATGATGTGAGTTAGATTTATACTTGTAAGTATATGTATATATATTTATTATATATGTGTTATAATTGAATGTATGTGTATATGTGGGTGCACACGCATATACCCATGCTTATATAAATAATAATATTTATATGATTTTATTGATTGTGTAAATGGTATGTTGTTTATAATAATTAAATAAGGTATATTAATGTATTTAAAAAAAAGTAAAAATAGTAATTAATAAAAGAAATGCTCTTTGTAGTAAAACTAGCTATCTAGGAGCGAGTTCAACTCGAGACTTCCTAGAAGTTAGGCTAGTTGGTTTTCGTGTGTGCTATGTGTTTTCGTTGAAATTTATTTGTTTGACTTTCTTGTTAAGATTTTCTTTTTAAGCTATTTTAATTAAATTTATTAAAACTTTGTTAAGTGCTTACGGGAATAATTGGTTTGATTTTTCAACCAACTATGGAAGTTGGAGAAGTTGCTTCTTGTAAAGAAACTCCTCCAACCACATAGTTGGAGGATAAATAATTGAAATTTTTGTGTTGTTGAGGAGAGAGAATTTATGGAAGATTTTTGGGAGTTGTCTGTAATTATTTTTCCAAAAGTTTTTTTTGAAGTTTGCGAGTCCCTGTCTAGTGAAAACAAGTGTATGTGGATTGCTGGAGTTTGATTGCCAAATGAAGCTTTCCAGGAGGCTATCTACTCAAGGCTTAAAGATTTGCAGAGAGTCTCCAATCAAGAGAAGAGAATTTCTCTGCAGGACCCTAGGTAGGGTCTATATTGGGATGAATTCTCCAATTCTCTTGTGTGTTTGTGGATGTGTGTGTGTATTCTGGAAATTAATAGTGTGTTCTTATGATATATCAATATTCTTTGGTTATATATGTTTATGGATTAAATATTATTGAGAACATATACTGTGTACAAGAAGTTTAATGACATGGTTTATTAATTTTCTTTTTCAAAACTCTTCCTGGAAGTCTATGGTTAATTATATGATTTTAATTTGGTATATATATATATATATATATATATATATATATATGAATGCATGTGTGTGTTATTAAATTTTTATATTATTCATATGATCTGATTTATAATTAGGATGATAATGAAAAATACATTAATTGAAAATAGACAAAGTATTCTGGTTTGTTTTTATATACCCGTACTATATTATTCATAACTTTTGAACTAGACATTATGTTTAAAATCTCTCTAGTGAGAGTGTGTGCAATTAGGTTTTATCCAACATCTATCAAAATTAGAAAAATCCAATGGTTCAAACTAAAGTTATGCTTACCGCACCAAGACTTTATTTTTATGACAATCATATAGCAATAGTCATGCATAGATTCCTGCAGGTTCATTAGTTTATAGTACAATCTTTTCCCCATCAATATTTATTAATTTATAATTTATATTACTTTTATTTTCTATTTAGACCTATTTTGGAAAGTTTAGAGTCAAGGATTTCAGTTTTGGGTACATGTTTGGCTTGGGGTTTGGTCTGTATCTTCCATACTTGATCCTAGTCTCTGCCTGCATCTTTTAATGTTCATTTTATTGCTTTAGGTATATCATAATGTTTTGTTAATTCATGTGGAATTTTTTATTCCCTATGTATGTTCATTACTTTATTTGTTGAGATTTTATGGTGTAATTATTATATTTTGCACTTGGCATATAATTGAGCTTAGTTTCTGAGGCTAAGACTCGTCTCGGTGCCCTGTGTGCATGAGAGGGTTCTCTAGACCTATAAATAAGATGTGGAAAGTTTTAGGTAGACATGTAGAAATTATTTTTCTCTTTTTTAGGTGTCTTGCTATAGACATCCTTCTAATGGTTCCTTCTATGTATATGGTTAGGATTAGGACTCACTTTGAGGCCCTTAGTGCGTAGGGGAGTTTCCTAAACCTATGGATCAAGACATGGAAGTGTTATTTTGTATCTTTGGCTTGTGATGGGGTAACGGAATAGGAACCCTAAGTGAGGGGATCACCATAGGTGTTGGACCCCTACAATGGTTGTCAGATAATCCTATGGGTGGGTTTGTAAAAAGTGATAACATTAAAAATTAACCTGGGAAGGGGGGATTCAAAAGATAATGAAAGAAAACATTATAATGGCCACACAGATCTGATTGGAGTACCGAGACCAGGGATAACTACCAGGATGGATCACTATTCATAAAGGGGGGACCAGGGTTACATGGTTTCCAGGGTGGATCCCAATACACAGGTTGTGTGATGACACTCACTTAGGTGGTCTCCTAGAACCTTAACCTCGGTGTTATAGTATGATGATATTTTATGTGCTCTATTCTTTTTATTTTGAGTCTTGGATTTATTAGTATTTGAGACTTAGATTGCCTTAAGGTCTTGAGAGTACCTTGGTTCTATCTCCTAGCATGTGGGGTGGAACTTTACCGGTTTCACATGGTTGGGTGGAAAATCTCTTTCGAGGTATTGTTCATGGTTCGTGTCATGGTTTGGATTTTGAGTTGTTCTGTGGTCAAGATTCTATTATTGTATCATGTATCTCTATATTTTTTTATCAAGATGTAAATATGCATTGTAAGCCTTTGGGAAACTTGATGTAATTATCTTTCTTGATGTAGGAGCATCTTGGGTCTTTGACAATCTTGCATCAACCAAAAACATTTTTTGATTTCTGTACCTATTTGCTGTAGTTTTCTTTATAATATTTGCATTTTATAATTTCATGGTGTGTGAAGCTTACATAATGTTGGGGACCTATTTTGGAACCTTCTCCTATGGTCACATCAAGTTTGGATGGACTGTTTCAAAGTTACAGTTATTTTCCTTGCCGTCGAAATAGTGTTTTCCTGTAGTTTTGGTGCTGATTGTCCATGTTGGTTATCTTGATCCATAAGGAATATTATTTTTCTTACTTAAGGGATTCAAGAGGACCTAAATTTATATTATTCCCCAAGACAGAAGCTTCCAATTCATTATGAGTCAAAAGTTATGGCCTTTTTGGCACAGGACCTATTTTCTGCCAGCTTTCACGTCTGAGCTGTTACTGCAGTTTTGCTACTGATTGTTCATGTTGGAGACCTTGATCTATAAGGAATTTTATTTTTCACACTTAAGGACTTAAAGTGGACCTAAATTAATATCATTTCCCAAGACCACAAACTCCAATTCATTATGAGTAAAAATTTATGCCTATTTTGCCTCAGGACCTATTCCCTCCCAGTTTTTGGGTGAAACATGTGGCGTTTCTTCTTGTGATGTTTCGTGTGCTCATATGGGACCTTGTGCACTTAAATGAATGTTATTGGGTAAATTTAGGACATAAATCCAAAGGCACATCAATTTATATTCATTCTAGCATTAGTTTTGGTTTAAATCTTGAGACTGGACCTATATTGTTATTAAATGCCTGACTGGCCGACCTGTGGCTTAGCTGGCTATATAAGGGGTCTAGATTGATGTAGTAGATCATCATGGGTGAGATATAGGAATGATTATCAATATAAATCATTGGAGAAAAATATAGGATGCAAGTTGTAATTCTGAATTCATAATTCTCATTGTATAAGGCCGAAACCCACAACGCCTCATAGCCGGGCATGTTGAAAGAAATAATATAATTCTTTGTTGTTGCTGCCAGTTGATTGTATCATATCCATTGTGTTTCCATTGATTTCATGTGCTATTATATTGCTTCCATTGTGTAACTTTGAGCAAGGGCTTGTTGTGGATTCAAGTGGACTCAATTCTTCTTGATTCTGCTTGTATCTACCCTGCCCCTGCGTCAAGTGGTATCAAAGCGAGTTCTTTCTTGTGGATTGGATCATGGAGAACCTTATTGGATTTGGTTGTAGGGTGGTATATCTAAGATCTGACCTATAACTTGCAGAAGGTTATGATCTTGCTGGAACTTGATTGTCAAGATGGTTCGTGGTAGAGGAAATGATAATGCTATCATGGATATGTTGAGGCAAATTGCAGCTAGGCTTGAAGCTATAGAGATAGCCCAGAGAAGAGGAGCACATCTTGAAGATTTTAGTGATGAAGAAGAAGAAGTAGCACCTAATGCTAAACCTAAAGTTAAACAAGATGAGGAAAGACTCTTGAGAGTTTTGTCTAAGGCTAACTCCAAACCTGCAGTTGAAGTTGCTTGCTATGATGGAAGACTTGAGACCGATACACTTTTGGATTGGATCTCTAAGATGGATAAATAATTTGAGTATGAAGGTACTCCTGATAATAAGAAGGTTAAGATAGCAGTCACAAAGTTGAAAGGGCATGCATCTCTTTGGTGGGATCATTTGCAAACTGAGAGATAGATGAGAGGAAAAGAAAAGATCAAAGCATGGATGAAGATGCTTGGAAAGATGAAGAAGAAGTTTCTTCCAGCTGACTACCAAGTTAGTCTAATGAGAAAGATGCAAAATCTGAGACAAAAGGATAGGAGTGTGAAAGAATATACTGAGGAATTTTACAAATTGGATATCAGATCTGGACATGTGGATGATGAAGTTGAGAAGGTGGCTAGATATCTGAATGTCCTAAGGACATCTATTCAATATGAGATTAGTTATGTGAAGATTGATAGTGTGGAAGAAGCATACCAATTTTCTTTGAAGGCTGAAGAAAGATTGACAAAAAGACATGATCAAAGATAAAGAGGAAGAGGTGGCAGATTTTAGAGAAGTAGAGGTAGATCTAATGGAGAAAGTAGCAGATCTAAAAATTCAGTGCAAGATAAAGGATGGAAAGATGAGCCTACTAAAAGAGGTAATTACTCTAGAGGTAGCTATACTGGTTACTCTAGAAATAATAATAATGGTAGAAGGGAAGAGAAATCTTGGTTTAAAGGTACTTGTTACAAATGTCGTGAAGAAGGACATAGAGATTTTGAATGTACTAACTCTGGAAAGAAGACTGGAGGTAATGGTAGAAATAATTTGGCTTGTGAAGAAGTTGAGGAAATTTCTAATGAACCTGAACATGGTGAGAACTTGATGCTAAGAAGGATCTTGTGGAATGAAGAAGCTGATGAGGAACCTATTTTGAGGAAAAGTTTGTTCAGAACCAAATGTAAGATCATTGATAAATGTTGCAAGGTAATCATTGATAGTGGAAGTTTTGATAATTTGGCATATGAAGAGCTGGTTACCAAATTGCAATTGGAAAGATTAAAACATCCTAAGCCTTACCATATTGCTTGGATCCAGAAGGAGCATAAACTACTTGTAAGTGAACAATGCCTTGTTAAATTCAAAATTGGGAATTATCATGATGAAGTCTTGTGTGATATTATGCCTATGGATTGTTGTCATATTCTTTTGGGTAGGCCTTGGTAGTATGATAGGAAAGCTTTGCATGATGGTAGATTGAATCAATATACTATTTGGATGGATGGAAAGAAACAAGTGTTGTTTGCTTTGATAGAGAAGTTTGATGAAAGTCACTGTACCATAGTCAGAGTATGTTTGGTTGATGGTAAAAAGTTTGCAAGAGAAATGAAAGAATAGAATGTTTTCTTTTCTTTTATTCCAACAAAGACTGAGAAACAAGATGAGTTAGAACATGCACCTAAAGTTAAGCCTTTATTGAATGAATTTTATGACATCATTTCTGATAATGTACCTGATGGTTTACCACCTATGAGAAGTATAAGTCATTGTATGGATTTGATACCTGGAGCTAGTTTGCCTAATAAAGCACCACATAGGTTGACACCTGATGAAAAGACTAAATTGAATAGACAAGTGCAAGAATTTCTTGAAAGAGGTTTGATTAGGGAAAGTCTAAGTCCTTGCACAGTACCTATTGTACTAGCACCTAAAAAGAATGGAGAATGGAGAATGTGCACTGATTCTAGAGCTATAAACAAGATAATAGTAAAGTACAAATTTCCTTTGCCTAGGATGGATGACATAATGGACAGTTTAAGTGGAGCAAATTATTTCACAAAGATTGATTTGAAAAGTGGATATCATTAGATAAGGATTAGAGAAGGGGATGAATGGAAAACTACTTTTAAGACTACTGAAGGTTTGTATGAATGGTTGGTTATGCCTTTTGGTTTGACTAATGTACCTAGTACTTTTATGAGGCTGATGAATGAAGTTCTAAAAAGATTCTTGGGTAAGTTTGTGATTGTATATCTTGATGACATTTTGATATTCAGTAAGAGTAAGGAGGAACATCTTGAACATATCAGACAAGTATTGCAGAGATTGAAGGAAGAAAAGTTGCTGATTAATTTGAAGAAATGTTCATTTATGAAAGAAGATATTGTGTACCTTGGTTTTGTAATTTTAGCTGATGGATTAAAGATGGATCCTGAGAAAGTGAGAGTTATACTTGATTGGCCTACACCAGAGAATGTTGTAGAGGTAAGATCATTTCATGGATTGGCAAGTTTTTATAGGAAGTTCATCAGAAATTTCAGTTCTATTTGTAATGCAATGATTGAAACTATGAGAGGAGATAAAAAGGATTTCAAATGGACACATGGAGCACAAAGGAGTTTTGAAACATTAAAACAAAGAATTGCAGAGTTGCCTACACTTGCTTTGCCTAATTTTAATAAAGTTTTTCAAGTTGAATGTGATGCTAGTGGTAGTGCAATTGGAGCTATTTTGAGTCAAGAAGGAAAACCTATAGCTTTCTTTAGTGAAAAGTTGAATGATGCTAAGAGAAAATATTCAGTTTATGACCAGGAATTCTATGCTATTGTTCAAGCTTTGAAGAAATGGAGACATTATTTGATGCCTAAAGATTTTGTGTTGTATACTGACCATAAAGCTTTGTAGTATTTTGGAAGTCAGAATAAGTTAAATCAGAGACATATGAAGTGGGTTGAGTTCTTGTAGAATTTTTCCTTTTCATTGAAGCATAAGAGTGGATAGTCAAATAAGGTTGCTGATGCCTTGAGCAGAAGAAGAAATTTGCTGACAGAAATGAGAGTTGAAGTACTTGGTTTTGATGATTTGAAGTATTTGTACAAGGTTAACATTGATTTTTTAGAGCCTTGGAAAGCTTGTAAAGAAAACACAGTGAGTGATAAGTGATCTGATTATTTCATTCAAGGAGACATGTTGTTTAAAGGAGTTCAGTTGTGCATACCTAGAGGATCTATGAGAGAGAACATAATGAAGGAGAAACATAGTGGTGGACTTGCTGAACATTTTGGGATTGATAAGACAATGAATTTGATTTTAGAAAGGTACTTTTGGCCACAAATTTATAGAGATGTATAGAGAATGGTTAGAGGTTGCAGAATTTGCCAAATAGCAAAAGGAACTAGTCAGAATTTAGGATTGTATACACCTTTCCCTGTACCTGATAGACCTTGGGAAGATGTGACTATGGACTTTGTTCTTGGATTGCCTAGAACTCAGAGAGGTAATGATTCTATTTTGGTAGTGGTTGATAGATTTTCTAAGATGGCTCATTTCATACCTTGTAAGAAGACATCTGATGCATTGCATGTAGCTAAATTATTCTTCAAGGAAGTGGTAAGATTGCATGGTTTGCCTAAATCTATTATTTCAGATAGAGATACTAAGTTTACTGGTTATTTTTGGACACTTTGGAAGAAGATGAATACTGATTTGAATTTTAGTTCTACATTTCACCCTCAGATAGATGGACAGACTGAAGTTGTGAACAAAATTTTGGGAAACTTGTTGAGATGTTTAGTTGGAGAGAAACCTGCTAATTGGGATTTGATTTTGGCACAAGCAGAGTTTGCATATAATAATTCAGTGAATAGAAGCACTAAGAAGACACCATTTGATATTGTTAATGGATTTCATCCTAAGGGAACCATAGAGCTAAGAGATTTACCTACTGAGACCAGAAGAAGTGCTGAAGCTGATCATTTTGCAGAATACATGAGAATTTTACATGATGAAGTTAAAAAGAATTTGGAGGACAGTAATCTAAAATATAAACAAAGAGCAGACAAGAGAAGGAGACATAAATATTTTGAAGTTGGAGATGAGGTTATGATTCATCTGAAGAAGAATAGATTTCCATTTGGTACCTACAACAAGCTGAAAATGAAGAAGTTTGGACCTTGTAAGATTCTGAAGAAGTTTGACAGTGGAAATGCTTATGAAGTAGAATTGCCAGAGGACATGGATATATCACCTATATTCAACATTGTAGATATATTTGATTACTTTGAATCAAATGATGAGATAGAAGATGATCCAAACTATCGTAAGAAGAATGGCAATAGCATTGAAAAGATCTTGAATAGCAGAGTTGGCAAGAGTACAAGAGGAAAAGACTACATGGAATATCTAGTTCAGTGGAAAGACAAGCCAGTTGAGGACAATTCATAGATTACACAAGCTAAGTTGGATATTTATGATTCAAGTCAGAGTATGAGTAGTGCCTGATGTGGAAATTAGTTCTTTATTTACCCTAGGTGTCTGATGCAGGAGCATCTTGGGTCTTTGACAATCTTGCATCAACCAAAAACATTTTTTGATTTCTGTACCTATTTGCTGCAGTTTTCTTTATAATATTTGCATTTGATAGTTTCATGGTGTGTGAATCTTAAATAAAGTTTGGGACCTATTTGGGAACCTTCTCCTATGGGTACATCAAGTTTGGCTGGACTGTTTCAAAGTTACAGCTATTTTCCTTGCTGTCGGAACAGTGTTTTCCTATAGTTTTGGTGCTGATTGTCCGTGTTGGTTCTCTTGATCCATAGGGAATATTATTTTTTTCACTTGAGGGCTTCAAGGGGACCTAAATTAATATCATTCCCCAAGATCATAGCTTCCAATTAATTATGAGTCAAAAGTTATGGCCTTTTTGGCACAGGACCTATTTTCTACCAACTTTCACGTCTGAGCTGTTACTGCAGTTTTGCTGTTGATTGTTCATGTTGGCGACTTTGATCTATAAGGAATTTTATTTTTTTCACTTAAGGAATTAAATTGTACCTAAATTAATATCATTTCCCTAGAGCACAAACTCCAATTCATTATGAGTAAAAGGTTATGCCTATTTTTCCTCAGGACCTATTTCCTGCCAATTTTTGGATCAAACGTGTGGTGTTTCTTCTTGCAATGTTCTGTGTGCTCATATGGGACCTTTCAAACTTAAAGAAATTTTCTTGGGTCAATTTAGGACCTAAATCCAAAGGCACATCAATTTATATTCATTCTAGCATTAGTTTTGGTTTAAATCTTGAGACTGGACCTATATTGTAATTAAATGCTTGACTAGCCGACTTATGGCTTAGCTGGCTATATAAGAAGTCTAGATTGATGTAGTAGATCATAATGGGTGAGATATAGGAAGGATTATCAAGATACATCATTGGAGAAAAAGAGAGGATGTAAGCTGTATTTTTGAATTCATAATTCTCATTGTGTAAGGCCGAAACCCAGAAGGCCTCACAGCCGGGCATGTTGAAAGAAATAATATAATTCTCTGTTGTTACTGCCAATTGATTGTCTCATATCCATTGTGTTTCCATTGATTTCATGTGATATTATATTTCTTTCATTATGTAACTTTGAGCAAGGGCTTGTTGTGGATTCAAGTGCACTCAATTCTACTTGATTCTGCTTGTTTCTACCCTCCCCCTGCGTCATTTTTGTATGCCTTCGGGCCATGTGCAACAACTGTAATTGTAATTGTGTTGAAATTGTAAGAAAGAAGTTATGTATTTGGGAATGGTAGTTTTAGGAATTTCAAAAGATGATTGAATATTGATAATCAGACATGGATTATGTTTAAGTAATTACTACCCTATCTCTCTTATGCATTTTAAAATGAAATTGAAAGTAATTATTCTATGTAAGTATTGGTAATAGATGAAAAATTCTGAAAGGAAACTCATTTTGTTAGTGAAAAGATGTGCTAAGGGTTGAAGGCTATCTCCAGGTGAAATAGTAAGGGAAATGAAACATGTACGTTATTGAAATTAGTAATGAGATGTGATTTCTTAAATGTATAAGTTCAATGTGTATGATGTAAGGTTATTTAAACTAGGTTCTAATCTCAATTCTTAACTAGATTTATACAAGGTTATAGATGATAATTTGTGGAAGGTAGACTTGTGGAAAGAAATGATTCAATGAATGGTTTATGTTGGTTAGTAATAGATGGTTAAGTACTTTACACTTTTTCTATTATGATCTTTGAAATGAAAATGTAAAGCAAGGACTTTTAATAGATGGTTTATGTGATGATAGTGCATAACTAAGGTTAAGGAGGAAACAAATGAAAAATGAAAGGATAAATGTACTTGGTGTATTAGATAAATGATGGGATTCTAATTCATTTCTAAAAGTGAATATCTATGCAAATTAGGTAAAGAAAATAAATGCAATTATCTCATTAATGTAATTAGTTTTGATGAGGAATGAAAGCAATGTCTCAATGTAAATTAAAGTTGAAACAGAAATAGAATTGCATTAGATTAAGTAATAAAATGTATTGCTTGATAATGGTAAATGAATTCATTAAGGGAACCTTAAGGAATGTACTTGTAAATTGTAATGATGATAAGTTAGAATGTTAGAAAAAAAAAATTGTCAGTTGTAATTTTAGGTCATAAACCTGATTCCTTATGGGTTCCCTGGTGGGGACATTACATTTTGTATCAGAGCCCTAGGTTGCTACACTGGGAGCTCTAGGGTCTATTTGCATTTAATTTAGTTTCTTCTTATTATTATTAAGTTATGTCAACTCAATGGCTATACTTAGGTTGTAACATTGTTCCAAGATGCTTTCCAACATCATAAAGTCTCTTATGAATAAGCTCACTATTATCACTCATCATCTCAACAAATATTGTTCCCATGTGAATGTGTGGGAGAACAAAATTTGAGTAATGACTTAGAGGGAGCTCAAATGAGACAACTCTGATACTGATTTTGCTAAGCTAGAACCCATCAGAAGAAAAGTTATCCATGAGGAGGCAACTTATGTTGACCATTATGATAGAGATAGAGTATAAGCCCTAGGTTGTTCTACTAGAAACCTTGGGAATCATACTTGAGTCTATTGTGTTTCTCCGTCTGATATTTTCTTTCAGCCTACCAAACTTGAATACATTGTGTGTCTTCTTTTTAATTTTTCTTTATGTTAATTAACTTGAGCACTAGACAAAAAAGGTATGTTTTCTATATATCTACCATAATATCTTGAAAGAAAGGATTATTTGAAATGATTATTTATGTTTTGCATTATAAGATTCAAGAATTATTGATACTTGGGTGTTGTGTTCTTATCCTTGTTCTAAGAAAATCTTAAATAATTGTAAGGAAAGTTATTTATCTTATCCCTTGATCTTATGATGATTTCTATAAATGGCTGCCAAAATAGTCTCCAAGTGATTTGAAAAGTTAAATACTCTACTCTCCTATAAATGTTAGATAACATTGTGATTTGTTATTTAAAGCTAGTAATATAAAATCTCAAGATAGATTTGAATCATGTTGTACTTATGGTTGGGAACTAGGGGTGATTAGGTTTCTAGGACAAAAAGGATTGTAATATTGGATGGTTTTAAAACATGTCTAGTAAATGTACCTTTATCCTTCCTCAAGAACTTAGGAATTTACGAACTTATATTTTCTTGAAAAAGAGATAATGTGTTGAAATTAGGTAAGATCTGATATTTCAAAATATGACAAGATTAAGAAGTATCTCTCTTTTATATATCCTATCAAAGTAAGAAATTAAATCTATTTTTGAAATCAAATGTGTCTCTCCCTTATTTCCTCAAGAAATATGTTTAAAAGAATAAATTACATCGGGGAAAATCAATGTGTCATTAAGGAGAATGTTCTTAGCTAGAGGAAACCCTTGGGTAAAGGACCTATGTCCCCAAGGTTTTGTAATAAATAGGATCATAAGTACACAATTGTTGAAAGGAGAAATGTTTAATTATATGGTAAGAGTTCTGAATTATATATGATCCTTGTAAGTGGTGTGAATTGAACCAATGAAAAATCATCAACTATAAGGAAAGAAAAGGATATTAAACAAAATTGTGTAGTAATTATTTACATTGTTCGTTGTGTGTGAAATGGAAGTTAAAGATAACAACATTGATATGATATAGGAATGATGAGTTATTATGAAAGGAATAATGATATGTCTATTAGAATAAGATTTAAGTCAAACTTTCTATCTTTCCTAAAATGGAAATATTAGAAGAATGTGAATTTGTAGGTAATGGTATAGATGTCATATTGAAGATGTGAATAAGGATAATAATACTTGTAGTTCTCCTCAAATGTGCTTTTATTGAAATGTGTGTACAAAAGGTTAGTGGGTTGAACATATTAATTTGATTGAATAAAAGGGTAGTCGTAGGACTCATGTAATTCTCTCCCTCTATTAAAGAATCTATGACTTTTATTTTGAGAAAATGGTAAATTTATACAAACTTATTAATCTTGGGAAAAGATATACTCGTATTCAGATTATTATGAACTTCTAGGATATGGAATTGGTTAAATAAGCTAGTTAATAAGTAATGTTGATGAAACTCTAGCTTAATGAATCATGTTAAAATTTATTAGGGATATCTTTATGTGTATTGTCATAATACAACACTAATAAATTGTTATAATATAATAATAAAAGGTATCTTAGGTTGCACTCTTTGAAATGGATGTGTATTCTATCTTGCATGTAAGTTGATATTAGATATTCTCCTATAAGTATACCTTAGATCTTATGGGAAAAAATAACTTGTTCCATAAAAGAGATTTTTTTTATCTTGTCAGAAAGGTTACTCACAAATTTATGTGCTGATGTATGTGGAAAATTTAATATTTGAAGGGTTTTAGTTTTAAATGCTCACATAGGTAGTAGTATGATAATAGTATCTTATGTATACACATTGAGAAGAAATAACCCCTGTTGGCAATTTGGCTAATGTGGATGCATAGATGTTGTCATTATGGCAACATATGATCTCTATTGAGAGCGCAGAATCTGGAATGCAAGTATGCAAAGTTGAAGGAAGAAATTGTCTAAGTTTGGATACAGTGATCCTGACAGAGCACCCGATGAAGATTTAGTTGGCGACGTCCACTGGAGGAATATTTTTGTTTGCACAGTCAACTAAAGCTTCTATAGAGTATGAGGATACCCCATCTTAGTGCACATAAAGTTTGGAGCAGTACAGAAAAAGTTATTCAAAGTTTACCGAAGACAATTTTGCAAACAGAATAGTTTTGGAGATAGTTTTAGCGGAAGAGTTAAGGGATTATTTTTGCTTGTCAAAATAATGACTTAACATTATGAAGGGATGACATCCTAGATGTTTACTCTTGGATAAATATTTTGGATGCCGACCATGTAAAGTTATTAGCTTTAATAACTCATATATTAGGCATACTTGAAATGTAATGAAAGATATAAGTGATATGTAAAAAGAAAGAAAAGATAACTTGCAATAGTTGTTTATTGTGATAGTAGCAAAGGCTATTGATGCGAAGTTGTAAGTAGTACCATATTATAGTCAGAAAAATTTTTGTATTACCTATTTGGGCAATGAGCTCAGCTGGTGATCAGGTTTTGTAATCTAACACCTAACAGGGTTAAGGCTTCTAACAAGGCCTAAAGTCCTTTAACCAGGATAGATCTACTATATATTGTAAATTGACTCCTAACAGGGTCCAATATCCCTAACATGATACTTTTGATTAGTGATCTTTGTGGGTACCATCCCCACCGGGGTTTTCCCTTGGTCAGGGTTTCCTCGAGAACATATGATGTGTTATGAGTTCTTTCTATTTACTGCTATGTTTGTTAATCAACTTGATAATCTTTGTATGCACTAAAGTAATCTGTTATATCCATAAGTGGGCAAAAGAAAAAGTTTGCAAAATATTGATTCACCCCCCCCTCTCAGTATTTCCTATTTCTAACAATTGGTATCAGAGCATAGTTACTCAGAGAAGGAACATTCAAGGAAAGCTTAGCAGCTTGAGTAAGATCTCTATGGATATGGATCAACTTCAGAAGAATCTTGAAGAAGCTCTTGAACAGATTGATATGCTTACTGATGAAAGAAACTCCTTAAGAAGAAAATATGAAGATGCAAAAAATGCTATTGACAAATTGAAAGGTAAGATTGAAGATCTAAAATCTGAAAAGAAATCTGATATGCCTGTTGAAGATTGTGATGAATTAGAAAAATAAAATGAGATCCTTAAGCATGAGTTGAAGATAGTAAATCTAAAGCTTAGTATGAAAGATGGAAAATTCAGATCTGATAATGAAAAATTGAAAATTGAGAATGAAGATCTGAGGCCAAGACTTGAAAAGGAAAAATTCGAATCTGAAAAAGTAAAAGTGCAGTATGTGGAACTTGAGAAGTATAATAAAATTGTGAAAGGTGAACTAACTCAATCTAAACAACAACTTGAAAGGCTATATTCAAAAAGTGATAAGACTGAAAAAAAATTTCTTTTGAAGAACCATTCTTTGATAGGACTAGATTTGGATATAGTATGTTTAGAACAAACCATGAGAGTAAGAAGCCAGATCTGAAGACATCTGAAAGTGTGGAGGAAATAAAGCTAGATGAGAACACATTGGAAGAACCACCTAGAGAGAAAAAAGAATCAAAGAAAGAAGAATTAAAATAGGAAGAATCATCCAAAGGTATGCAAAGAGAATTCAAAGGTAGATGTTTTTCTTGTAATACTATTGAGCATATGAAGAGAAATTGCACAGGTAAGCAATTTAAACCTTTTAATGGACATTGTTATAATTGTCATAGTTTTGGACATAGAGCTAATGAATGTAGAAGACCTAAAGTAATTTTGAATAATTATGATAGAATGATTGGGAATACTAACAATGCAGATAAGAAATCTATTGAAGAAATGAATCAAAGAAAAGTGGTAGTATGTTTTAGATGCAACAAAGTAGGACACATTGCTAAAAATTGTAGGTCACAGATTAACCAGCAAGGACAGAGATTTGGAAACAATGGAATCATCTGTCAAATATGCAACAAGTTTGGACACTCAGCAAGATTTTACAGAATGAACAATGGAGGTTATCATCATAACCCTAACCCTAGGAACAATACAAGAAGGAATGAAAATGCAGGACACAAAGAGAAAGGTTGATGTAGCAATGAAGATGAAGTAAAATTTGACAAAGGCACAGATCAAGGAGGTATAGTCAGCACTGAAAGTAGTCAAGAAGGTAATGTAACTGATGGTAAGGATGAATCTTTACCTGACCCTTCTTTAAGTACTTAAATTACGTAAGTTTATGTAGTTTAGGACTTAGGATTAGTGTAGATTAGGAATTTGAATGAGTTAAGTTTTGCACAGTTAGATATAGGTTTATTATGTTGTACTAATGCTATAGTTAAGTGTGCAAAAGAAAATATGGTATTTTGCGAGGTCGCAGAAATTTTTATGGTTGCAGGTTTGTAGAATCAGCTTTTTGAGGTTTTAGCGGCAAAATGAATGAATGCGATGTCAAATCAGGTTAATGTGAAGTGTTATAAGGTCGAAATTGAAGCTATTATGATTACAAAGTGATTGAAAAGAGATTTGAAAGAAGAAAAGTGAGTTGAGGATGATTTGAAGAAGTTTGGAAGCAGTTTGCAGCGACGATCATACCGAAACCCTAGATTTGCAAAGTTGAGGTATTTCTTGATCTTTAATCAGCTGATAAGATGGATATTTCTATGGTTCATAATGTTAAGCATAAGAATAGACCAAAGATTAAGAAAGAACCAGTAGAACCAACTGAAATTGATGACAGTCTAGCATTATCATCCGTACTAGACGGAGTATTGCACATTGAGAATGTTAAAGGATATTTAGGTTGTAAGTTTGAAACTTTGGGAGATGCAGATTTTAGTGATGATTACAAGAAATTGTACAATCAAGACATGTCAGTTAAACCAACTTATGGGCACCTAGAGAACAATGAAATTATCAAATATTCCATGAAGTATGAATTCAATGATGAGGAATGTACCAAAATCATTTTAAGTAGAATCCACAATGGGAAATTCTGGATGGAGAATAGAGTTATTGATATAACTGCCAACCTAATTCATGAAGTTACTAGATTATCAAAAGTTGGAGAGATTCCACTGAATGAAAAGAACATGAGAAAGATTGTTTTAGATAACACTAGATCTAGTTATAATGGTAGAGGAATTGTGATAAGTGGCTTTTGAGGGTACCTGTTTTAGAAGACTCAAGCCAAACAAAGATTAGATGTTAGTCTAAGCATGAAATCAATCCAAAACAAATAAATTTCTAAACTAAGCCACCTCAGATTGAGCCAAAACAAGTGCACCCGAGCACTATTTGATTTGCTCCTGCTTAAAGGGATGTGGGTGTGCTTTATAAGCACTTGGAGCATACTCCTTATGCATTTTAGGATGGATTGAGATCCATGAAAACCTCATAAATGGCACAAAATAGGTATAGAACACCTGATTTGCCCCTAAGGCCTCAAGGATCAAATGATGCTGAAATGAAGATTAAGCTACATGATGTTTATGCTAAGATTGATTTTAAACCAAATAGAGATGTGATATGATGCTATGCTTATGCAAAACAATGAAATAAACTATGTTAATCCATTATTTTTAAATTAGGATGATTATGCTAAGGCTAGAAGTAAAAGGGCATGATAACAATGCTTGAAATGAAAGGTGAATGGATTATTTTGCTCTTGGAAATGAGGAGCATTTATAGGATTTGGGAAGGAGGAATGAGTGGCCAAGATCAAAATCCTTAAGAGAGGCCAAGATTCATTCAAAGGGGAGCACATGGATTGTGCTAGTTCAGGGCCATCTCCTTGTGACAAGTGTCATAAGGGCATTGGGTTGAAAGATGGGAGGGATGTGCACAATTTGGGAAATGTGCCTAAGGACAAAGGGTGTAAGAAAGGGGTGAGGGGCTTCTTAAATGCATGATAAATGCATGTAAGAGGGATAAGGAGGCCTTAAATGCACTTAATGCATGTAAGAGAAGTCTCTAGAAGTTTGTTGACTTTGGGTTAAGCTTAGGAGTTGGCTAACCTTAGTTAAGGAATGTGACAAGATTAGGGGGGGGATTAGGATTAGGATTAGGATTAGGACTTTCTAGAAGAGTCTAGAATTTTCTTAGGATAAATATGGATTTTAGGAAATAGATAAAAATTTATTTATTTCCATGGTTTAGGTTTTGAGAATATTTATTAAAAATGAATTTAACAAATATGAGGATTAAATATTTAACCTTAATTAAATATTTTGAGTTGGGATTAGGGTTAGGAAATGAGGGGATTAGCCTTTAATCAAATTTAAAGAAAGATTAGAAGATTCTGGAAGAGGTTAGTGGTCTTAAGGAAATTGGCCAAGTTTTGGGCAAAAAATAAATAAATTATTTATTTTGGGATTTTTGGTTAATTTATTAATTAAATAATTAATAAATAAGGAGATAGTGTTTAAATAAGATTTAAACATTTTTGGGAGGGATTTCTTAATTAAATATTTTTAATTAAGATAAAGGGATTTAATGACATAAAAATAAATTAATTAATTAAATAAATAATTAATTAATAAATGATGATATCATCAGGAGATTTTTCAAAAAATAAAAATACTTTATTTTCTAAAGGATTTTTAGGTGTCTACATTTTGCCCCTCTTTGATGCGATGCCACAAGTGGCATGGCGTCAAAGACAAGAAAATAAGATGCCCAAGGCTAGAATTTAGAGGAATACGGGACTCTGCCCCCTTGAGAAAATAACGCAAGGAGTAAACGTTGTGAAATTTTTTTGAAAGGAAACAAAGAAGGAAGGACTGTGGAAGAAGGGGAGATAAATAACCAAGCATCCAAGAGCAAAGATGAGTGAATGCAAGATGAGATGGAATGCAAAATGCAGGATGCAGCTACATGAGAGATGCAAGATGCAAGATTAAGCTATATGATGCAAGATGCAGGGGATTGGGGAAGCTCCAAGTGCAAATGTGGAGAGCATAACCTAGTTTAATATAGCAATGCTAGAGACTTGCCAAGGATACTGGGATCATGAGGCCTTGTCACTAGCGTTGTAGAGAATTGACACTAAAAAGGCACGTAGGGTTGCCCTAGCATCACGCATGAAACCTAAACGAGGCATGGTGGAAACGATGCTGAAGAAACCACAAACACACAACTGACTCACAGGCAGAAGCAAAAGACCAAAAGACCTTGCCCCAGATTATCCTCATTCACAGCGCACCATGATATAAAGGATCGTGGTGACTTTGAGTAGAGAACAACGAGAAGCTATAAAAGATTAACAAGACCCAAAGGACAAAATCTAAGGTTAAAATGAGAACTCCAAAAGGACATCCTTTGCCAAGGAGAGAGATTGGATGTGATTGATGGTGGGATGATTGGTCTGAACGTGTGGAAGGATACATTGACATGAACTGGGTGTGAGTGGTGGAAGATTAAGTCTGACAAGAGGAAGGATACATCCTCAAGGACCCGCTGATTGATGGGAGAATGAGTGTTGTTGTTCACTGGCAAAGGATGAAGTCAAATAATAATCACTGGGATCAAGAATAGTCGACAAGGGATGTTGTTGAAGTACAAGGCTGGGTAGGACAAAGTGTTCTGATCAAATGCTATGGTAGGACTGACAAGGATATGTACAACAAGACGTGAGGATATGTACAATGGGCAGAAAAAAAGATATACAATGGATATGTACAGAAGCTCAAGATTGGGGATAGGAAGATCTCATGATACAGGATATATAGGAAGGATCACGCTATACAAGATATACAAGATAGGGTACAAGATATGTGCAAGATATGGTACAAGATATGTGCAAGATATGGTTGCAGATTTGTGGGAGGATCATGAAAAAAGAGGAATGCCGGGGGATGGTGGATGGGGATGGGGATGGGAGAAAAAAGGACTGAGATAGTGGGATGGGGGGATGGGAGTTTGATAGATAATGACTTGGTCCACTATGTATGGTGCCTGTTTGCCAGGTTTTCACCAACATACTTGTCCAAGGCACTTGAATTGCCAAGTTTTCACCATTGGACGATTATTTTCTTTTTCTTTTTCTTTTTTTTCTTTGCTCTTTTTTGCTTTTTTTTGTATTTTTCTTCTTTTTCCAATTTTTATGGATTTTTTGAATATGTAGATCTAGTTCAGGCATAGAACCTCTTCAAATGTATGATGTTGATTGGATCATTCAAAGGCTCACCTTCTGGTGTAGATAATTGATAAGCTCCAGAGCTGAAGCATGATGTGACAACATAGGGGCCTAACCAAGTAGGCTCAAACTTGCCTTTCTTCTCTCTATTTTCTTGGACTTTCTGATTTTCTTTGAGGAGCATGTCACTGACGTGAAATTATCTGGGATGGATCTTCTTGTTATAACTCCTTTTGAGTCAATTCTGGTATGCAACCAGGTGATCATAGGCTTGTTGTCTCTTTTCATCTAATAGGTCTAGTTGTGTGAGATGGGCCACACGATAGTCTTCATCAGTGGTGTAGTTCTTCATGGAGACTCGCAATGATGGGAGCTCGACCTCGATCGGCAGAATGGCTTTAGCACCATATACAAGGGAATATGGGGTGGTGCCTATGGGAGTATGATAAGAATTACGGTAGGCCCAAAGGGTAGGATTAATTTGGAGGTGCCAGTCACGACCAAAATCATTGACAACCTCCTTGAGGATTTTCAAGATAGTTTTATTGGTTGCCTCAGCTTGGCCATTTCCTTGAGGGAAATATGGACTAGAGAAATGATGATGGATGTGGAGTCTAGCACACATATCGTCCACATGCTAGTTTTCAAAAGGTGTGCCATGGTCAGTGAAGATGGTAGATGGTATGCCAAAGTGGCAAATGATGTGGTAAAGGATGAACTTGGATATTTGGATGCCAGTAGTTAGGGTGAGAGGAATCACTTCAACCCATTTGGTGAAGTACTCTGTGGCAGTTATTATGTACTTGTGTCCATCCGAGGAAAGGGGAGTGATTAAGCTGACAAGGTCAAAGCCCCAACATGAAAATGGCCAAGGTGGCGCAATGGGCTGCAAGTCTTGTGCTGGTGCATGAATCAAATTTGCATGCTACTAACATGGTAAACATTTTCTAACAAACTCACAAGCATCATGTTCCATGGTTCGCCAATAATACCCAACTCAAAGCAACTGCTTAGCTAAAACCATGCCACTTATGTGGGCATCACAAATTCCAGCGTGGACCTCTTGTAAAGCCAGGATGACCTCGTTCGAATCTAAACACCTAGAAAGGATATTGTGATATCCTCGACGATAAAGGGTGTTGGCTACAAGAGTGTAGCGGGAAGCTCTGTGAATAAGGTTTTGGCATTGGTTATTGGTGAGATGGGGAGATATGATACCATTCTTTAGATATGCATGGATGTTGTGGTACCATGGGGACTGGGGACCAACCAAGACACACACCATTTCTGTATTAGCATTCTCATAAGCTGGTGTATGTAGCTGCTTGACTAAGAATTCATACTGTGATGCGTCACGTGGGATTTCTAACAAGGACCCAATAGTTGCCATTGCGTCTACTGCTTTGTTCTGAAGTTTGGGTATCTATGTGAATTGTAGATTTAGGAAATGCTCTTTCAATCTATCTACAAGTTCTTTGTAAGGTAGCATCTTGTCATCCTTTGTCTAATATTCATCTAGGACTTGCTTGATAATCAGCTGTGAATCACCGAACACTTGCAGTTCTGTGATATTCCATTGAATGGCTGTTTTGAGACCTAAGATGAGTGCCTCATATTCTACAATGTTGTTGGTACATGAAAATCCCAATTTGAATGACTTTGGGATGTAGTCACCTTGAGGTGTGATGAATAGGATTCCTGCCCCTGATCCATGTGATGTGTAGGAGCCATCAAAGTATAGTTTCCACATGGGCTGCTCTTCGATCATACATAAGTGTTCATCAGGGAATTCCATGATTAGTGGATAAGCATCCACCAATGGTTCTTCTACTAGCTGATTGGCAATGACTTGCCCTTTGATTGCTTTCTGATCTATGTACTAGATGTCAAACTCACTGAGGATCATGACCCATTTTGCCATACGGCCTATGAGAGTTGTCTTTGATAGTAGATATTTGAGGGGGTCCACTTTTGAAATGAGCTTGATTGTGTGACTGAGCATGTAATGTCTAAGCTTTTGAGTGGCAAAAACCATTGCAAGGCATACTTTTTCCATGGGTGAGTAATTAAGCTCATAGCTGACAAGAGTTCGACTAATGTAGTAGATGGCTCTCTCTTTGTTTTCATCATCATGCTGAGCTAGGAGTGCCCCCAGTGCTGTAGTGGTTGTTGAGATGTAGAGTATGAGAGGGCATCCTGGAACTGGTGGCACTAGGATTAGAGAATTAGCTAGATACTCCTTGAGCTTATCAAAGCTTCTCTGACATATGGGATCCCATTTGAAGCTTGTGTCTTTGCATAAAAGATGCGTGAAAGGTTGGCACTTGTCTGCCAGTTGAGAAATGAACCGACGCACTGATTGAAGCTTTCCTTGTATGCTTTTGAGTTGTCTAAGTGTTCTTGGGGGAGGCATTTCTATTATTGCTTTGACCTTTTTAGGGTCAATCTCTATGCCTCGTCATGATACTATGAAACCTAGGAGCTTTCCAGATATAACACCAAAGACACATTTCTTTGGATTGAGCCATAACCCATAGTGCTATAGGTGATCAAACACACTCTCAAGAATGTCAAGGTGTTCATGGCGAGTTTTTGATTTTGCAAGAATATCATCCACATAGTCCTCTAGGATCTTGTGAATCATGTCATGCAAGATTGCTGTCATTGCTCTATGATATGTGGCTCCTGCATTCTTTAGACCAAAGGGCATCATTTTATAGCAAATGGTACCCAATGGAGTGGTGAACATTGTTTTGTGTTGGTCTTCTACTGCTATATGAATTTGATTGTATCTAGAGAAACCATCCATTAGTGACAACATTTCATGGCCTGTTGTAAGATCTACGATCATGTCTATGTTAGGTAGTGGGAAATCATCTTTAGAACATGCTTTGTTTAGGTCCCTAAAATCTGTACAAATTCAGACATCACCAAAAGGCTTTGTGATAGGTACCATGTTGGAGATCCAATCTGAGTAATCTATAGCTCTGATAATCTTTGCATCTAGGAGCTTTTCTAGTTCTAATTTTACCATAGAGCTACTTTGGGGTGCATTTTATGTAGCTTCTGCTTTACTGGCTTAACATTGGGGTCCACAGCTAGATGATGAAAACAATTTTAGGATCAAGTCCAGGCATGTGTGCATATGACCATGCAAAGTTCATAGTAGCTTCTTGAAGTAGTGCAGTGAAAGCCATTTCTTCACCTTCTATCATGTTGGCTGCAATGTAGGTGATCCTTGGACATTCCTTTGTACCTAAGTTGACTAGCTTGGTTTCTTCTATGATGATAGGTGACTGCTCAGGTCTGTAATCCTAGATGGGAGGAAGAGGCAAGTCTTCATCTTCTAGCGCTTGAATTGCCAAGTTTTCACTAGAAGATATGCTCTTTATTTTTACTTTTTTGGAATCAAAATGTTCCCTAGAGGGGTTTTCACATAAGGACTCATGTTTTACTCTTTCTATTTCTCTTTTGCAGCTAAAGCTTGCCTCCTCTCTGAAGTATCCTTCTGGGTTAAGCTTGTAGATGTGAGCTGACTCTAAATCCTAAACTAAGTGTGGGCCTGATGCCCCCATGAATTCTAGGAGTGCTTCCATGCTTTGGAACTCATTGATGTGTGTAATGCTTGGTTGGTCCCAGTCTATGAGTTTAGGGTGGGTGAGGGGAAGTTCTATGAGATTGATGGCAAGTTGTCGAAGGACAGAAGTCCCTAGGAGGGTGTCATCATCAAAGATATCATCATAGGATCTAATTTCTTTCTCTTTAGGGATGTCTTTGATCTCTATGAGGTCATCCTAGCTATTTAAGAAGGGAACGCTAGTCATGTTGGTGCCCCCAGTTGTGGTATTGGGCCCTTGTATATGCAGGTGAGGGGTATTAAAGCCAAGACCCTGATGTTGTGGGTTCTTGGATGTTGTAATTGGGTCTTTGCTTCCACCTTCTTGTGGTCCTAGACCACCACCTTGGTAGTTCCATTGCTCAGTAGTGTACTTGTGCGATTGTGGGTATTTATCTTTGAAGTAGCCAAGAAGTTGTTTGTTAGGTGGTGGGGGATCTTTGTACAACCACCTATTAATGTTAAGATCCATTTCTTGATTGTTTAATGTGCCATGGGATTCAAAAGTCATAGGTCCCATTCTCTTGATTTCATGATGCTCTTCAATAGGCTTGCTTTGGTGACTTGGGCGCCCTTGAGTATGTGGATCAAGCAGGAGGGCCCCTACGGAAAATGCATCATGTAGGCTATATTCACCACAACCCTAGTTATTGATCTTGATGGAAGATAGGGTGGAGGTGAGAATGGTTTCTGGATCGCAATGGGATTAGGATGAGTTGGCAATAGAAGTACCAATGTCAGTTCGAGGACAATGAGTGGAGTGAGGGAATGATGCTTCCATCACATGATAGTATGCGAAGGGTTGGGGGTTAGCATGGATGGTAACCTCAATGCCTTGATGCAGAAATTTGATGCGCTGATTGTAAGTAGATGGTACAGCCTTAATGGAATGAATCCATGGTTGGCCTAGGAGGATATGAAATGGTAGGTCAAGATCAACAACATGGCAAATAATATCCTGTGTTGCTGGGCCCAGCTGAATGGGAAAAGTAATGGTACCTTCAGAGGTACGCTCCAAGTTTTCATAGGCTTTGATAGTGATTACTTCATGTGCTATATCGGCCTGGGTGAACCCAATTTGCTGAATGAATTTCAAAGTACACAAGTTCAGGGCTGAGCCATTATCTATTCAGACCCATTTGATGGCAAAGTCTCTGACCATGACGGTGATGCAGAGAGGGAGAGTATGGTCAGGTGCAATGTCTGGCATGTCGAATGGTTTGAAGGATAAAGCATAGGTTCTAGATAGATGTCCCACAAGGGTCTCAAACTGGGTGGTGTTAATGTCTATGGGGACATGCCCTTCTTTGAGAGCTTGGTTAAGGATCTCTTGATGGAGAGGTGAGGTGCGAAGAAGGTCCAAGATGGATATTTGGGCTAGTGTGTTCCCTAGATGTTCTATGAGGTTATACTATGCATTGTGTGCATTATGTGCTGGCCTTGGTTGGGCACTAGCAATAGTGATCTGGCCTCTACAGGTAGTAACAGCACATTGATGATCTACTCCTCTGACATGGATGGCATTGACTATGGGCTCAACTTGGGTTATACATCCAACAATATTGTCATAATTGATATAGGTAGTAGTGTGATCTTCTTGCTTACCTTTTCCATGGTTCTAGGGATGATTGGCTTTAGTTTGGTTGGTCCCAGCATTGTGTTGTGGGAACACATTCTGATAAATTTGCAAATTGGCATTTGGCGAGGCTTGAGCGGGTGTATCTACTTGAATCTCTTTTTGATCAATGAGATCTTGGATATATTTTTTGAGTCTCATACACTTTAGGGTAGTGTGTCCTTTGACATGATGATAATCACAGTACTCATGATCTTTGTACCAATCAGGCTTGGGAGTGGTATCATCAACTGGCTGAATTGGTGGATATGTAATCAAGTTGGCCTTGGCCATTCGGTGAAAGATAACATCTAGAGGTTCACCTAGTGGTGTGAAGGTCTTCTTTGGATAATTCTGAGCTCTAGGCTTGTTCTTCTTGGGAGCAATATTGATGGCATTGACTTGATTGTTTGGATTACCTTGATAAGCTTGATGGGCTGGTTGCTGATAATTCTGTTGGTTATTCTGAGAATGATATTGTTGCATGGGTTGTTGATGAACTTGAGGAGGTTGCTGATAGACGGGAACTTTTTGTTGTTGGTATGCAAGAGTTGATGGGGGACTAGCCACGACAAATTGGACATGCTTGGTATCAGTGGCTCCATTAGTAACAACATTTTTGTTATGATTCCAGTAATAGGATTTATCATTGCTAGGTTTTTGGGCATCATTTTTCAAGTGTCAGATTGTGCCTTCATCTAGGAGGGCCTTTTTAATACCTATCCCCTTGCTCTTGATATCTTGATAGGTTTGGAGATAATTCATCCTCATGAAGTGGGATAGCTTACGATGCAGATTATCAATAAAGATTTTGGTCAAATGCTTTTCAGGTGGCTGGTATGATAACCTGGTGGTAAGGTTCTGCCATCGTTGTAAGTATTCTGCTAGGCTTTCTCCTTCTTTCTATTTTGAATTGTAGAGATCTAACAAGGTCAACTCATTCTCAACATTGTGGGCACAGTGGGCAATGAACTTCTTAGAAAGTTCAGCAAAGGTTGTGATAGTCCCATAGGGTATTTTGTAGAACCACTCAACAACGGTTCCTCCCAAGCTTTTGGGGGATATGTGTAAGAGATAGTTATCACTATAAGCCACTTCTTGGCATGCCATATAGAATTCTTTAATATGATTGACTGGATCTCCTTTCCCTTGATATTTATCAAACTTAGGTGTCTCAAAGTGCTTGGGGAAAGGTATAGCGGTAATGGACTGGTCAAATGAATAAGGACGCACCTCCTCAAACTTGTAAGTTTTGTTCTTAGTACCAGTTTGAAGCTCTTTAAGAGCATTCTTCATGGCTTCCCATTCAGCATTGATGGGTGTTTGAGTGGGTACTCCCATTTGAGATGGGTAATGTTGAGTGGGAAATGGAGATGGCCCAGCAAGATAGGTAGATTAGAGTGGATTTTGGAGTGATGTTTGCTGGGGAGGATACTACTGATGTGGCATAGGGGGATATTGCGGTGATGGATATGAGACTGCTTGCTAGTGTTGTGGGATGACTGGGACTTGCTGCTGTGACTAAAAGTATGGTTGCTGTGGGGGTGGCTGGTGGAATGATGTAGCTTGTTGGTGAGATGGTCCTTGCTGAACTTGGTTTTGTGGTTGACTGATATAGGTCAAGTGCATTCCTGCATTGCTTAAGGGTGGAACTAATGTAGGGAAGCTTGAAGCAAAGGGTGGCTGGGTAGGATGACTTGAAAAATGGGATGAACTTTGCTGCGGAGGTGGAGGAACTGCTGAAAAGCATTGGGTGTTGGGAATGGATAGCTTGTGAAGGATGAGGTTGGGGGAGGTTGAGATGGTTGTTTTTGTGCTACTTGTGAGAAATTGGCTTGTTGGTTTGCAAATACAGATGTAGGAGAGTGAGTTGGTATTCCAAAGGATTTCATGTCTTCTTGAGTGAGACCCCAACAAGGACTAGTGTGAGGTGGGAATTGTGTTGCAGCAGATGCTGGGAAGGTAGATGTGATGGGAGTTTGGGACATGAATGGTGATTTTGAAAAACCCATGGAAGGCATTCCTATGGTGAAGGCATTTTGTTGGGCTTGTGCCTAGGTAGATGCTTTTTGGGGGGGAAATGAAGAGAACGCTTGTGTTCCCCATGAAAAGGGTGATGTGGAAGTTTTCTGATTTTGAAAGGGGAATGATTGCACTACCCCCAGAGTAGAAGATGTAGAGGGTTGCTGGGTGAAAGAGGGAAACAATTGCGTTGACCCCTGAAATGAGGGTGCAGATGTTGAAGCTTGGGGATTGAAAGGAAAAGATGATTGCATCCCTCCTGGCACAAAAGTTGTGGATGGGGAAGCTTGTGAAGTGAAGGGGAAGGATGATTGCATCCCTCCAAAAGTAAAAGGAGTTGTTTGGCCTATGGAAGATGGCGGGACTTCTTGTGCAAAGGTTTGTGTAAGAGGTGGTAGTTGATTCTAGGACAAGCGTTGGATTTGTGCAAGAGCTTGAGCAGCCATGGCAGATGATGAAGTACCTATGATAGGGAATGGTGCAGATGGTGTTATAGCTTGTGTTATAGGACTGGCGAAGCTTCCTTGCAAAAGAAGAGGAATGGTGGAGGTTGCTTGAGATGTTTGCAAGGTTGAATCAAGGAATGGTTGGATGAATGGAGAGTATACTTGTGTTGGGATTTGGATAGTGCTTATGGGAATGCGAGGATGGAGATATGGTAGAATGTAAGTCTGTGCCTATGCAAAGTTAGTGAACATGCTTTGCTGGTTTTGGGCCATGAGTGCTTTGACTAGTGGTGGATTCTATGGATGATTCACAAATGTTTCTATTGCTAGAGGAGCTGAGGGGATATTGGGATCATCCCATGTATTTCCAATTTGTATTTGGGGATCATAGGCTATCATTGTGCTGGTAAAAATGTTGGGATCAGATGAATTGGTGATTGGATAAGGATTCATGTTCCTTCTTTTTCTAGATCTGGATCTTGTCTCGATAGGCATGGAGATGCAGATGCTAGATGGATGTAAGATGTTTCCTAAAAGATTCTAAAGAATGATAGATGCAAGCTTAAGGAATTTCTAAGGAATGATGAATTTCTAGAATGCGATGCAAGGATTGGTGAAATGCTTGGATTTGGATCAAGGATGGTGGAAGATTGATGGTAGATGGTGGTAGATTGGTAAAAAATCTTGGTGATGATGGAAGCTTGATGGGATGCTCTGACTTGGGTCAAGATTGGGTGGAGGATTGGTGGGATGTTGGTGGAAGACTACTAAGTGTCAACAATGAGCTACTATTTTTCCCAATGGAGGATCAGTGATAGGATTTGGCCAACCTAGGATAGACTAATGATCTTCGGTCAACTAGATTCTTATCAATACAAGCTAATCTCTCGCTCGAGATGATAAGGCTATGCAAGGACAAGTTGGATTTCCTTTAGACAATGCTCTATCAAAAAGGGGATGATTTCTGATTTGGGATAAGGGATGGAAACAACTCAAAGGCTTCGAACACTAAGTACTTGTGGATTTGGATCTCTAGATTTGGTGCAAAAGGATGGTGAGTTTTGATTTGGATATTGGATGTTGGATTTAGATGAAGGATATGGGACTCTGATTGTGGATTGTTTATGGAAAGATGGTGAAGGATGGTGGAACAATGCTTTCTCTAAAAGGATGATGCAAATGCAACCAGGATGGATGATCTATGATGTTGCTAGGAAGATGATGGTGTATGCAACTAAGAAGGTTTCTAGAATGCAACTAAGGTTTGGTGATGATGTGGGGATGAAACTAGGATGAGACTAGGATGAAGAATTGCCGAGATAGGATTTTGAGATCTGAAGGTAAAATGGACATGCAATGGATCTAGCTAATCTTCTCTTTCAAGGTTGACATAGAAATGGTTCACTCGGAATCGATAGGAAAATTGTTTGACTCTTGCGTTATAGCCAATATTATCAAGATTTTCTTGATATTTTTCTTTTGCTTGGGTTTCTTGGATAGAGGATTGATGGCTCTTAAGGTTTCTTTCTGCAACTTTCTTCTCTTGATAAGCTTTAGATTTGGGCAACTTGGCTTTCGGATGCTTGATCAAATTTGGCATAACTTGGGGAAATTCTGATAAGTTGGTTTGAGACAAAAAGGTTCTTTGGATATCTGATTCCAAGGGTTTCTTTGCAAAAAAATTGTGCATATTTGATATGGCATCCAAATTGCAGGGAGCATTGGAGTGAATATGAGGAGATGTGTGGGATGGAGGGAATATAGATGGAGAGATGGAAGGAGATTGGTAGATAGGATATGTGGGAATGTGTCTTTGTTGATCCTAACTAGGGATGTTTGGATTTTGGATGAAAGACCGAGTAGGATAAGATGGGGGATGATATTTTGGGATGTAAGGTCCCAAAATGGATTTGGTATGTAGAGGATATGTGCTGGAAGATTTTGGGACATAGGGACCCAAAATGGATTTGGAGGATGAAGGAGGAATGTGATAGGTTGTCCTAGGCTATAATGATGGAGGAGGAGGAATAGCATTGTATGCTTTGGAATATGTGATGGTGGGTTTGGAAGAATGCTTGAATTTAGCTATAGTTGTACCAACATTTCTGGAGGAAGTGCCTTCTTCTAATGTGTGACCAATGCCACATAACTTTGGATGTTTCTTGTCTTGGATAGGCTCTAGATTTCCTTGTTCATGGATGCCTAGGCCTTTGCCTTGATAATTCCATTTCTTGAGCATTTTATCCAAACAAGGATATTTCTATCTTGGGGAATATGATAAACATCTAGTTTCTAGTTCCCTGATGGAAGATATGGAACTTATTGCTTCTGCTTCAAGTGGGTTACCTCTGACAAATGTAAGTGGTCCAAGAGGATAGAGTGATGGTAGTGGGATAGTTTGGATTGGAAGATCCTCAAGAGGAGAGGATATGATGGTGGGATTTTGACTGGGATTGGGGGATGGTAATGGATCTTCAGATGGAGAAATGGGGATGATAGGATCTTGGATTGGAGGAATTGGGATTGTAGGATTTTGGATTGGGGGTGATGGAAGCAATAGAACATGTGATGGGGGAAGTGAAAGGATTGGATCTTGATTATCTTCAATGGGTACTTCAACATGCTTTTGGGAAAGATCTTGACATGATAGGATTTGTGTGGATAGAGTGTTGGGGAATGTATGGATGGACTCTTCAGAGGGGGTGGATGGAAGGATGGGAGATTTCATAGCTGTGATGTCTAGAAGAAGGAAGAACTCTTCAGATGGTATGGATGAAAGGATGGAAGATTCTATAGCTGTGATGGTAGGAAGAAGGGTGAACTCATGGGGCTCACTGGATGTGCTTTGGATAGTGCTAGGAGGACGTGATGTTGGTGGGGATTGGATGAAAACTTCAGATGGAAGGGACTCAATGATGCTAGGAGATGGAAGAGGATCAATGTATGGAAGATAAATGACAGATGGGAGTGATGGATGGGCCTCACCAGTGATGGCTTCACATGAAGTTTTGAGATGGATTGGCCCTTCAACTTTAGGAGTGGGATTTGTTATTGGCTTCCTTGTGAAACTCCTTGGAGACTATCATGGTGAAGAAGGATTGGAATGTGGAGGAGATGGAGAGCTAGGATAGTTCTCATATGAAGATGAGGTGGATGAAGGGGAACCTACTTGAGGGGATGATGGTGCAAACGAGGAGCTAGAGGATGATGGGTTTGGATAGTTCACATAGGTAGGTTTAGAGGAAGCTTGTGAACTTGATGGACTATTGGATGAGGTAGGAATGATGGATTGAGGTACAGGATATGAAGCAGACTGAAGGGTGCATTTTGCTCGTGGGAGGGGATTTTTGGAAATGTGGTTTGGAATAGAAGATGGTGGATTGAGATAGGATGGAGGATTGGGGAAAAGGATTGGAAGACTTGGTGTTTGGTTTTGAAAAGGTTTTGGAGGATAAGTGGATGGAGGTTTTAGATAAGGGAAGTAGCATGATGTGTTTTGAGGGGATGGTAGTGATTGGGATATGACCATAGCAGGAGATGGAGGTATGAAGGATGCATATGGAGGATGTGTAGGTTTAAGATAGGGATAAGGTGTAGATGGATAAGATAATGGATTTGCCTTGCCGAGGACATGAAAGGGGGTGCTAGTGGATAAGCGTGAATGCATGACAGGATATTTTGGAGGAATGATTGGATGTTGAGGGATGTTTGGAGAAAACTTGCTAAGATTTTCAAATACACATCGTGATCTACAAGGCTTTCATCATCTTTGGGATAGGATGGATTGAGGGGAGAGACATAATAACCAAACTCATCATAATAGTTTTGAGACATGTTGACTTGCAGATGAATTGGATAAGGATGAAGGATGAAGATGGGTTGGAAGACTAAGACTCAGATTGGGATGACTGACAGAATGAGACTTAGGTTTAGATTTGGCTCAAGTTTGGAAGAAAACTGACTTTAGAGGAAGACAGACAAGGGGATGGGGGATGACCAAGATGACTCTCCTAACCTAAGATAGGAGGAAAGGATGACAAGACTGGTTTGAATATGACTGGAAGACCATGATTTGAGATTTTGAAAGCTTTGGACATTTTCTAGATTTTGGGAGGATTTGGACTGACATAGCTTTTTTGAGTATCTTGAACCAAGTTGTAGGTCAGTTTGATGTTTTCCAATGGCAAAGGATAGATTTCAACAAAGATTTTTGGAAAAGAAATCTCCACAAGGGACAAAGCAACCTTGTGGGATACAAATAGGATAATTGACTCTGATAAAGCTTTGAAAGTGTATGTTCCAACAATATTTTCATGGAGTATTGACTGTCAAGCACTTCAAACAGATCTACCTAAGGAAGGTGAGTATCAAAATCGCTTACCCACAGCTTGGTACCCCCTAGAAGGGAATACAAATGGTGAGTAATCTTGAGGCGACCCGGTAAACCCCTTGGAATTGGTCCTTGCACAAGGATTTTGATACGTTCGGATGTAGATAGGGTAGCCTCTATTTTATCAAGTTTTTAATAGTTCCATGGAGTCTCCATACCCAGTTATGTTGACCACCTATGACTCACTTAAGAGCCTAGCCAACAACATTGGGGGAGGAATATTTACCTGTCCCCAGACATTTGCATTTGGCACAAAACGCTCGTGGATTAGGAGATATAAGTGAGTACTTTTTTCCTTCACTTTATTTATATACTGGCTGGGGGGGATACCGGTTTAAGGTCATTCTTTGAGGAGGAAGCACTTTTCTCCCTAGACAGGCCTCGCTAAAAGTAGAACAAGTGAACTTGTCTGAGTCCAAATGTTCTACGTTGCTTACTTTAACAAGATTTTATAGAAAATGAAAGCTGCTAGATGCACATCAAGCAAGTTCTTTTTCACAAATTGATTAAGTGATGTTTGAATTTTGAATAACTGAAGACACAAGTGTTTAGATTTTGAGTTGTTCTTTTTCCAAAAGACTTTCAAGCATTTGCAGTTTCTTTGACTTGGGCATTCAAAATTGAATTTTATCGTGTTGATTTAGAACTTTGAAAAGAGCTTTGTTTTATCCTTAGATCATTCAAGATTGAATTTGTGCTTTTCTTGAATTGAAAAGGAGGGAATAGAGATGCTTGTTCTTTCTAATTTAGATCATTCAAGATTGTATTTGATTTTCAAAATGATAATGACTCTTAGGACCTAAGTTCTTTTCCTTAGTTTCATTTAAGATTTGTTTGACCTTTGCTTTTTATGAATCTGAGAAAAATTTAAGGTAAAAATCATAGTCAACAACGACATTGTCCAGCTAATATGTGACACTGGAAAATGCACAAGGGACACCAAAACAACTCCCAGGCGGCAACAGACTGATTACAGGTGACAGAGACAAATGCCCAAGCGATAGACAAAGGATTTCATGCGGGAGAGAAATGTTTTCTTGGTGACAAAGGATGATTCACAGGCAATAATGAAAAATGCCAAAGCGACAACAAAATGAGCATAGGTGACACTTAAACCCGTAGAGGTGAGACTTAAAAATCCATACGCGATAATGAAATGGTTAAAAGGTAGACAGTGAAATGAGAATGCGTGGTGACACTTAAAAATCCATAGGCGATAGTGAAATGAGAATGCTTAGGTGACACTTAAAAATCCATAGGCGATAGTGAAATGTTCCCAGGTGACATTTAAACAGGCGTAGGCAAAAATGAAATTTTTACAGGCGATAACGAAAATGCTGATAGGCGATAATGGAATGGTTACACATGAGACTTCTGTACGTAGAGGCATGAAAGTTTATTTTACAGGCGTGACTAGTTCTGTTACAGGCGACAAAAAAGAAGTTTAGAAAAAATAGTAGTTATCGAGCACAAAAATCTTCAGAACATAGGCATTGATACAGAGCTCATGGGCATGATCATGCTCTTTGTAGGTGTGACTCGACTTTGTGTAGGTGTGACTAAACTTTGTGTAGGTGACATTTCACCTGTTTCCTGCAAATACGAGAATACAAAGTATGATATAATCAAGTGATTGTGGGTTTGGTCCCACCGGGCGTGCCAGAATGTGGACAATGCTTTTGAGGGTACCTGTTTTAGAAGACTCAAGCCAAACAAAGATTAGATGTTAGTCAAGCATGAAATCAATCCAAAACAAATAAAACTCTAAACTAAGCCACCTCAGATTGAACCAAAACAGGTGCACCCAAGCACTATTTGATTTGCTCCTGCTTAAGGGGATGTGGGTGTGCTCTCTAAGCACTTGGAGCATACTCCTTATGCATTTTAAGATGGATTGAGATCCATGAAAATCTCATAAATGGCACAAAATAGGTATAGAACACTTGATTTGCCCCTAAGGCCTCAAGGATCAAATGATGCTGAAATGAAGATTAAGCTACATGATGTTTATGCTAAGATTGATTTTAAACCAAATAGAGATGTGATATGATGCTATGCTTATGCAAAATAATGAAATAAACTATGTTAATCCATTATTGCTAAATTAGGATGACTATGCTAAGGCTAGAAGTAAAAGGGCATGATAACAATGCTTGAAATGAAAGGTGAATGGATTCTTTTGCTCTTGGAAATGAGGAGCATTTATAGGATTTGGGAAGGAGGAATGAGTGGCCAAGATCAAAATCCTTAAGAGAGGCCAAGATTCATTCAAAGGCGAGCACATGGATTGTGCTAGTTCAGGGCCACCTCCTTGTGACAAGTGTCACAAGGGCATTGGGTTGAAAGATGGGAGGGATGTGCACAATTTGGGAAATGTGCCTAAGGTCAAAGGGTTTAAGAAAGGGGTGAGGGGCTTCTTAAATGCATGATAAATGCATGTAAGAGGGATAAGGAGGCCTTAAATGCACTTAATGCATGTAAGAGAAGTCTCTAGAAGTTTGTTGACTTTGGGTTAAACTTAGGAGTTGGTTAACCTTAGTTAGGGAATGTGACAAGATTAGGGGGGGGATTAGGATTAGGACTTTCTAGAAGAGTCTAGAATTTTCTTAGGATAAATATGGATTTTAGGAAATAGATAAAGATTTATTTATTTCCATGGTTTAGGTTTTGAGAATATTTATTAAAAATGAATTTAACAAATATGAGGATTAAATATTTAACCTTAATTAAATATTTTGTGGGATTAGGGTTAGGAAATGAGGGGATTAGCCTTTAATCAAATTTAAAGAAGGATTAGAAGATTCTGGAAGAGGTTAGTGGTCTTAAGGAAATTGGCCAAGTTTTGGGCAAAAAATAAATAAATTATTTATTTTGGGATTTTTGGTTAATTTATTAATTAAATAATTAATAAATAAGGAGATAATGTTTAAATAAGATTTAAACATTTTTGGGAGGGATTTCTTAATTAAATATTTTTAATTAAGATAAAGGGATTTAATGACATAAAAATAAATTAATTAATTAAATAATTAATTAATTAATAAATGATGATGTCATCAGGAGATTTTTCAAAAAATAAAAATACTTTATTTTCTAAAGGATTTTTAGGTGTCTAAAGTAAGATTAAGCAAGATGATGTTAGGTACCTTTGCAAGATCCTAACAACTAAATTCTGTGGTAGTTCAAGGGAAGATGACATGGCTGTAGGAATGATTCATGTAGCTTATCTTATGTGTATTGAGAAGAAACCAGTAGACCTATGTGAAATCTTGAAAATTTAGTTATTTGAGAACTTAGAAAAGATTAAGAAGGCTAAGTACACTCAGTTTAGGTTTTCATCTCTAATAACCTATATGTTTTTCCATATTTTGAGAAGATTTCCTTACACAATAGATTGGAGTGAAAATGTGAACACAATGGAAAGAATAAACTCAGTCTACATGAAGCACCTTTTTGATAAAGTTAATGACAATGTGAAGCTTGTATTGAAGACTTTTCAGAATATTGTTAAGAACAAATCAAGGATTCCTCAATCCTTAGTTGAAAAGAATAAAGATGACATGTGTTTTATGGTTGACACTAATTTCAGCTACATTGAAGTAGTTGAGCCTAGAATGGAATTCATAGACCCTCTTGGCTATGAAATATCTGAAGCAGAAAGAGTAGGATATGTGAATAGATTGTTAAAGTGTGAGTTGGATGGTCATGCAAATAGGTTTGGAACCTATGAAGAGAATTTCAACTCTACAATAAGTTTGAGAGGAAAGAAGCAATCTAGTAAGAGAGTTGAATCCACCATGAAGAAAATATTGAAAGAATCTGGTATGTCAAGTCATGATTTTGACATAGCTAAGAAGACTGCAGAAGCCCTGAGGCAAAGTGAAAATCTTGTAATTTCACCTGAGACATCAAGTGCAGATCCTGTTGATCCTATTGTAGTTAAGGTAAAAGTTGAAGTACTTGAAAAAGATGAAAGAGATAAATCTTTTTCTCCTATTCCTAGAAAAAGAGTAAAAGTGAGTGCAACAGGACCCGGTAAGAGACAAAAAGTGGTTGTACCACCTATACCTAGAAATGTAGCAATAATTAAAGATGATGATGTAGTTTCAGTCAAGAAGACTACTTGGAAACCAAGAATTGAAAGAGTTAATGAAGATATATTGAAGCATGGAGACTTCACTAAGTTGAATAAATTCTATGATCTATATGGATCATTTGATAGATTGAACTTTGAAAATGCAATGGTTACACACATGATTGTGGCAGATAAGAAACTTAGCACCATTCATGGTAAGATCCTAGAAGATTTGTATAACAGACTTGTGAATAGAAAACAAAGAGCACAAGAAGAGGACATAAAGATGAGAGAACATGTAATCAGATAATTCTATGAAGTTAAGGATGAAGATCATTTGAAGAGATTCTTGAAGTCTCTTGGAACTTTATTGAGAACTAAGAGAAGAACAATCCTTATAATGGGAGGCAAAAAGGAGGAAGTACAAAAAGAGATAGAGCAAGTAGTAATGCAAGTTCTTGCAGATATAGTTGTAGAAAAGCATGTTGAATCAGACCCTCAGCAGAAGCAATCAGAGGAACCGCATGCAGAGGAAATTGGTATTGAAGAAGTTCCATCTTCTTCACATATCAATATTGGCAAAGAATCAATGGATATTGAAGGCACCAAAGTGACTTTAGAATCAGATGATGCAGTGTTTCATGATCTAGGAAACATTGTTGACAATTTGGCTTTGGGAGAGCAAGAAAAGGTCACAGAATCAGAGAAGAATACAGAGATAGAGGAAGCACCAACTATATCAGAATTAGTTCTAGCAGACAAGACAGTCAAAGGCAAACAAATTTTGATAGAGGCCACTACCTCTAGTGCACCTTCTAAACCAGTTGAAAACATTAGTGCACCTGACAGTAAGAAGAGGCATATTGGTTCAATGTTTGAAGACCTTGGAAAAGAAGTTGAAGATGATGATCAGCTTGAGTTCATTACATCTCTGAATAAAATTATTCGAAAGAATAAGAAGGTGAAAGACCTTGAAGGAAAAGTTAGAGTTTTAACAGAGAAACTTGAGAGTGTGATCAGCACTAAGGTATCTGAATCAGATCCACTTGAGAAAGCTCAATCAGTAATAAATTCTTTTGACTCTGAATTTTCTAACTTGAAGGATATTGCTAAAATAAAAGTTCAAAAAGACTTTGAAGCAGAAATGCAACAAGCTCTAAGTGTAAATATTCAAAATGATATTGGTAGTTTAGATGTATGCATAAAGAATTTGAGGAGACATTTTGAGACAGGAAAGAATTTGTACATACAATGCACTAAATCATAAATCCTAACAATTGAAGAGGATAAGAAGATCAGAGAGAAGTTAGATGCTATTACAACTGAGACAAACACCTTGACAAGCCCTAATGTCAAGATAAGTTCTGTTGAAAAGAGCATAAGGAAATTGAAAGATGAAATTAGAATGATAGCAGAGGAGAAGAATAGAAAGATGATCAGGGTTAACATCTTGAGAGAGCATGTCTCAATCAAGATATCAATTGTTGAGGATCAAATTGAGCAGTGTCTTTCAGCAAAGACATCATTTCAGAAGTTTAGCTTCAATTCCCTACAAGCTTGTTAGACAGTAGCATACAAATTGAGTACTCTACTCAATGTTGTTGAATCCATTAGGATGATATGGGAGAAACATTTTGAATCTTGGAAGTTAGAGTTTGGTGATTGTACTGCAAGCCTACCAGCTTTGCAATAACTGATAATAAGGTATAAAGTGTTTGAAATTTTTGTACACCCTATCTTTGTCATTGTTGTCAAAGGGGGAGAGATAGAAGAAAATTGTATATATGTTGAGGAAGGATACTCATAGGGGGAGCTATTCTATGGAGTATGATATTGTATACATATTGTATAACTTTTGTTTTTGGCCATAATTTTGTATAAGTTTTTTTTAAAGTTTTGTTTGCACACTTAGCCAATTTTCCCATATGTTGCCACCAATGACAAAGGGGGAGATTGTTGGAAATTTGGATAATGTAAATGCATAGATGTTGTCATTATGAAAACATATGATCTCTATTGAGAGCGCAGAATCTAGAATGCAAGTATGCAAAGTTGAAGGAAGAAATTGTCTAAGTTTGGATACAGTGATCCTAATAGAGCACCCGATGCAGATTTAGTTGGCGACGTCCACTGGAGAAATATTTTTGTTTGTGTAGTCAACTAAAGCTTCTATAAAGTATGAGGATACCCCATCTTAGTGCACATAAAGTTTGGAGTAGTACAGACAAAGTTATTCAAACTTTACCAAAGATAGTTTTGCAGACAGAACAGTTTTGGAGACAGTTTTAGCGGAAGAGTTAAGGGATTATTTTTGCTTGTCAAAATAATGACTTAACATTATGAAGGGATGACATCCTAGATGTTTACTCTTGGATAAATATTTTGGATGCTGACCATGTAGATTTATTAGCTTTAATAACTCATATATTAGGCATACTTGAAATGTAATGAAAGATATAAGTGATATGTAAAAAGAAAGAAAAGATAACTTGCGATAGTTGTTTATTGTGATAGAAAAAAAGGCTATTGATGCAAAGTTGTAAGTAGTACCATATTATAGTTAGAAACATTTTTGTATTACCTATTTGGGTAGTGAGCTCAGCTGGTGATCAGGTTTTGTAATCTAACTCCTAACAGGGTTAAGGCTTCTAACAAGGCCTAAAGTCCTTTAACCAGGATAGATCTACTATATATTGTAAATTGACTCTTAACAGGGTCAAATATCCCTAACAGGATACTTTTGATTAGTGATCTTTGTGGGTATCATCCCCACCAGGGTTTTCCCTTGGCTAGGGTTTCCTCGAGAACATATGATGTGTTATGAGTTCTTTCTATTTACTGCTATGTTTGTTAATCAGCTTGATAATCTTTGTATGCACTAAAGTAATCTGTTATATCCATAAGTGGGCAAAAGAAAAAGTTTTTGAAATACTGATTCACCCCCCCTCTCAGTATTTCCTATTTCTAACAACCCCTGTATCAATCTATCTAGTTTAGAGGATGAAATTTAAATTCTCAATTGCATTTCAAAATCCTAAAACATATTTTTCTATTAAAACAACTCCTAAATCCCGAGGTGAAAATTATACCTAATATATTAATTTAGACTAGAGTAGAAAAGTATGTAATATTATTATTTTATATTTGGCCAATGGCTATAAACTCCCCACTTCTAGGAGTAAGTTGAATCTTAGGGAGGGATGATGTAATGCCCCTTCAACCCTAACAAATCTTGGTTATGCTCACTAGGGAGTTAGATCATGCTATAAGTGATTTCATGGTTATTTTGTACAGAATGATCCTTCTTGAGATGGTTTCTTACTAATCATGATAACTTCATATTTTAATTTGGGAAATAATAATATTTACATAAGTGTCTCCTTTATATCTTCTTGTGTGTCAATGATAGTTTAGGATCTTAATACTAAAAGGATCACCTGATAGACTTATATGCTTGTTTGTGAAATGCTCATTATTAATATTTATGTTTACCTTAGGTTAATTGATTATTATCACTTAAGGGTTGGATATGTTATCTTCTCTAATAATGTTACTTGGGATTAGGTATGATTAATACAATTAGGGTTATATGATTTGTTTATCTTGTTTTGATAATGGGACATTTTGAGTACATGCCTGATGGTTAAATGGGTTTTTGAAAGTTAATAGATGATTTACATTTACATGAATATGTTATGATGCATTCTGGTTATACAATATGGAAAAAAGATTATTCTAGTACTAACCACACTAATCCAATCATGCTTTGTTGATGTCACTGTCTGATGTGAGTGTAGGATAAGGGGAGGCAATTGTAGTTACTCCTACAGGAGGTCCACACGATGTCGCACTCTCCATCCTTATTTTCCATTGTCTATTTATATATATGTATATATGCATGTTGGTTGGTGTTACATGATGCAGGTACCAGGCATTGACTCCACCTGGCTACATAGGTCTGAGCGTGCCTTCAAAATCCTTGAACTGTTGTTGTGTGGAGATATTACCAAGATCACTCTCAAGGTTACCTGTGAACTTAGAGTAATGTTTAGGCCTAGCTAGGGGATCTAAATGCAGCATGTGACGTGTTCTTGTGATTTATGATTTGATGTTGTTCTGATATTAATGATGTGAGTTAGATTTATACTTGTAAGTATATGTATATATATTTATTATATATGTGATATAATTGAATGTATGTGTATATGTGGGTGCACACACATATACCCATGCTTATATAAATAATAATATTTATATGATATTATTGATTGTGTAAATGGTATGTTGTTTATAATAATTAAATAAAGTATATTAATGTATTAAACAAAAAGTAAAAATAGTAATTAATAAAAGAAATGCTCTTTTTAGCAAAACTAGCTATCTAGGAGGGAGTTGAACTTGAGACCTCCTAGAAGTTAGGCTAGTTGGTTTTCATGTGTGCTATGTGTTTTCCTTGAAAGTTATTTGTTTGACTTTCTTGTTATGATTTTCTTTTTAAGCTATTTTAATTAAATTTATTAAAACTTTGTTAAGTGCTTATGGGAATAATTGGTTTGATTTTTCAACCAACTATGGAAGTTGGAGAAGTTGTTTCTAGTAAAGAAACTCCTTCAACCACATTGTTGGAGGATAAATAATTGAAGTTTTTGTGTTGTTGAGGAGAGAGAATTTATGGAAGATTTTTGGGACTTGTTTGTAATTATTTTTCTGAAAATTTATTTGAAGTTTTCGAGTCCCTATTTAGTGAAAAAAAGTGTATGTGGATTGCTGGAGTTTGATTGCCAAATGAAGCTTTCCAGGAGGCTATCTACTCAAGGCTTGAAGATTTCCAGAGAGTCTCCAGTCAAGAGAAGAGAATTTCTCCGTAGGACCCCAGGTAGGGTCTATACTGGGATGAATTCTCCAATTCTCCTATGTGTATTTGTCGATGTGTGTGTGTGTATTCTAGAAATTAACAGTGTGTTCTTATGATATATCAATATTCTCTAGTTATATATGTTTATGGATTAAATATTATTGAGAACATATACTATGTGAAGGAAGTTTAATGACATGGTTTATTAATTTTCTTTGTCAAAACTCTTCCAGGAAGTCTATGGTTAATTATATGATTTTAATTTGGCACACACACACACACACACACACACACACACATATATATATATATTCAATAGTGTGTTCTTATGATATATCAATATTCTCTAGTTATATATGTTTATGGATTAAATATTATTGAGAACATATACTATGTGAAGGAAGTTTAATGACATGGTTTATTAATTTTCTTTGTCAAAACTCTTCCAGGAAGTCTATGGTTAATTATATGATTTTAATTTGGCGCACACACACACACACACACACACACATATATATATATATGAATGGGTGTGTATGTTATTAATTTTTTATATTATTCATATGATTTGATTTATAATTAGGATGATAATGAGAAATATGTTAATTGAAAATAGACAAAGTATTCTGGTTTATTTTTATATACCCGTACTATATTATTCATAACTTTTGAACTAGACATTATGTTTAAAATCTCTTCGGTGAGAGTGTGTGAAATTATGTTTTATCCAACATATATCAAAATTAGAAAAATCCAACAGTTCAAACAAAAGTTATGCTTACTGCACCGAGACTATATTTTTATGATAGTCATATAGAAATAGTCATGCATAGATTCCTATAGGTTCATTTGTTTATAGTACAATCTTTTCCCCATCAATATTTATTAATTTATAATTTATATTACTTTTATTTTCTATTTAGACCTATTTTGAAAATTTTAGAGTCATGGATTTCAGTTTTGGGTACATGTTTGGCTTGGGGTTTGGTCTGTATCTTCCACGCTTGATCCTGGTCTCTACCTGCATCTTTTAATGTTCATTTTAATGCTTTAAGTTTATCATAATGTTTTTTTAATTCATGTGGAAGTTTGTATTCCCTATGTATGTTCATTACTTTATTTTTTGAGATTTTATGGTGTACTTATTATGTTTTGCACTTGGCATATAATTGCGCTTAGTTTTTGAGGCTAGGACTCGTCTCGGTAGCCTGTGTGCATGAGAGGGTTCTCTAGACCTATAAATAAGTCGTGGAAAGTTGTATGTATGCATGTAGAAAGTCTTGTGCTTTTCGTTGAGGTGTCTTTTGATAGACATCCTTCCAATGCTTCTTGCTATGTATATGGTTAGGGTTAGGACTCACTCTGAGGGCCTGAGTGCGTAGGGGAGTTTCCTAAACCTATGGATCAGGACATGGAAGTGTTATTTTGTATCTTTGGCTTGTGATGGGGTAAGGGAATAGGAATGCTAAGTGAGGGGCTCACCATAAGTGTTGGAACCCTAAAGTGGTTTCCAAATGATCCTATGGGTGGGTTTGTAAAAAGTGATAACATTAAAAATTATCCTAGGAAGGGGGGATTCAAAAGATAATGAAAGAAAACATAATAATGGCCACATAGATCTAACTACAGTACCAGGACTAGGGATAACTGCCAGGATGGATCCCTATTCATAAAGGGGGTACTGGGGTTACATGGTTTCTAGGGTGGATCCCAATACATAGGTTGTGTGATGACACTCACTTAGGTGGTCTCCTAGAACCTTAACCTCGGGGTTATAGTATGACAATATTTTATGTGCTCTATTCTTGTTCTTTTGAGTCTTGGATTTATTAGTATTTGAGACTTAGATTTCCTTAAGGTCTTGAGAGTACCTTGGTTCTATCTCCTAGCACGATGGGTGGAACTTTACTTGTTTCACATGGTTGGGTGGAAAATCTCTTTCGAGGTATTGTTCATGGTTCGTGTCATGGTTTGGATTTTGAGTTGTTCAGTGGTGAAGATTCTATTCTTGTATCATGTATCTCTATCTTTTGTTATCAAGATGTCAAGATGTATTGTAAGCCTTTGGGAAACTTGATGTAATTATCTTTCTGTATGCCTTCAGGCCATGTGCAACAATTTTAATTATAATTATGTTGAAATTATAAGAAAGAAGTTATGTATTTGGGAATATGAGTTTTAGGAATTTCAAAAGATGATTGAATATTGATAATCAGACATGGATTATGTTTAAGTAATTCCTACCCTATCTCTCTTATGCATTTTAAAATGAAATTGAAAGTAATTATTCTATGTAAGTATTGGCAATAGATGAAAACTTCTAAAAGGAAACTCATTTTGTTAGTGAAAATATGTGCTAAGAGTTGAAGGGCATCTCTAGGTGAAAGAGTAAGGGAAATGAAACATGTACGTTATTGAAATTAGTAATGAGATGTGATTTCTTAAATGTATAAGTTCAATGTGTATGATGTAAGGTTTTTAAAACTAGGTTCTAATCTCAATTCTTAACTAGATTTATACAAGGTTATAGATGATAATTTGTGGAAGTTAGACTTGTGGAAAGAAATGATTCAGTGAATGGTTTATGTTGGTTAGTAATAGATGGTTAAGTACTCTACACTTTTTCTATTATGATCTTTGAAATGAAAATGTAAAGGACTTTTAATAGATGGTTTATGTGATGATAGTGCATAAATAAGGTTAAGGAGGAAGCAAATGAAAAATGAAAGGATAAATGTACTTGGTGTATTAGATAAATGTTGGGCTTCTAATTCATTTCTAAAAGTGAATATGTATGCAAATTAGGTAAAGAAAATAAATGCAATTATCTCATTAATGTAATTAGTTTTAATGAGGAATGAAAGCAATGTCTCAATGTAAATTGAAGTTGAAACAGAAATAGAATTGCATTAGATTAAGTAATAAAATGTATTGCTTGATAATGGTAAATGAATTAATTAAGGGAACCTTAAGGAATGTACTTGTAAATGGTAATGATGATAAGTTAGAATGTTAGAAAAAAATATTGTTAGTTGTAATTTTAGGTCATAGACCTGATTCCTTATGGGTTCCCTGGCAAGGACATTACACATTAATTAATTAAATAAGAATTTAATCAATTAGTCATGAGATTTTAGATTTTATTGTTAAAATTAAATAATACAATTTAGGAATAAATTTAATTAAATTTAATTAAATAATTAAGTGGAAGTTTTAAATCTAATTAATTAAATATTCACAATATTCAATTAATCAAACTTTAGGATAAATAGGATTTTTGTGTGTTAATTTTGTATCTAGCTGTAGACACAACACTTCAATAAAACATTAGAGGTTAGCTAAAATCAAAATCATGCAGTGAAATGGAAACTAATCTAACCAAGCGATTTACTACCTTCTAGTAGGTGCGAGTATGATATTCTCAGATTGGACTGAGATCAGTGACCTTGATGACACCTAAATGAAGGATTTGAATGCAAAATCTAGATATGAGATGAATGCAAATTAATCTATATTTCTAGATTTTCTATGCAATAAGATGAAATAAACTGATATGAATCTATTCTATATGAGAAACTGATATGACATGCAATTAATCTAATAATGATATGCTAAATGATATGAATGCTCAAAAACAATGAAAATCTCACAACTTTGATTTGCAAAGATTGATTCTTTGATCACCAATTCACCAGCGTGAGGATGCAATTCGTGGATGGATCCAAATGAAGAGCCGAGGCCTTAATTTATAGAAATCTAGGACTTTGGAGGTGCATGGAAAAAGCCATAAATCACTCTTGATAAACTCAGGTTGATTTTAAAGTTATCAAGAATTTAGAGATAGATCAACTCACAAAATCATGCAAATCATCTTTTTAATTTAAATCAGAACTTGAGATCAGCTTTCAACTCAAAAGAGAGTTGAGTTTATTTTTAAAACAACTTGAATTGATTTTCTGATTTAAAGTTTAACTACTTTTTGGATGTGCATTATTAATTATGAATTAATTAAATAAATAAAGTGATTTATCCTCAACTTAACTGATTTTAAAAATAAAACAATTGATTTATGGGTTAATCAATTATTAAATCAAACTTTTATTCAAAAACTATATTATTAAATTTGACAATTGACTTTAATTAATTAAATAAGAATTTAATCAATTAGTCATGAGATTTTAGATTTATTGTCAAAATTAAATAATATAACTAGGAATTAATATAATTAAATTTAATTAAATAATTAAGTGGCAGTATTGAATCTAATTAATTAAATATTTAGAATATTCAATTAATCAAACTTTAGGATAAATAGGATTTATCGCCGAATAATCATTAAATTAAAGATAATTAGGATAAATAGGAATAAGGAATATTCCCTGATGCAGAATTTAGGATAATCAATTAAGATTAGATAATGTGCCGATGTGCCTTAGGTTAAGACTTTGATGTTGATTTCATTCAATGTGTTGATATAGGAGGTTAATGAACCTATAGCCCATTTTTGGGGTATTAAATTTTGCCCCTCTTTGAATTATTGTACGAAGCGCAATCGTTCAAAGATAGTCTGTGTATGATGTTGAAACTGATGTTTGAAATTGAAATTGATATGAGACATAAACTGTGATATGAGATAGAAACTGATTGAAAGATTTGAAGATATTAGGTCCTGAATGACCAAAGATAATGTTAACTATAACAACAATGAACTGATGATTGCGAAGAAGTGTCCAAACACTTGATTCTGAACCTTATGATTGCGAAGAAGTGAGTGACCAATTCCAGACCCGATTGTCAATAAGAATCACATTGGTATCACATCTGAACCCTTCAATTATGAAGAACCAAGGAAATAACACTAATGAACCAATGGTTACGAAAAATTGATACAGTTTACAAGATTAAGAGAATACCAGATTGATATGGATCTCAATGAATCTGATATGCCCCAAGTGATGATTGATCTGCCCCAAGCAATGAGGTATTTTTGATGAATCAACAACTAGACATGGTTGTTGTCTTGATTACTGAGGAGAGATTTGATTTCAAATTAGATTACAGACTTTGAACGATGTGCAATACCATGCCCCCTTCGGGATGAAAATTGAAATCTGACAAAAAAAGTTAGCATTGTAGTTTAGAAGCATGTTAATTGATTGAAGAAGTGGTTATACACGTTTGAGAAAGTGTTATGCATCGTTTAGTGGTCCTGGAGACCAAGTTTGACTAGGTTTGACCATGAGTTGACCATGGTTGACCAAGTTGAAATGTTGATAGTTTGATGTAAGATAATTAGTTAAGTTGAATACTAGATTTTTGTGATGATTGAAGGTTGATTATGTGAGCAGTAGACTGTCTTGGGTCTAAAAAATTTAAATCATAATTTTGACATAGTAAATGATCTCAGATTTTGATTTTGATCTTGAAAATGGATTCAGAATGTCAAAATTAGCCAGGGGTACAATTTTCATGAAAAACGGAGCACTTTTGAAAATTAGGTCAAAAGCTATATAAAGGCCGGAACGGTCATTTCAAATCATTTTCATCGTTGACTTCTAAAAATTTGTGGAACCCTCTGAGTGATAAAATGGTAGAAATGAAGGTACCTATGAGTTTGCATCATTTTGAGCATAGCTGGAGACACCAAAGACCTCGGGAGTACAGACATCCGGTAGGTGGACCTCTTTGCTTCTCTGAAAAGTCAATTTTGCTTTATTTATAGGATTTTTAGCACCTTTTTTGTAGGCTTTTAATTTTTCAATTTTGCATGCATGAAAACTCGTACAACTGTCTACCTAGACTCATAAAACTTTTCAACCCTAGGTAAATGGTCATTTCATTAACCCCGAAGACTCATATGAGAGGGACCCAAGAGTCGTATGATGTTTCATTGGGTCCCTCATAACTTGTACGAGGAGGTATACATTGTCATACTACTATGCTTTGTCATATGGTATGATGCTGAAACTCGTATGACTTTCCCTGCTAGTCTAAAGTGTCGTATGAAAAACAATGAGCCAAAAACTCATTGCTAGGTCAAATTTTTAATTTTTTTGATCTCTTAGCCTGATTGCTGACCTTTTAACCTACCTTTTGAAATATTGAACTATCCAATTTACTGCACTTGTAACCTGTTCTGTAACTGAATTACTGATAGGGTTCCCTATTTCTATACTATGTAGGTCATATATCCTGATGTTCATGTACATATCTCACATCCAGCCACCCAGAGACTATGTGTGTCACTGCTAGACCCCATGAGGGTACACCTTACTTCGTGTGGATTTGAGTATCTCATTCATTTACCTGAGATTAGGGTAAATCAGAGACCCAAACCTTTCACTTGCCAATTGGGGACATTACTATGACCCCAGAGGATGTCTATCATATACTGTGTATTCCTTTCCATGCAGGGAGACATCCAGAGTATGCTTGATGGAGACTCCTTCCAAGTTAGCCTAGGGTTAGTGTCTTTTGGCCCATATGTTCTCTGAGATGCACGAGGTAGTGTATCATGAGAGTAAGACTTTTTCTATAGAAGCTCTTGTTTTATAGCTCTGGGCGTGGGAGCATATCCTAGTTTTGAGACCAGTATGTACCTCACAGAGGCAGCCACAGGAGCCTATGATATATATATGAAGAATATGTCATACAAGGGCATATGGTTCATGTAGAGTATTGGAGGTGATGCCTTGATGATATGACTTTTGTTTGATGGAGGCCATATGTATATATTGAGCCCTGGCATACTGCACGTGAGTAGTTTAGTTTCTTCTTGCAGAGCCGCGTACTGATTGGGAGGTCCTCCACCATTCTAGAGAGATTCATTATTACCAAGGTCTAGTGGTAGTATGGACAAGTGCAGGATGCACCATAGGATTATGCCACTTATGCGCGGATAGCCCGGGAGCTCAAACTTGGATGGACCTAGAGGCTTTCTTATGCCTTGTGTGCATAGGAGTATAGTGCTATCATCGATAGAGATTGGGAGTACAGACCATAGGTTTTTAATGCTAGTGTTGTAGATGGGTTCATCTCATGGCTTGCTAATCATCTGATATATAGATTCTTCGACCTGGGAGAGTTGATACCCTCCATGGAGGAGGTGATGGACATTACAAGTGCTTCGATGGGATAGGGTCCGAGACCTACACATGTTCTAATTATACAACCCACACCTCTGAGACTAAGAGCAATGGCTCCTCCATAGAGACCATAAGGATGGATGAGGCCCCCTCATCCCACTAGTTCCACAGCAGGTATATCTACAGGTTCTCAGAGACAAACTAGGGGAGAGGCTGGTACTTTAGGGAGTGTTGGTTCAGCTAAGGAGGTACTTGTAGCTAAGCAGGTTGTAGGTAGTGATACTGATCTAATACAGGAGGATACTAGGTTTGATTTGGGTGTAGAGGTTAGATGTTGTAAGGTGCAGAGAGCAGAGACCACAAAGCAACCTGCAGAGGATACTGACATGCTAGTGGCAGATGCTGAGCCTAGTGTGCCATTGTCTACACAGGAGATCGTGAGGAGGCTCAAATTATAGGTCTGGGACCTGAAGGTGCATAGTGCTCATTGGGAGGAGAGATATCTAGAGGTAGATAGATAGTGCACTGAGCTTCATGGTGAGGTACAAAATTACAGGCAGAGGTTATCCATCAAACCTCTAGATCTGCTTACTATGTTTTAGCGTACTACACTGTGGTTCCACTTGCTTAGAGAGTTCCTTCATACTCTCAGTACATGATGGCATTAGAGAGAGTGAGAGCACCTAGGACTGAGGTAGTACTAGATGCTCCACCACTACCTCCACCAGATGGTGAGGATCAGGCTGACAGTTGATCTGTCCTGATATTCTATTGTTTTTATTGATATTGATACAGATACTATTGTGATCACTAATAGCTCATCGAGCCCATTCTTTTGTATATTGTGCCAGTAGTGCACCCCTGACTATTTTGAGTTTTATGATATATGAGATCAAGATTTTGGTTATGACTTCATTTGTACTTGTCATGTTTTTGAGTTATGATGATATCATGTGATGCTTATGCTATGAGTAGTGTAGAATGTATGTATGGATATATGCAATGCAATGATTTCTTTTATATGTATGGATGTAATGCAAATGTGTTTTGATTATCAAAAGATGTATGTATGATTTATGCTTATGCACATGGATGTAGTTTAATGCAACAGATGGTTATGATATGAAATGTAAATGCAATGATACACATGATATGTTTTGTAGGAATTGATGAAGACAAGTACTCAGTCTTATGCCAAAAGAATGTTAACACAAGAGGATAACTGCTTGCGATTCCATGAAGAGACCTTTGAGTTAGGTGTTAGCTCTTGTTAGATGTGAATAGGTGATAGAATAATCGTTTAAGTGTTGAAGTTTATGTAGCCATTTGTTAGATCATGCAAACATGCAAAATGCAAAGAAACATGTAAAATATAATGCAACCTAAGACCTAGAACCTAGTCACTGATCACGTGTCAGTTGATTTCATCATTGAATTTTTAGGTAACTGGATAAATCAATACAATGCCCACTAGTTATGAAACCATAGACATATGAATATCGATTTGTATACGTAAGGATCAATAAAACACCCACTGGTTAGGAAACCATGGACATATGAATATTGATTTTGTTTTTGGAATGTCGGATTAGATATAAGCACCAAGGCATAACCACCCATGATGACCTGAACATGTCCATTTTGATATAGCAATTTGTATAAGCATCAAAATATAGACGTCGTGATGACCAGAATACACCTTGCATACAAACACATCAAGCAGTCAAGAGATCATTCTAAATCCAATGTGAATTACCCTTAGTGACCCTTTATCGTTCACATCCTTAGGTAAGATTGCATTTCATAGTAGGACAAAGAACTCACTCAAAAAAGATAATAGTTAGATCAAACTTCCTTGAATTTTCTGGGTATCAATGGTCAAGGTATGCATGGCCATCCAATTCGAGATAGAGGCTCTTATAGTCAAACACCATTTCAATCCATAATTTCCAAAGTTGTTAGATTTTCACATACAAGAAGAAAACAAAGAAAAGATTATGCCCCCAATCATCACTCTCTAAATCCTATAAAGGACATCATTGAAGAGTTCGAAGGGACACAATATGCAAAAATCTCAATGCGAATTAGTAAGCATACAAGGAGATAAAAGAATGTAAAAGCATAGATTGTTTTCAGTTTGTGTTTTATGTTTGATTGCATTGTTGTAGATGCAAAATTATTTTTGGAGATGAGATTGACTGACTGACTTGGATGAAGCTTCAAAAGACTCTGACTAGATATGATACTGTACACACTAAAAGGTGCACTTCTATGAACCATTACATGCAAGGTTGCTCAAGAATGAGGCCTCACAAAGCAGCTCATAGCTCTCTATGCATGGAGTTGCAAGGGACTATGCAGTATTTGCTCTCAGCTAGAGCTACAAGCTTGTGACCTTGCTAGTCAACCACACAATGAGAGATTCAAGTTAGGACAAGGGAAAGAGTGCCAATATCCTCAAGAATCACTATGAAAATGCAATGCAAGCTATATGATGATGCAATCTAAACTATGAAAGGAAAGTACAAGCTATGCTATGAAAGGAAAGAACAAGTATTACCAAGCCTTCCTATTTATACTATGTGAGCTTATTCTATTGCATAAAAGGAAACTAAGCTAACATGCCATGATCATGCAACTAATAAAGGAAATATGCAACTAAAATGAAATGTAACAAGTCTTCAATGTCTTCAAACTCCAAATGCACCTAAAACCTATAGCATAACATTAGCATAAAACAAGGCATATGCAAATGGAGGAGAGAGCTCTCCTTTTATAAGAAATGAGGTGAAATGGACCATTGAGATTAAGAGGCAAAAAGTCTTAATCAGCAGTGGAGCTTGAAAGAGGAGCAATCCATGTGCACAAGTATCCTCCAATAGGAAAATAAGAGTTGACTTTATGTCCATATGAGACAAAAAGTGCTTTTCTCTTTTTTATAAAACATGAATAATGTTTTATTTGTGCAACTTAGGATAAGAGGAAAAGTGGGGCTTTTTATTTAATTAAAAGGGGAGGAAATATTCCTTTTAATCAAATAAAGACTTAGGATAAATGGTTAGCCCAAGGATAAAAATCCAATATATGATCGAAATTAAGATTTGATCAAGAGATTGATAATGTTGAAAATATTGATTATTGATAAAAATGATTCAGGATTGATAAATCAAATAAATGGGGCCCAAAGTCTAGGTGACCATTTTTGGGTGCATACATTTTCCCCTCTTTGACTAATGTGTGATCAATTTGGGAACACATGCAATCAAAGAATGAAGTTGAAATGTGAGATCGGTTTGGGATCACAAAACAACTCAGATATGAGGTCGATTTGGGATCATATCCGAACAAAGCATAAACAAAGGCCTTTGAACATGAGGTCGATTCGGGATCACATTCAAAGTAAGAGATAAGAATCTCAAATTTGAGCGACAGCTCACAAAAGATGTCTGAATCAGGAAAATCAAGGAAATCAGGGATGAGAATCCCATAAATACTGCCCCCTCGAAATCGAAATGGAAATCAGGTAGAGGAGAGACAGCAAATCGATAAAGATTTGATCAAATCAGAATGAAATCACAATCGAAGGTAAGGGTCAATAGATTAACCATTAGGCAATGAAACATGCCCCAGTGAGGAAGTAGAAGAATAGAAATAGAAGACTAGAAATAGAGTGAATGAAAGACTAGAAAATTTGAGAGACATGGAAGGAAGAAATTCCACCAAAAATCAAATTATGCCTCAAAAAATCAGTCAACTACTTAGAAGAAGAGGAAAAATTTGGAAACGCGACTCAGATTTTGATTTCGAGTCCGAAAATGGATAGAAAATGATGTGATATGAAAGACCAGAAATGAAAGATATGATCAAGAAGAATCAGAAAATAAGCACAGTTGACCAACTAGTCCGTAGATGATAAAAAGGAGAGCTCTCTCCATATGCAAGATGCAAAAACTAAGCTATGATGAACCTAAGAATGCAAGCTACTATGAAAGTGGTTGACTTGCAAGGTCACAATGCTTATAGACATCTAATTATCATCATTGAGCATTACTGGTAGCATCGTAAGATCATACAATGCACACTAGCATAACTATGTGGATATGAATATGATCTTTATCAGATAGAAATGTGGGAATCTCACCTAGGCATCAAAGACATGTAGGTCAAGATGACTAATGTAGTGAGATTACCTAAGTTTGATATGGCGAGATTATGCTTGTATCAAGACACATGAAAGTCAGGATAACTAGAAGCATGCACTCACAAAATAGTCAAGGATAATACCTTGTCAATCCATAGGGTCAAGTAAGACCAGCATAAATGCTCATGACAGTTAGGATCAACAAGATATACCCACAAGAAGATAAAGAAAGAAAACATGTTCTCATTCCCTCAGTCTTCTAGCTATGCATCATCGAAAATTTCTCAGGGAGAGACCACTCATCAAAAAAATCCTCATAGACAGCACACAAAAGAAAAAAATAAAGTCATCATATCGTCAGCGAGTTGATTTTTTAAGTGCATGTGTGTTGGTCATAGAGTCAAATTCTGAGTATCATATCTGCTTAGTGAGAAATATCACATCATACGAGACTGTTGGGTAAGACACCTGATAAGTGTTAAGAAACACTCGACACAAGGGTAGTGTTGAAAAACACTGTTTGGGGTGGTGTTGAAAAACACCTGTTTGGGGTGGTGTTGAAAAACACCTATTTGTGAAATTCCCCAAGAGACAAACGCATCTAAAGGACCAATGCTAACAGTTATGCCCCCTAGACAAAGGCAAAGACCAATTCCAGACCAAGTCAAATAAGGTCAAGGCATGATGGAAAGGCTAAGTGTCGAGAGCGCATGCTAACAAATAGGGGTGCAAAGGCCTCAAGTAGCACCTATTTCCAAGTTTTCACCACTTGGATTCTTTTTTCATTTTTTCATTTTTTTGGATTTTTGAATTTTTTTATTTTTTTATATTTTTTCAGGACTTTTTATGCTTTTTAGGATTTTTTCAGCATCATATATCAATTTTTTTTTGGTATTTTTTAAGGATCATAAAATATGTACAAAGGATGCCCCCAGACGGAATGGGCATCAAACTCTTTAAGCAAGACCACATCATGTAGTTCCAATGTTTAGCAAGGTGAAGGACAAGATGGATAAGCAAGCTAGTGGAAAAGATGGAAGACATGAGAATGAAGGAGAGTGAAGGGAAGAAATCCTCAAAGGCAAACTCCTCAAGAGTACCCAAGCTAGGGAAAAAAATGTTGTCATGTAAAGCACATTTGGACAAGCAATGAGAGGCTAGCATAGGATAAGTCACAAAGGCGCACTGCAAAAGAAGGAAAGGATGTAGTCCAAAGGAGTAGACATGTCAAGAGGCTTCATAGCATCGTGTTTTACTCATTTTTTATTCGATCAAGACCAAAGGGGAAGAGGATAGCGACAAGCTAGGATGAATGGAGAAAAATAGATATGAAGGCTAAACATGAATGGAATGAAAGCAAGATCATCATAAGATAGCTCACAAAATAGCCAAATGTTCGTGTATAGATCAACATTGTCAAGATCAAAGAGAGAAGATGGAATGGATGAAATATGTAGAAGAACTACGCATGATGCCTGATTGCTAGGTTTTCATCATGGTACCTATCCAAAGCACCACAAGGGAGTGGTTTTCACCATAGGATGAATTTATTTCTCTTTACTTTTTCTACCAAGGCACCTGTTTCCAGGTTTTCACCATGGCACATTTTCAAATTTTTTTTTTCTTTTTGAATTTTTCTATTTTTTTGATTTTTTTGGAAGAAGGCAAGCTTTTTAGATAATGCTCCTTGAAAGGATAAACCATGATATGCTTAAGATTCAAAATGATATGCTCAAAGATGCTGAAGGGGAAAGGAAGACACAGAAGGAATAGGCAAATGAGGAAAAAAAATGATAGAAGGTAGAAGGATAATGAATAGAAGGAATGTGAAAAGGTAGATGGAAAGAAAGGTAAGATCAATGTCAATACACACCTTGAAGGGTGATGGGAAAAATGGAGGAAATGTAAACCATATTCTAGTCCAAATGCGAACCATATTCTGGTTCATTATTGCTATCTGACTCCTCGAAGAGAGGATTAGTGTGATTGTTATAATTCTCAAATAGCAGAGGTTGTGGTTCAGGCGCATGGAATGGAAGAATATTTTTGGAAAAAGATGAAGTGGAAGCCTTTGGAAGCTTGAATGTCAACTTCACTTTTTGCTCAACATAAGACTCTTTCAAGAGAGACTTTGGAATCCATATAGCCTTAGGCTTTTCATTTCCTTTTGATGATTTAGAGAGAATATCTTCAATGATGGGTTTTGGAACCCATACTTGTCTTGTAGTTTTCTTCTTAGATATCTCTTTTGAATTTATGCCCCCATGTCGATTAGAGGAGACATGGTGATCTTCTTTTTTAGATGGATTCTTGTATTGCTTCTTTTTCTTGTTTTGAACATTCAACTTACTTCCAAAAGACTTGGGACTTGTGGAAGAAGAAGGATGATATGACTGGTTTAGATGGGTGAGTGGATGAAAATGATTCAAGGGTATGCATCTATGTTGATCTTGAGGAAAGATAGGAGATGGAGGGATGTAAGGACCCAAAATGGATGATGAATTAGAAGAATTAGGAGGGGAAAGTGAAGGGACATAAGGACCCAAAATGGAAGGAAGACGTGAAGCCCTTAGTATTGGTGGAGGAGGTCCAAGGATGGAAGTGGAAGATGAAAAAGGATAATCAATAAGTTCATTAGCATCTATATGACAACCAAGGACATCAGGATCTTTAGAGTGAGCATTAGGATTTACAATAGGATCATGAACATCTTGAATAGGAGCAACTTCTTTGATAGGATTGTTTAGAGCTTGCAAAGACTTAGGAAGAGTAGAAAGTGGAAATGAACATGGAATGGTAGAACAAGAAGATGGAAGACTTTGATCTTGACAATGATTGTTGGGTAGCATAAGTGTATCAACTTTTTCTAGATTTTCAATAGGCTCAACATTGAAAGCACAAGCGTAGTAAGGTTATTTTGATTGTCAATAAGCTCAATAGTGTAAGTAGTAGCTTGATCTTGCTTAGGAGATGGTGGAATGAATGCAAAAGATCGTAGAGGATCAAAAGAACCATGAAGCGGATCAGAGACATCATGAAAAGGATTGGATGACATGGAGGGTTCTTGATCTTGATCTTTCTTTATGTTCTTTTCTTTATCATTTTTAGAGTCCTCTTGACATGGAGCCACTTCTAAGGACAAGGAAGCATGTTGGAATTGTATGGAAGACTTTGGAAGAGGTGGTGAAGGACTAGTTGAAATAGGCATTATAGCAGATGAAGGCTTAGGCTCTTTAGGTTTGACATTATTGAAAGTATTTGCAGCCAAGTGAAGGTTATCTTGAGCTTCTTTAAGAGGTAGCCCTTGACGATAACTATAGGGAACTACATGAAAAGCATTAGGATCTTTGTTGGATGAAGGATTTGTGCTCTTAAGGCTGCTTGAAGGCTTTGTGAAAGATTTGGAAGACTTAGCAGCTTTAGGAGATGTGTGGATATTGGAGGAAGTAGAGGATGGAAGGGGACCATCACAAGACAAAGGTTCAGCATTAACATGATCTTGCTAGAGAGTGTAATCTTTATTTTCAGCATGAGAGTTTTTAGACAAGACATGCTCATAGTATCTTCATTTATAATCAGCACGGAAAACTTTCTCTTCCTCAATAGAAGTAGATGTATCATATTGTTCACAACAAATATCATAATTTCTCTCAAAATTAGAATCATATGGATCACCATCACAATCTATCCAATAGGATGACCCTTTAGTAAGCCTAAGCACACGACGAGGAGGACTCTTAGGAATAGAGTTGCCATAAGTATTTCTATGTTGTCCATCATCATAGTCATCATAGTCATCATAGGTAGGTGTGTCACTCTTTGTGGAAGAGACATCACAAGGACTATCATGTTGCTCTTTATGGTATGTCTTCTGAAGAGAAGTAAGACTCTTAGGAGAAGTAGAAGAAGAATGAGATCGTGAAGAAGAGGAAATTGAAGACTTAGTGGAAGAAGAAGACTTGGATAATGAGGAATTCGAATGATGTTTAGAAGAGTCATGATAAGATTTGGAAGATGAAGAATGTGAATAGTGTTTAGAAGAATCATGATAAGACTTAGAAGATGAAGAATGAGAATGATGTCTGGAAGAGTCATGATAAGAATTGGAAGGTGAAAAAGAATGAGAAGATTTAGATGATGAAGAATGTTTGGAAGAAGAAGATCATGATATGATCATGTTTATGATTCTAGCAAAGGCATCTGGTTTAAACATCTTTTCTTTTATTTTTGCTATAAATTCATCACTCATGAGAATTTTGGAGGAACAACACTTTTCAAATATGTCAATGAGCTCAAGATCATCTAAGATGAAATGCAACAAGTCTTCAATGTCTTCAAACTCCAAATGCACCTAAAACCTGCAGCATAACATTAGCATAAAACAAGGCATATGCAAATGGAGGAGAGAGCTCTCCTTTTATAAGAAATGAGGTGAAATGGACCATTGAGATTAAGAGGCAAAAAGTCTTAATCAGTGGTGGAGCTTGAAAGAGGAGCAATCCATGTGCACAAGTATCCTCCAATAAGAAAATAAGAGTTGACTTTATGTCCATATGAGACAAAAAGTGCTTTTCTCTTTTTTATAAAACATGAATAATGTTTTATTTGTGCAACTTAGGATAAGAGGAAAAGTGGGGCTTTTTATTTAATTAAAAGGGGAGGAAATATTCCTTTTAATCAAATAAAGACTTAGGATAAATGGTTAGCCCAAGGATAAAAATCTAATATATGATCGAAATTAAGATTTGATCACGAGATTGATAATGTTGAAAATATTGATTATTGATAAAAATGATTCAGGATTGATAAATCAAATAAATGGGGCCCAAAGTCTAGGCGACCATTTTTGGGTGCATACAGATACGTCTAAGATATATTGGAGGCCATAGGATATGACTTTGATTGCCCCCAAGTTTGAACATTGATAGGATACAAATGATTGAACCGATTGGGGTACAGACTAACTTATTAAAAATAGGAATGCGGGAACAAACCAAGAGATATGTAAAAACTAAAGCAAGATTGAAAGTTGGGAAAGACCAAGATTGCACTGATAGATGGAGCATTTTGAAATAAGTGGCACCCGTTTGCCAGGTTTTCACCATCTTGGCAAAGATTCTATTTTTGCTACCAAGGCACCTGTTTCCAGGTTTTCACCATGGCACTTTTTCTTTTTCACATTTTTTTGTATTTTGATTTTTTTTACTTTTTTTTTGTGAATCATCAAGGTGCCCATTGCTAGGTTTTCACCAAGATGTTCAATTTTTAAGGACTTTTTTCAATTTTTAAGACTTTTTTTAGGACTTTTTACCATAGCCTAAATGCCTTAAGCATAGAATTTCTTTAGATGGAGAATGTTGATTAGTTCTCAAAGCTATTCTCCTTCAGTCATTGAGAGTTGATAGGCACTAGAGCCAAAAGTAGTAGTGATTACAAAGGGACCCAGCCAGTTGGGTTCAAACTTCCTCTTGCGCTCTCTATGTGATTGATTTTTAGGATTCTCTCTCAAGACTAGATCACCAACCTCTCCATGTCTGACTTTCTTGTTGTAACCTCTAGACATTATTTTTTGATACACTCTAAGATGATCATACACTGCTTGTCTGCACTCATCTAGTAGTTCAAGTTCTTGCAACCTAGACACTCTGTAGTCATCATCAGTTACTAGACCATGCATTTTGATTCTTAGTGATTGGATTTCAACCTCAATAGGCAATACTGCTTCAAACCCATAAACTAAAAGGAAAGGTGTAGCCCCAATAGGCATTCTAATACATGTTCTGTAGGCCCAGAGAGTTGGATTGATCATGAGATGCCAATCTCTTCCTATTTTATTAACTGTACGGTGCAATATTTTCAATAGATTCTTGTTAGAAGCCTTTGCTTGTCCATTCCCTTGAGGATAGTAGATAGATGACCAATGTTGTGTAATATTGAATTTAGCACATAAATCATCTGGATCTTTGTTCTTGAATTGTCCACCATTATCTATGATTATGGAATGAGGTATCCATATCTGCATATGATATAGTTCAAGATGAACATAGATATTTTTTTTCCAGTTGCTTGAGTCAAAGAGACTGCTTCTACCCATTTTATAAAATAATTTGTAGTTGTGATTATATGGGTATGTCCATTAGAAGAATGAGGATGTATAGATCCTATAAGATCAAATGCCATTGGTGAAAAGGCCATTGTGTAGTAAAGGGAATTAGATCTCTCCCTGGAGCATGAATTAAGTTGCCATGCACTTGGCACTTTTGACAGTTCTTAGAAAACTTGATAGACTCTTTCTCCATTTCAGGCCAATAGTACCCAACCCTAATAAGTTTTTGAGCTAGTGTTAAACCGTTTGAGTGTGACCCACAAATACCATCATGGAATTCCTCTAATGCATGTTGAGACTCTTCCCATTCTAAACATCTAAGTAGTGTACCATCTAGACCTCATTCGTACAGATCATGACCAATGATGACATATCAAGAGGCATTACGGATAAGGTATCTCTTTTCATGATGGTTAAAGGTATCAAGAATCATTTGGTCTTTGAGATAAGAGAATAGGTTTTTATATCTAGATGAATCATGACCTACAATAGTGCAAATCATACAGGTTTTAGGGGATTCATATGCAAGATAAGATAGTGCTTCCACCCTGAACTTGTAGCATAGCTCATGTTCAGGTTTCTATAATAGAGTAGATAGTGTTGCCATTGCATCGGCAACCTTATTCTCTTTTCTAGGTATTTGCTCAAATGTGATAGATATAAAATACTTCTTTAGATCATCTACCATTCTTTTGTATGGAATATGATTTTCATCTTTAGTCTGGTACACATCATTGACTTGATGGATAACAAGTTGAGAGTCTCCATGAATGTGTATCTCTATCACTCTCCACTCAATTGCTAGTTTCATGCCATTAAGAAGGGCTTCATATTCTACAATATTGTTTGTGCAAGGGAACTTTAATCTAAATGCTTTAGGTATGGAGTATCCTTGAGGAGTTATAAATAATATGCCTACTCCTGATCCATTCTGTGTATAGGAGCCATCAAAGAATAACTGCCATTCTCTAGAAGAAAGAGTCATGATAGAGGAATCTGGAAATTCCATTCACATTGGTGTATCATCAATCATGGGTGCATCTGATAATTGATCAACAATAACTTGGCCTTTGATATATTTTCTTTCGACATAATCAATGAAAAATTCACTTAAGAGCGTGACCCATTTAGCTAATCTACCTGTGAGGGCAGCCTTGCTTAGTAGGTATTTTAGTGGATCAATCTTAGCTACCAAATGTGTGGTATGCACCAACATGTAATGTCTCAATTTCTATGATGCAAAGATCACAGCTATACAAGCCTTCTCAATCATAGAATAATTCTTTTCGTATGCCACCAATGTCCTACTGATATAGTATATAGCTCTTTCCTTTGTGTTCTCATCATGTTGTGCAAGCAATGCCCTCAGTGATGTATCTATAGTGGAGACATATAAGATTAAAGGCTTCCCTTGAATGGGAGGCATCAAGATAGGAGGATTTGATAGATACTTCTTGATATGGTTAAAGTTGTTCTCACATTCTTCATTCCACACAAATGTCACACCTTTATGTAATGTTTTTGTAAAAGGCTATCATATGTCTGCTAGCTGAGATATGAAGCGTCTGATAGATTGAACTCTCCCTTGCAATGTTCTCATCTGACTAATATTCTTTGGGGGTTGCATCTCCATTATAGCCTTTACTTTAGCTAGATCAACTTCAATGCCTTTCTTTGAGACTATGTATCCTAAGATCTTTCCAGAAGTGACACCAAAAGCACACTTCTTAGGATTTAGTCTGAGACTAAATTTTTCCATTCTAGATAGTATCTTGCTTAAGTCATTTAGATGTTTAGCTCTAATCATGGGTTTTGCTAAAGTATCATCAACATAATCCTCCATAGTCCTATGCATCATGTCATGAAAAATAGATGTCATGGCTCTCTGATATGTAGCACTAGCATTCTTAAGCCCAAATGGCATGACATTCCAACAGAAGGTGCCCCATGCACATGTCAAAGTAGTTTTCTCTTGATCCTCTGGAGCAATTTTTATTTCATTATATCTAGAAAAACCATCCATTAAAGAATACATCTCAAAGCCCGCAGTCATGTCCACTATCATATCAATGTTAGATAGTGGAAAATCATCCTTAGGGCATGCTCTATTTACATCTCTAAAGTTTGTGCACACTCTGATTGATTATCTAGTTTTGAAATAGGTACAATATTAGAGATCCATTCTACATAATCAATAACTTGGATGAATCCAAATTTTAGTAGTTTCTGTAATTCATCTTTTACCAAGAGTGCAACATGAGGATGCATCTTTCTTAATTTTTGTTTAACTAGTTTTACTCCAGGAGCTATAGATAAATGGTGCATTATAAGATCAGGATCCAACCCTGGTATATCTAAATATTTCCATGCAAAGTTGATCTTCTTCTCTGTGAGGAAGGTTGTAAATTTTTGCTTCTCTTCTTCTAATAAAGATTGTGCTACATGGATCAACTGTGGTTCTTCTATTATTCCCAAGTTGATAGATCGAGTGGGCTCAATTAGAATTGGAGATCTGTCCTATAAATGACTCAGAAGGACATCAAACATATCATCCTTAGGTACCTTAGAGAGGTTTTCACCTTCAGATACGTGTTTTATTTTTACTTTTGTAGGTTCTAAGACTGCCACAAAGTGGTTTTCACCCTTAGAACTCTTTTTCTTTTTATTCTTATTCCTATTTTTCTGACTAAGATACTTGATGTCTAACTCCATCATGCTAACACTTGGTTCACTAATGGAAGTCCTCATAGGCTCAACTACATTGAGGTAGCAAGAAAGGGCATAGTAATTTAGGAAGGTATAAATACCATGGCTTAGGTTTGTGGAGGTTTGATCAAGAAGTTCAGGATGTTGGATAGTTAAAGTGGTGAAAGATTGAGAAAGAGTGTTTATGGATATGGATCTGTCATCATCGGTCCTAACCCAATGCTCGAGTTCAAAGGTGATATTACAACTTAAGACATTCAATTCATGAATAGGCTCAATGTAATTTTCATAGTCCACTTCAGCCATTGGTGGATCAGACTCGATAAGTTCATCATTTCTCTCTAGACTTACATTGGCTTTAGGTGCATATTGGTGAATAACATCAACATGTTTCTCTATAATAAGCTCATCTTCTTCTGGAATGGCTCCCCATTCATAGTCATTAGATTCTTCATCTATGCCTCTAGGAAATGTAAGAACATGAGTAAAGTTAGGATGAATACCCCAAGAAGGGTTACCCTTAGATTCTGATTTGAATTCATACTCATGAGAATCTGTCTTAGAATAACTACCACCTTCCTCTTTGTTTGTTTGATTGTCTTTGAGATCTACTAGTTCTTGTGTTTCTACTACATTAATTATTTTGATTAGATCATCTTCAACATCCAAGAGATCTTTGATATCTTTACGTAAACGCTCATAGGGAATGAGATCTTTAGTGGTGTCTGAATCATCACTATTAGATTGTTCTATTATTTCACCCTTTAGTTGATTTGCTATAGAGGGTTCAATCAGTTCTAAGACATGTGAGGAATTCTTGCTAAGATAGAAATGCTTCTTCATGTATCCTAGACCTATTGTGTTCTTGTTGGCTTGACCATTATGTTCAAGAGGTGATAGAAGACTATAGAATTTGAGCAATACAAATCCACAGAATGCCAAGATCACCTGCATACAAAAAACCTATTACAAGGAAGTAGAGGGAAGAAGAGGCCAAGGGTTTGACTCAAAATATGAAGAAGAAAATATCCTCAATAATGAATGAATAATAGTGTACAATGGATCATCCATATAAAGGAGATCAAAGGCCTTGAAAAGGCAAACCTAAAAGTAGAAGTGCATGTAATAATTAGTAAAACTATTACAAGACTAATGCATGCAAAAAACAACTGATGCATAACTAGTGCATGAGTCAACTAAAGCAAATTGATGCATAACTAGTGCATGAGTTGACTAAAGCAAGGAGTTGATATCTTAAGAAGGGAGTAAAATATTAATAAAATTAATAATTTACTCTAACAAAGACCCTTACCATGGTTTCCTAGAGGTCCTTTTCCTATATATCCCATTTCAGCTATCGGTTTATCCCCTGGGCCATATGACTTAGAAGGAACCTTTGATACTTTAGAGTCACCAGCTTGAATAACTTGGGATTCAGGTTCATCTTTGTAGAGCCATGCAAGCACAACTTCATCTTCTTCAAATTTTTTCTTAGGTAATTTCTCTGCAACAAATTTTCTTTTATATGCCTCAAGAGGTTCCTTAGATTCTGGTTTGAACTCTTTTAGAGCTTGCCCATAAGACTTAGGTGAGATAGGGAGAGATGTCAAAGACAAGACTGGCTCTATAGTATATTCTCCCATACCATTTTCTTTGATATTGACCTCTTTTGCAATATCTTCCATCTTAGATGTGGATGCTACATCTATTTTCTTAATGGAAGATTCTTTGTTATTAGGAACAAGTTTATCTACATTTTCTTTCAAGGTATTGCAAGTTGTTGACATGTCAGTTGGAATGATTACCTCTACTCCGTCACAAGGAAATTTCAAACAGTGATGGTATGTAGAAGGAATAGATTTCATTTCATGTATCCAAGGTCTCCCTAGAAGGATGTTGTAAGTCAAAGATAGATCAAGAACTTGACATATAGTATCTCTGATGATAGGACCTATTCTAATAGGTAGGACAATTGTTCCCTTGGAGGATCTTTCTTCTTCATCATATGCTTTGATAGTTATTTTCTTTCTAGGATCAATAGCTATTTCTAAAAATCCAAATTGTGTGATCAAGCTGTAAGAACAAATATTCAGACCAGTGCCCCCATCTATCAACACATGTTTGACATGATGGTTTTGGATCAAGACTTCTATATGTAAGGGATGGTTATGCGGATGACTCAAGGAGTTATCATCATCCTCTAAAAAGGAGATATACTATGGAGATGTAAGATGACCAACCATAGGCTAGAATCTATCTAAATCAAGGTTATCAAGAACATTGGATCTGAGCAGAGCTTTGTCTAGGATGGCTCTATGAGCTGGAGATATACGAAGCAACTCAAACATGGGGATTTTTGCATTAGTATGTTGGAGTTTTTAAATGATACTGTATGAAGTAGGCCTCGTTTCCTTAGGATTTGAAGATTTAGATGTTTTCCTCTATTTAGAAGTAGAAGATAGATTGAAAGGTACCTTAGGGACATTTGATTGATCTGGGATTTGTCCTTGTAGGTGTGCCTAAACTTGTGATCAAGTAACTACATTAGCTGATTGATTTTCTCTATCTCTTACAATTGTGATGACATTGCAATGCTTAGATAGGCTTGGTTCAACCATATTGATAACAGTGTTATTTTTAGGATAGGCATAATTGACCTTAGCACCCACATTAGGCTAAGAAGATGAATCTCCTTGGCTATGCATCAGAAATGGTTCAGTGAATGCTATGTGATCATTATTTCTTTTAGGATTATCAATCGTGATTTCTCCATTATCAATCTTGTCTTGAATGGTATGCCTCAAGCGCAAGTAGTTATTAGTTTTGTGACCTTTACCCCGATGGAAATCACACAATTCATTCTCTCTCCACCATTTCGGCTTAGGGTCAGGATCAGATTGTCAGATCTCAGGAAAAGAGATGATGTTATTAGCTAGCAGAGTTTTCATAGCTGATTCCAAAGATTCTCCAAGAGGAGTGAACTTTCATTTATTATCAGCAGACCAAGATTTGTATTTTGGCTTCTTTTGAGATGATTCAGGCACCTTTTTTTTTTTTGAAGCTTTGATGGCTTGGGTACCAATGGTTAGATTGAAATTAGGTGCCTTAGATGGGGCATGGAGATTATCAATGCCATTTGTGATGATGCCCTTATTCTTGTTCCAATTTTTGTTCTTATCCTTAGAAGTAGATTCATACTTGTCCTTTTGAAGTGTGATGTATCCTTTTTTCACAAGTACTTTTTCAATCTTAATTGCATTGTCTACCATCTTATCAAAGGATGTATGATTTTGCATTTGTAAAGGGTAGTTGATTTCTAGAACAATATTGTTGATGAAGATTTCCAGCTTCTCAGTTTTTGGAATAGGCCTAGCATATAGAGAGAATTTCTTTCTCCATCTTTTGAGAAATGTCAGGAATGGTTCTCCTGGATATTGTTTGAGATTATAGATATCAATCATGGTGACTGGGTGTTGGATGTTGTAGGAGTATTTTTGATAGAACAATTTGATCAAATCCTCAAAGTTTTTGATTGTAGGAGGCATCCTAGAGAACCAATGAATGGCTGACCCTCCCAGAGATCGGGGGAAAAGACACATCAGATAGGTCGGTTCATGCATGAACTCCATAGATTCAGTACAAAATTCTTTGATATGATCTTGAGGATCAGAGTTTCCATCATACTTATTATATTTTGGCATTTCCACCCTCTTAGGGAATGGTGGCATATACAAGTATTTATCGAATGGAAAAGGACATAGGGCCTCCATGGAGAACTCCTTAGGTTATTTTTCTTTTTCCATTTTGTTAAGTTTTACTTGCATGGCATGCATTTGTTTCATCATAACCGTAATAGGAGTTTCTTCCTCATGTGTAATGATATCTTCCACATTAAAGCTGGGAGAAAGTTTAGCTCCTTGGTGAGCTAACTCTAGAAAGTCTATCTTCTTTCCAGAAATGTTTCATCATTTTGATATCGAGCAATTTCAAAAGTTGTAGGTTCTTGATCCAGACCATGTTGAGACTAATGTCCTTGGGACCCATGATGTTTCCCTCCATGAGACATGTTAGGAGTTTTAGGACTCCCTAGATTAGATTGAGGAGGGGTTTTTTGATTACCTCCATCAGTTGATGGAGGTGGTATGTAACCAGTTTTCAATCAAAAATTGCCAAGACCGTCATCTTTGTAAAGACCAGAATTGTAGAGTTGCTCAAGAGTTGGACCTATGTGAGTAGAAAAAGTAGTAGTGTTAAGTGCTTCTCCATATTTCTTGTGAGAGGAAGCTTTAGTCTCCACCATTAACCTTGGGTGAAGCAAAATAATACGATGAAGAAAACTGAAGAAAGATCTAATTCAAGAAGATCAAATGATGCAACCTTGTCAAAGTTTGATTGATTAAGGATACGATTGGATGTAAATGAAGGATACTATACCCTAGATGTATGGGTAGATTCCCAAAAGATAGCGGACATGAGTTCACAACACTTAGCCATTTTGAAGATGGATTGAAAATTGATAGTTATGACAAGGTTTTGACACAAGATGAAAAAGACTCCAATCAATTAAATAGAAGGTTGAATCGGACTCAAGAGGCCACTTTAGGAAAATGATTGGATTTTTTCTAGTTTCTACTCTGTTCCTAATAGTGATTTTCTTGACAGACTCTAAAAATAGGCTGTAAAAGCTGGGTCTCTGATAGTTTTTAACACTTTCTGAAAATTTTTCAGACTTTTCTCAAATGACTTTCTACAGGCTCATACGATAGTGGGTAGACTATGAAATGAAAATTCACAAGCTCATAAGACAGTTACAAAACTCACATGATAGTTGATAGCAGGATTTTGGACATTTGTTATTAACTGGTGGCAAAACTCATACAACACTATAAAAGCTATCATATGACAATCTGGGGGTTCTGAAATGACAATAGCCAAAAGTCGTATGACTTTCTGACTTTATGATATGACTTTTGACTCTAGAAAGTTGTTTGACATTAGATTTTGCAATTTTTAGGTTTTCAGTTTCAAATTGTTCACAAAATTGTCTGTCCAGATTTGAAGATTGTACCAGATTGATTCATTCTTAGTAACCAGATAGATAAATAGGCATGCAAAATAAGCAAGTGATTTCAAGAATGTCTAAAAATAATGAACAAGGGATAAAGCAACCCTATACATGAACAACCAAGTGATTGAATGTGCTAATCCCTAGGAGTGCTAACAATGTATGTTCCAAAAAGTTTTGCAATAATGCACATATTCCTAGAAAATGAAAATTTGGCCTCACTAGGGTTTGTAGTAATGGTCTGACCTTGCAACTTTTGTGATCTCAAGAGGGTGAACTCCAATCCAGGTGCACTAGGGTTTTGATACAGTTTGAGAAATTAATCAATTAGGAGCTACTAGAAAGATTTGACAGCCCAACAAGAGACCACACCTGTGAAGATTTCCTCCACAAGGACATTTATATAGCAGCTGTTGCTACCATGGTGAAAATGGCTATTACCACTTGAGGTTACATCCATGTGGTTGACCCAATTAAGGGAATGTCCACTATGGTTAACCCTCTCTAAAGGTGACTCACAAAAGATACCACATGGAGACTAGTTCTAGATTCAAGGATCTGAGTTTTTGATACTACCCAAAAAGGGAGTAGAGCATAGTCCTCTAGCCTTTTCACTTTTAACCAAAATAAAGCAAATAGATTAATCTGACATGCTAAGACCAAGATTATCTCACAAAGATCTATGATGTCAACCACTTATGATCTATCAACCTCCCTAGAGAGAGAATGTATTAATCAGAAGTTGAAGATGCACAAATCTAGTAGAACATGAGATGCTCTTAGTAAACTCCCTACCTACAAGGGTTCTCTCATTGAAAAGAGCTTCACTAGAAACCCACTCTCTCAAGAACCACAAATAGTGTTCATAGGGCCTATTTACTATGTGTAACAGATATGCAGAAAGCAAATCTACGTTCGTTTTATAGCCCAAAATGAAATATGTGATATGAAAGCAATAAAGGTCACACAAGCTTGACATGTGAGAGTTCATTTTAGTCCAAATCAAAATGTTATCAGCTGAGAAGATTACCTGAATTCCTCACAACACACTTAGTAGATTCTTACCTATTTTTAGCAATTCTCATGCTTTTTCCAATCATAACTAGAAAATACCAATCAGAAACAAAAGATGTCCATTGTTAATGTTAGCTGTTAGTCCAAATCTGGAAATCAAATCTAGACAACTACCTGAAAATATGAAATGACAATTGAATCTGGAGTCAAAACTCGTATGACACTAGGTTACTTGCTAGATGACAATCTACAAACTTGTACGACTATGGGTACCTATTCATATGACAATCGATATTTCAAATGACAATGTCTACACTCTGATACAAGCAACAAAATTTGAACCTATCGTACGACAGTGGGTATCTCCTGAAATGAGTTTCTGACAAAATTCGTACGACAAATGTACGAACATAAAATAAAAATCACAATTTTGATTAGAAAATGATAAGAAATAGATAGAATTGGAATGGAAACTCCTTTTATGGCCCCACGTTAGGTGCCAAAAATGTGTGTGTGAATTTTGTACCTAGCTGTAGACACAACACTTCAGTAAAACATTAGAGGTTAGCTAAAATCAAAATCGTGTAGTGAAATGGAAACTAATCTAACCAAGCAATTTACAACCTTCTAGTAGGTGTGAGTATGATATTCTCATATTGGACCGAGATCAGTGACCTTGACGACACCTAAATGAAGGATTTGAATGCAGAATCTAGATATGAGATGAATGCAAATTAATCTAGGTATGAGATGAAGGCAATTTAATCTATATTTTTGAATTTTCTATGCAATAAGATGAAATAAACTGGTATGAATCTATTCTATATGAGAAACTAATATGACATGCAATTAATCTAATAATGATATGCTAAATGATATGAATGCTCAAAAACAATGAAAATCTCACAACATGATGCAAGGGCAGGGTAGATACAAGAAGAATCAAGAAGAATTGAGTCCACTTGAATCCACAACAAGCCCTTGCTCAAAGTTACACAATGGAAGCAATGTAATATCACATGAAATCAATGGAAACAAAATGGATATGAGACAATCAACTAGCAGCAACAACAGAGAATTATATTATTTCTTTCAACATGCTCGGCTGTAAGGCCTTCCGGGTTTCGGCCTTATACAATGAGAATTATGAATTCAGAATTACAGCTTGCATCCTATATTTTTCTCCAATGATTTATCTTAATAATCCTTCCTATATCTCACCCATAATCTCCCATAATGATCTACTACATCAATCTAGACTCCTTATATAGCCAGCTAAGCCACAGGTCGGCTAGTCAGGCATTTAATTACAATATAGGTCTAGTCTCAAGATTTAAACCAAAACTAATGCTAGAATGAATATAAATTGATGTGCCTTTGGATTTAGGTCCTACCTTAACCCAATAAAATTACTTTAAGTGTTCAAGGTCCCATATGAGAACACGGAACATTGCAAGAAGAAACACCACATGTTTCACCCAAAAAATGGCAGGAAATAGGTCCTGAGGCAAAATAGGCATAACTTTTTACTCATAATGAATTGGAGTTTGTGCTCTTGGGAAATGATATTAATTTAGGTCCAATTTAAGTTCTTAAGTGATAAAAATAAAATTCCTTATAGATCAAGGTCTCCAACATGAACAATCAGCACCAAAACTGCAGGGACCGCTGGGACATGAAACTAGCAGAGAATAGGTCCTGTTCCAAAAAGGCCATAACTTTTGAATCATAAATAATTGGAAGATGCACTCTTGGAAAATGGAATTAATTTAGGTCCTCTTCAATTCCTTAAGTGAGAAAAAAAAAATTCCTTATGGATCAAGAGAACCAACATGAACAATCAGCACTAAAACTGTAGGAAAACACTGTTCCAACGGCAAGGAAAATAGCTGTAACTTTGAAACAGTCCATCGAAACTTTATGTGCTCATAGGAGAAGGTTCCCAAATAGGTCCTCAACATAATGTAAGCTTCAAAAACTATGAAACTATCAAATTCAAATATTATAAAGAAAAATACAGCAAACAGGTACAGAAATCAGAAAATGTTTTTGGTTGATGCAAGATTGCCAAAGACCCAAGATGCTCCTACATCAGACACCTAGGGTAAATAAAGAACTGATGTCCACATCAAAAAATACTCATATTATAACTTGAATCATAAAGATCCAACTCAGCTTGTGTAATCCATGAACTGTCCTCAACTGGCTTATCTTTCCATTGAACTAGATATTCCATGTAGTCTTTTCCTCTTGTACTCTTGCCAACTCTGCTATTCAAGATCTTCTCAATGCTATCCTTATTTTTCTTAGGATAATCTGGATCATATTCTATCTCTTCATTTGATTCAAAGTACTCAAATATATCAGCAATTTTGAATATAGGTGATATATCCATGTCCTCTGGCAATTCTACTTCATAAGCATTTCCACTGTCAAACTTCTTCAGAATCTTACAAGGTCCAAACTTCTTCATTTTTAGCTTGTTGTAGGTACCAACTGGAAATCTATTCTTCTTCAAATGAATCATAACCTCATCTCCAACTTCAAAAGATTTATTTCTCCTTCTCTTGTCTACTCTTTGTTTATATTTCAGATTACTGTCCTCCAAATTCTTTTTAACTTCGTCATGTAAAGTTCTCATGTATTCTAGAAAATGATCAGCTTTAGCACTTCTTCTGGTCTCAGTAAGTAAATCTCTCAGCTATGTGGTTCCCTTAGGATGAAATCCATTAACAATCTCAAATGGTGTCTTCTTAGTGCTTCTATTCACTAAATTATTATATGCAAACTCTGCTTGTGCCAAAATCAAATCCCAATTAGCAGGTTTCTCTCCAACTAAACATCTCAACAAGTTTCCCAAAATTTTGTTCACAACTTTAGTTTGTCCATCTGTCTAAGGGTGAAATGTAGAAATAAACTTCAAATCATTATTCATCTTCTTCCAAAGTGTCCTCCAAAAATAACCAGTAAACTTAGTATCTCTATCTGAAACAATAGATTTAGGCAAACCATGCAATCTTACCACTTCCTTGAAGAATAATTCAACTACATGCAATGCATCAGATGTCTTCTTACAAGGTATGAAATGAGCCATCTTAGAAAATCTATCAACCACTACCAAAATAGAATCATTACCTCTCTGAGTTCTAGGCAATCCAAGAAGAAAGTCCATACTCACATCTTCCCAAGGTCTATCAGGTACAGGCAAAGGTGTATACAATCCTAAATTCTGACTAGTTCCTTTTGCTGTTTGACAAATTCTATAACCTCTAACCATTCTCTGTACATCTCTATAAATCTATGGCCAAAAGTATCTTTCTAAAATCAAATTCACTATCTTATCAATCCCAAAATGTCCAGCAAGTCCACCACTATGTTTCTCCTTCATTATGTTCTCTCTCATAGATCCTCTAGGTATGCACAACTAAACTCCTTTAAACAACATGTCTTCTTGAATAAAATAATCAGACCACTTATCACTCACTGTGTGTTCTTTACAAGCTTTCCAAGGCTCTGAAAAATCAATGTCAGCCTCATACAAATACTTCAAATCATCAAAACCAAGTACTTCAACTCTCATTTCTGTCAGCAAATTTCTTCTTCTACTCAAGGCATTAGCAACCTTATTTGACTGTCCACTCTTATGCTTGAAGAAAATATTTTGTTCTTTCATTTCACTTGTAAATGTTTTATCATCAAACAAGCATACTCTAACTATAGTACAGTGACCTTCGTCAAACTTCTCTATCAAAGGCAACAACACTTGTTTCTTTCCATCCATCCAAATAGTATATTGATTCAATCTACCATCATGCAAAGCTTTCCTATCATACTACCAAGGTCTACCCAAAAGAATATGACAACAATCCATAGGCATAATATCACACAAGACTTCATCATGATAATTCCCAATTTTGAATTTAACAAGGCATTGTTCACTTACAAGTAGTTTATGCTCCTTCTGGATCCAAGCAATATGGTAAGGCTTAGGATGTTTCAATCTCTACAACTGCAACTTGTTAACCAGCTCTTCAGATTCCAAATTATCAGAACTTCCACTATCAATGATTACCTTGCAACATTTGTCAGCAATCTTACATCTGGTTCTGAACAAACTTTTCCTTAGAATAGGTTCCTCATTAGCTTCTTCATTACACAAGATCCTTCTTAGCATCAAGTTCTCACCATGTTCAAGTTCATTAGACATTTCCTTAACTTTTTCACAAGCCAAATTATTTCTACCATTATCTCCAGTCTTCTTTCCAGAGTTAGTACATTCAAAAGCTCTATGTCCTTCTTCACCACATTTGTAACAAGTACCTTTAAACCAAGATTTCTCTTCTCTTCTACCATTATTGTTATCCCTAGAGTAACTAGTATAGCTACCTCTAGAGTAATTACCTCTTTTACCAGTAGGGTCATCTTCCCATCCTTTATCTTGTACTAAATTTTTAGATCCACTACTTTCTCCATCAGATCTGCCTCTACTTCTCTAAAATCTACCACCTCTTCCTCTCTATCTTTGATCATGTTTCTTTGTCAATCTTTCTTCAGCCTTCAAAGAAAATTGGTATGCTTCTTCCACACTATCAATCTTCACATAACTAATCTCATCTTGAATAGATGTCCTCAGGCCATTCAGATATCTAGCCACCTTCTCAACTTCATCATCCACATGTCCAGATCTAATATCCAATTTGTAAAATTCCTCAGTATATTCTTTCACACTCATGTCCTTTTGTGTTAGATTTTGCATCTTTCTCATCAGACTAACTTGTTAGTCAGCTGGAAGAAACTTCTTCTTCATCTTTCCAAGCATCTTCATCCATGTTTTGATCTTTTCTTTTCCTCTCTTTTGTCTCTTAGTTTGCAAATGATCCCACCAAAGAGATGCATGCCCTTTCAACTTTGTGACTGCTATCTTAACCTTCTTATAATCAAGAGTACCTTCATACTCAAAGTATTTATCCATCTTAGAGATCTAATCCAAAAGTCTATCAGTCTCAAGTCTTCCATCATAGCAAGCAACTTCAACTGTAGGTCTGGAGTTAGCCTTAGACAAAACTCTCAAAAGTCTTTCCTCATCTTGTTCAACTTCAAGTTCAGCATTAGGTGCTGCTTCTTCTTCTTCATCACTAACATCTTCAAGATGTGCTCCTCTTCTCTAGGCTGTCTCTATAGCTTCAAGCCTAGTTGCAATTTGCCTCAACATATCCATGATAGCATTATCATTTCCTCTACCACGAACCATCTTGACAATTAGGTTCCAACAAGATCATAACCTTCTACAAGTTATAGGTCAGATCTCAGATCTACCACCCTACAACCAAATCTAATAAGGTTCTCCATGATCCAATCCACAAGAAAGAACTTGCTCTGATACCACTTGACGCAAGTGCAAGGTAGATACAAGAAGAATCAAGAAGAATTGAGTCCACTTGAATCCACAACAAGCCCTTTCTCAAAGTTACACAATGGAAGCAATGTAATATCACATGAAATCAATGGAAACACAATGGATATGAGATAATCAATTGGCAGCAACAATAGAGAATTATATTATTTCTTTCAACATGCCCAGCTATGAGGCCTTCCGGGTTTCGGCCTTATACAATGAGAATTGTGAATTCAGAATTATAGCTTGCATCCTATCTTTTTATCCAATGATTTATCTTGATAATCCTTCCTATATCTTTCCCATAATCTCCCCTAATGATCTACTACATCAATCTAGACTCCTTATATAGCCAGCTAAGTCACAGGTCGGCCACTTAGGCATTTAATTACAATATAGGTCCAGTCTCAAGATTTAAACCAAAACTAATGCTAGAATGAATATAAATTGATGTGCCTTTGGATTTAGGTCCTAAATTGACCCAAGAAAATTACTTTAAGTGTTCAAGGTTCCATATGAGCACATGGAACATCGCAAGAAGAAACACCACATGTTTCACCCAAAAACTGGCAGGAAATAGGTCCCGAGGCAAAATGGGCATAACTTTTTACTCATAATGAATTGGAGTTTGTGCTCTTGGGAAATGATAGTAATTTAGGTAAAATTTAATTCCTTAAGTGAAAAAAATAAAATTCCTAATAGATCAAGGTCACCAACATGAACAATCAGCACCAAAACTGCAGGGACCGCTCGGACGTGAAACTAGCAGAAAATAGGTCCTGTGCGAAAAAGGCCATAACTTTTGACTCATAAAGAATTGGAAGCTGAGATCCTCTTCAATTTATTAAGTGAAAAAAATAAAATTCCTTATGGATCAAGAGAACCAACATGAACAATCGGCACCAAAACTGCAGGAAAACACTGTTCCGACGGCAAGGAAAATAACTGTAACTTTGAAACAGTCCATCCAAACTTTATGTGCTCATAGGAGAAGGTTCCCAAATAGGTCCTCAACATAATGTAAGCTTCAAACACCATGAAACTATCAAATACAAATATTTTAAAGAAAAATACAGCAAACAGGTACATAAATCAGAAAATGTTTTTGGTTGATGCAAGATTGCCAAAGACCCAAGATGCTCCTGCATCACAACAACTTTGATTTGAAAAGATTGATTCTTTGATCACCAATTCACTAGCATGAGGATGAAATTCATGGATGGATCCAAATGAAGAGCTAAGGCCTTAATTCATAGAAATCTAGGACTTTGGAGGTGCATGGAAAAAGACATAAATCACTCTTGATAAACTCAGGTTGATTTTTAAGTTATAAAAAATTTAGAGATAGATTAACTCACAAAATCATGCAAATTAGCTTTTTAATTTAAATTAGAAGTTGAGAATAGTTTTCAACTCAAAAGAGAGTTGAGTTTATTTTTAAAACAACTTGAATTGATTTTTTGATTTAAAGTTTAACTGCTTTTTGGATGTGCATAATTAATTATGAATTAATTAAATAAATAAAGTGATTTATCCTCAACTTAACTAATTTTAAAAATAAAACAATTGATTTATGGGTTAATCAATTATTAAATCAAACTTTTATTCAAAAACTATATTATTAAATTTGACAATTGACTTTAATTAATTAAATAAGAATTTAATCAATTAGTCATGAGATTTTAGATTTATTGTCAAAATTAAATAATATAACTAGGAATAAATATAATTAAATTTAATTAAATAATTAAGTGGCAGTATTGAATCTAATTAATTAAATATTCAAAATATTCAATTAATCAAACTTTACAATAAATAGGATTTATCGCCAAATAATCATTAAATTAAAGATAATTAGGATAAATAGGAATAAGGAATATTCCCCAATGCAGAATTTAGGATAATCAATTAAGATTCAATAATGTGCCGATGTGCCTTAGGTTAGGACTTTGATGTTGATTTTGTTCAATGTGTCGATATAGGAGGTTAATGAACCTATAGCCCATTTTTGGGGTATTATAGGATTTATCGTCAAATAATTATTAAATCAAAGATAATTAGGATAAAATAGGAATATTGTTAGGAATATTCCCCAATGCAGAATTTAGGATAAAATCAATTAGAATTTGATAATGTGCAGATGTTCCTTAGGTTAGGACTTTTGATGTCGATTTCATTCGATTTGAAGATGTAAGAGGTTAAAGCCCATTTTTGGGGTATTATAGTAACTAACCTTAATATTTCCCTTTTCCTTTCCTTTATTTCTTGGCAATCAAAGAAATTAAATCATATACTTCTTTCTCTTTATCATCATCATCAAAATTACCAGAGGTGTTCAAAGATTTCTTACCATGGACTGAAGCTTTGAATGTTGTTTCACTTTTAGGCTTTGTCTTCAATCTTGATATTTCAAAGGCTGAAAGCTTTTTAATTAAGGTCTCTCTTTTAAAGTCTTTTATGGACTGCATAGTTTCATCTAGGATGCATATCTTGTTGTCATATTCTGATGAAGGGTGCTCCCCTTAATATCACAAACACATAACAGAAATAGAGAAACAACAATAGTAATATGCAAGAACAGAAAATTGGCTTCTTATTATCTCCACAAATGTGGAATTACAAACTTTCAGAATTACAATATGCAAAGCCACATGGGCATTCCCTTACAATATTCTGTAGGACAAAGCCTCGAATCAATACCCAGATCTACTACCCAGAATTATTCCGAACTGCCTAAGACAATAATACAGCCTTCCTTATATAGGCAATTTTCCACTGCCTGGGAAGGTTCCAGAATTTTAGCCAATAAGGCCGACCAAACTTAGAATTATTTTATTTTACATTTTATTACATCATAGTCAGCTCAAGATAACCTTTGAAACCCGAACAGAAATTTTGAAGAAAATTATTTTTTGCCATTTCGGGTGGCCCAACTTCCGAAGACCATAAGTCATCACCAGTTGACCCGATCGGCTATTATAACCCAGATTTTTGACCTCATTCGGGGCCTCTAAAGCCTTCAAAACTGAGTTCAAAGTTTCTGTACCCTGCTGCCAATACCGAAAATCTTCCAATATACACTTGATCTGGCAATGAAACTTTACTGGCAGACTTATATGACCAAAATCAACCTCCAAGAAAGAAATCAGATCATTCTGAGCACATACAAAAATTACCAAAAATAGTAACTTTCCATAAATAGCAGCTCTGCACAAAATAGCCCTTATTGAATACAAAAATAGAAATATTTTTGGGTGATGCAAGATTGCTCTTACACCTAGGATGCTCCTGCATCATATTCTAGTGTTAAGGTAGTCATCAGTTTATCCATTATGTCCTCTTCCAAAATTTCTCCACCATTGTTTATGATTCCTGCTACAGCTTCATTAATCCTTTGATTGTAGGCTATGACATTCTCATCAGGTAGCATCTCTAATGTATTGTATCTTTTCTTCCATGTCTTTTTATGTGCATTCTTGGCTTGAATATCTCCTTCAACCATGTCTTCTAGATATTTCCATATCTTATAGGCTTTGTCCATTTTCTTGATCTCTAAAAACTCGCTATCAGATAGGGCACTGATAAGGGCTTCTTTGGCAATAAAATTTGAACTGGACATCTCCTTTTTCTATAAATTTTCATCATCTTTTGGAAGATCTTATAGAGAGGGAATCTGAACTCCTTTGGTAGCTACTTCAAAAATCTCAAAGGAAATGCACTGCAAATGTGTCATCATTTTGTTCTCCCAATCTAGATAGTTCTCTCCATCAAACTTAGGAATTTATTTTCTAAAGAATGTCATTTGATCAACCTCAAGTTGTTAAACTTTCTCTCCGAGGCACTTGGATCTGATACCAATTGTTAGGAATAGTCCCAAGAGATAACTGAGAGGGGGGTGAATCAGTTATCTACAAGAATCAATTCTTTATCCAATTAAGTACAGAAGAATATTAAGCATAAACATAATATAAGAACACTTAACACAACACCACAATTTCAATTACGAGGAAACCCAAATAGGTAAAAATCTTGATGGGAATTAGCACCAACTATAAACTACACTAGAGTGTTATGATCCCTATTAGAAGATATTACAACCCTGTTAGGAGTTGATTTTTACAATGCATTAAGTACATTGACCTGGTCAAGGGTCAGACCCTGTTAGGAGTCTTTTATAATTAACCCTATTAGGGGTGAGGACACACTTTTTAGGAGCACACTGCTCAAGGGGGTGATGGATGTAACCTTCAGTTTAACAGATACACACTATATCTAATCTTGGTGAACTGCGTGTAGACCTACTATCTTGATCAGTTACAATGAATATAATATACTTTCTACTTTGTCACATAGACCTTCTGCTAATGGCTCAACATTTTGTATCTTCTGCTCTACTCTTCTCTTTCAACTTTTTTCCATACTTAGCAATCACAAATGACTACTTATAAATATCTCTCCTCTAAATGATATAATCAAGTTACCCTATTAGAACTATCTTGAAATCATATTAGAGAAACAATAATACTCTCCAATAACATCTTAGTCAGCTCTACTAAGAACACAACACAAATTAGGACTGCCCAACTCAATATGAGTAGATGCATCGCTTCACACTATCAGCTCTACCAAATTAACTGATACTTTCTTCTCATGTTATTTTACATCATGAACTTAAATAACCAATCATTCTTAACTCTTCTCCAAACACTAATCCAAGAACACATATCAAATTGATAGGCACAATGACTAAAATAATAAAATCAATGTCGACTCTACCAGATAAACTCACGAAACAATGACTGTCAACTAGAGACTTCATAACTCAACCTGTACTGCATATTGGACTCTGCGTCCAGGAACATAGTATCATACATATGTCTGCAACATAAATCTAAATGTGCAAGGCTTCATTACAACCATACTATAAAGCTCATACAAAACTCTTCGTGGGACCTATCAGGAACACTCACTGAGACAGACTATTGTATTACTGTCTTCACTTCAAATCAAGCTCTACATCTATGATATCATGATAATAACATATCTAGGAAACATATACTCATAGCTCTCTCCATCAGTCTTCCATGCATGTTGCTTGCAATATGTTGTCATCAATGACAAACATATCATCAAAACTTTGGCTTGCTAGCAAATCTCCAACAAACCCTTCCACCTCACTATAATAAAGACTCTTCCTTGAGATGAAAATCTTGGAAGACATAGTTGATCTTGTCCATGGAACCTTGAATTGATATTTTCCATGGACATGCTTAGATTTTGTGTAGAGTGAAGCTGCTTTAATCTTTCTTGCAAGACTACATAGATTTGAGTACTCATAGGGCTATAGGCCTTAATATCGCTTGCAAGACTATGGGAGTCAATTGTGAATGGATGCCTTTAATATGAACCATAAGTTAGAAGCTACCCTGACTACTTCCAAAAGGTTGGTAATTCTTGTGCAAGGCAAATTGGAATTTCCCTAAGAAGTTCATCATATCCAGCCCTCATTGATGTTACTACTCAGTTAATATGGCCTCTAATATGTATTGTGTGTTTTTAGACTATCATATTATGAGGAGTCTTTAGATGTGTTCCTAAATCAATGAACATGTATTTTCAATCTCTACAAAGTTTAGAGAAAAATAGGTGTGTTTGTAGGTCTTAAAAATAATTGATTGATGTGTTTGAAATAGAAATCCAAGATAAATCCCCTAAATGAACAAACCAAAAGCACTTTCGGACACCTAAAACTCCCTGGAATCAGACAGAGAAGACAATTTTTTGCAAACTTGACAAAAATTTCCCTTAGATTAAACATCATAGTGTCACATATGGTATCTTGTATCGCACCCCACATTCCAGATCATATTTGGTAATTTAGGGATTGCATCTCAAATACCCTAGGTCACATTTAGATTAGGGATTGCACCCCGTATTTCTTGTGTCCCATCTGGGGCCATTAACTAGAGGTCACATTTAGAGTGTCACATCTAGGACTAAGATCATTTTTGCACCTATTACAAACTAGATTTTTGTATTTCTGAGTAGCCTTTTGAGCCTATTGTTAGATTCTATCATCAGAACCAGTATACCTGCAAGTCTGCGAGAGTCATTCTTGAGTATTTCTTACATCCTGATTTGGTCTATATCCCACATTGGTCAATTTGTGTAGTCTCATATCATATCATATTTAATCAAGTTCCCAGATCACTATCTGGGCACTCTAACCCTTTGAAGCTAGAGCTTCCAAACATCAAAAAATCCACATACACTTGGTTCCCAACTCACTAATAGGAGTAACTCTAACCCTTTGATGTTGGCTCCTCAAAAATTTTCAAACCCACTATTGCAACCTTGGATTGTCACACTTGGACCCATTTTCAGACCCACTTACATATAAGGACTCTCAAAAATTTTTAATCAAGTTTTCATGGTTAATACAAGACATAAGTCTTACAAAGTTGAAATAAATCCATTCACAAATGAAGTGCCACTATTGAAATTTGAACAAGGAGAAACCTCATAGATTAATCCCTTATTTGGAGCTACTCCTAGCACTACCCATACAATAATTCCTAACATTATAAACATGTCAAACCAAAATGAGTTCCATTGAGAAGACTGACATAACGAATAAAATGACCAACATGAACAAAACAACCAAGAGGAAGAATGAAATCAAGAAGTACATTACGACTCTAATAGCGATGAAGACCCTACCAAACAAGAGTACCAAAGGGTTTTGAAAAGAAAAAGATTCCAGAAAATCCTTGAAAGAATGTTGGATGAGAACAAAGAGAAATACTTCTTGGAACTTGCATCACAAGGAGTGAAATTACCTAAGGATTATGATGTGAATCAACTCAAACAAAAGGAAGTTCTTAGTCCTATATCTATTTTGACACGTCAATTACTTGCCATGAAAGAAAAAATACAAGATTTAAAGAAAGAAAAGGACAAAGCAATAAAATAGTATTCATTGGAACACATTTGTCCTTTTCCCTTTGATAAAGGTCTAAAGATGATACCATTTCCTTAGCATGTTACAATTCTAAAATATGACAAATACACTGGTAATTCTGACCCTCAAGACAATGTGAGGGAATTTTTCACATCAAGTATGGAATTCATGCATGGATAAACCTATCTAATGAGGTTATTTTCATGAAGCTTAGGTGGACAAGCAATGGACTGGTTCTCAAAATTACCCACTGGTATCAAAATATTCGAGGAACTACTGGAAAAATTTATCCAACAATACTCATACAATATCCAACACATAGTGACCATGCTGGATTTGTACAATACAAGATAGAAAAGTGGATAATCATTCTTGACCTTCCTACAATGATGGAGAAAGATATTCGCAAGATACACTTGACAAATATATGAAAGCGAAAAGATGGACATCTTTATCAACAACTTGATACTTGAGATGAATTTTCCTATACAATTACAAAGTCCACCAAGGTTTGATAAAATGATAGATATTACCATCAAGATTGAAGAAGTCTTAATTAAAAAGGGAGAAATTACTATCAATAAAGAGAATAAAGATAAGTACTATCCCAACAAAGATAAGTACAAGTATGGAAATAAGAACAAGAATGTGGTAAATGATGGAGTTGTGGATACTCATAATGCAAAATCAAAACCTAAAGTGTTCAATCTTAAATCAAGTCTCCAAGAGAACAAGATCTCAAATATGATAGTGACACCGACATCTAATAAATTTTTTAACAAACCTAATACTCAAAATGAGCCTTGGTCATCAAGACCTGAGAAGACATTTACACCTTTGGGAGATACACTAGAAGTGGTCTTGAATTCAATCTTGGATAAAAAAAATGATCACAATCCCTGATTCCAAACCTTGGGAACCAGAAGTAAAATCAAGGTGGTGGAATGATAATGACTACTAAGATTTTCACTGCAATAAAGGACACAAGACTAATACCTACATGAAATTGAGACATATCATTCAAGACTTAATTAAAGAGGGAAAATTCAAAGTGGATGGTCATCACACTAACAATGGTCATAAAGCATTCCAAACTCCACTTCCCCATTATGAAAAAGGATAATCCTCTAAGAGAAACAAAATCAATTGTACTTATAATGATAATGACAATGTGAATCATATGGTGGAACCATGCAAACCATCCATCCATGTGACTACTCTTAAAGGAGTAAAAATAAAATGAAATCCTCTAATGCTGTAATGAGGAACCAAGCTAAGCTCACTCTCAGAGGGGCTTCAACATCAAACCCACTAGTTACAATAATAGGTCCTAAACAACTAGAATTACCTTTGAAGTTCAATCTAGTAGACCAGTTGCAGCGTATGCGAGTAAAAATTTCTATTTTGGAGCTATTAAAAATCTCTTCGAGCCATAGAGAGATCCTTGATCAATACCAATGTGCCTAAAGACTTGGATGTGGACAGATTCCAAATTATGGCTAGTCACCTAAATTCGCTACATTACTTGTCTTTCTCTGAGGAAGATGATAATTCATTAGACCAACCACATAATCAACCTTTTCATCTAGAGGTCCTCATTCATAAATACTATTTCAAGCATGTCTTGATAGATGGAGCCATTGGTTTGAACATATGTACTTACAATCTGGTGAAACAATTGGCATTTTCTGAACACACAATTGATCCAAGAAGGAAGATAACAATAAAATATTATGATGAAGAAGAAACATCCTCTAAAGGATTGGTTGTCTTACCTATTAGAGTGGGACTAGTGGAAAGAGATATGATAGGCCAAGTTCTTGACTTGCCACTTTCTTACGACATTCTTCTTGGAAGGCCATGGATCCATTCAATGCAAGTTGTACCTTCAACTTATCAGCAATGTATAAAATCTCCTAACAATGGAGTGGAGATAACTATTCGGGCTGACACAACCTATCTGTGTAATATTCTAAAGAAAGAAGATAGAATGATCCCAAACAACAAAGAAAGTTCCAACAAAATAGAACATCCAAAGAAATCGTCTTGCGAAGATTTTCCAAGAAGTTCAACATTCAACAAAATGGGAATGGACGAATACAAGATAGATTCTTCAATGTCCTTGACTGATCTACCAATATCTCCTAGATCTCAAGGATGACTTTCATCTAAATTTATACCTTCTAAAGGTAATGCTCTAGCAATCCATGAAGGAACATGAATGGTGAAAGAAAAGGTGTCCGTTGAAGAAGAAAATGAAGAGAAAGTTGTCTTGCAATGGCTATACAAAGAGAATGAACAAGATGGAAATATCAAGAATGTAGAGATAGCCATTGACAAATATGGAAAAGGCATTGATATCATGAAAAAAATGAGTTACAAAGGCAAGCGACCATTGTGAAAAAACAAACAGGAACTCATGGAACTTATACATATGGATTTCAGAAACTCTAAGGACAAACTAGAGTAGGCTTCAAGGAAACAACATCTCATCCCATAGTGGAAGATGGTCTAGTATTTGATAGGTCAGGAGACTCAGATGATGAAGAAGAAGTGGAAGGATAACCTATTTCCTATGAAAGGTTACTACTATTACAAGGAGATCCATTTTCAGAACTTAGTACTACTCTTGGACCTGAAGAAGAACCAGAAGAAGAACAAGCAGAAGAACCTAAAGGAGAACTACAAAAAAGACATCCTATTCTTGATATGCCTCACTTTGATGAAGAACCAAACATGAAATCTTCACAAAAACCTTTGCAAGAGGAAGAGAACAATGTTGATGAGGAAGTTGAAGTACCAATAACTATTGCCCACTTCTTGGGGGTTTCAGATGATAGTTAGATTGACTCACATGAATATGAGTGGGATATTCTCTCTGACACCATGATGGAAATAGAGGTAAATTTGGTACATAAATATGCTCCTATAGTTCTAATTGAATAAGGAGAGAGTTATAATGCTAGGTCACTAGAGTTAGACTTACATAACATTAACATGAACTCTAATAATAATGATAATGACTCTAATAATCTTAACATATCTTTAGAAGAAAATCTGATAGAAAATATCTTACAAGTTAATGACATTGATAATAACGTAGTGTTGTTTCTTGAGCCCAATGAATCTTTGTCCCTAATACATCCCAAGCTAATAGAATGGATTGAGCCTATATCCACAAGCCTATTATCTTTCAACAATGACTATAATTTATCCTGTTATCTAAATTCTTGTGAACCTTTTGCTTCTTCCACCAGTGCAAGGAGTGAAAACATGACTGAGGAGGATATCAATTTTCTTAGTCTAAAAATGAAAAACAAAAAGAACAAGAAATATGATGGTGAAAAACACATAGTGGCAATATCAGATTCAAAAAGAGAAAAAGAAAAAGACATATCTAATGGTGAAAACCTCCTAGAGGTGCCTAAGGATGAGATTCTTGATATCCTCCTAGATCACTTTCAAAAGAGATCTTCAGTGCTGATTGAACCAAAACAACCCATCAATCTGGGAACAATGGAAGCTCCACAACTGGTCCACATTGCTCAATCTTTGATAGAAGAAGAAAAGCTCCAATTTTCTAGTTTCTTTAAAGAAAAGATGATCAATTTTGCCTAGTCTTATTTAGATATGCCTATGTTGGATACAGATTTCATAATGCACCATTTATCTATTTCTCCTGATATGAAACATGTTAAGCAAAAGCTAAGAAAAATGAATCCACATGTGGTATTGCTAGTCAAAGCAGAATTGGAAGAATTATTGAGGGCTAGGTTCATAAGCGCCATTGACTAAGTGAAATGGATATCAAACATAGTTCTTATTTCTAAGGAAAATAAATCCATAAGAGTTTGCATAGACTTTAGAAACTTAAAAAAGGCTTTCCCAAAGGATGACTTTCTGCTTCCAAACATAGACATGATTGTAGATCTTACGGCAAGCTATGAGATGTATTCATTGATGGATGGATTTTTAGGATATAATCAAGTTAAGATTTCTCCTAAAGACAAAGAAAAGACCACATTCACATGCACATGGGGAACATATTGTTGGAATGTAATGTCGATTGGCCTTAAGAATGTAGGTGCAACCTATCAAAGAGAAATGACTACAATATCCCATGACATGATGCATAAAAACATGGAAGACTATGTGGATGATACATTAGCAAAATCAAAGATAAGAACAACACATCTGGAAGGTCTAAGAGAAATATTTGATAGAATGGAACAGTTTCAATTGAGGCTTAACCCTAAGAAGTGTGCATTTGGGGTATCATCGAGAAAGTTGCTAGGATTCATAGTCTTAGAAAAAGGAATCAAAGTTGACCCAGAAAAGGTAAAAGCTATTCTTGAAATGAAACCACCAAATAATATCAGTTAGATAATGACGCTCCAAGGAAAGTTGCAATCTATAAGGAGATTTATATCTCAATTAGCAGACAAGTCTCAACATTTCACAAAGATAATGCGTAAAGGAGCTAAATTTACATGGGATGAGAAATGTGAAACAAATTTTTCACAATTCAAGGAATATTTGATGAATCCTCCAATCCTAATGGCTCCAATATATGGGAAACCATTGTTGTTATACATATCAGTGATAGATACATCATTAGGAGTATTTCTATCACAAGAGGATGAGGCTAAAAATGAAAGAGCTATATATTACATCAGTGGGAATTTAGTCACCTATGAGTTGAAGTATTCCATGATTGAAAAAGCATGCCTAGAAATAGTATTTTCATCTCATAAGCTCAGGCACTACATATTGGCATACAAGGTGAAACTGTTTGCTAAGATAGATCGACTTAAGTATTTGTTCAATAAAGCAACATTGATAGGAAGAATAGAAAAATGGGTTTTAGTACTTAGTGAATTTGATATTGAGTATGTTGACATAAAGGCCATTAAATGACAAGTGATAGATGATCAACTTGTTGAAACACCATTGATAGATAACATGTTGTTACATATAGAATTCCCTGATGAAGCAATCATGCACTTAACAGAGCATTCATGGAAGATGTATTTTGATGGCTCCTTCAAACAAAAAGGATTAGGAGATGGATGTTTATTCATTACCCCACAAGGATACAAGATTCCAAAAGCATATAAAATGATATTTCCATGCATAAAAAATATAGCAGCATATAAAGCTATGGTGAATGGATTGAAGCTTGCAATAGAATGGAAGATCATTGAGTTACACATCAATGGAGACTCACAACTTATCATCAATCAGGTGAATGATGACTACCAGACAAAGGATGAGAATATAATACCTTATAAAAGAATGGTGGATGACTTAAAGAAATATTTTATCTTCATCACATTTGAATAGATTTTAAGATCATAAAATATAGTAGCAGATGCGATGGCTACTTTATCATCCATGTTACAACTAGAAGAACATCAATTTCTTGATGAATTCCTAGTGGAAGAACTTCCCTTTCTAGCCTATGACTCACCTAAATCCCAAATTATATGTGCCATTGAATTAACCCAAGTTTTATCTAGATATGCTCATATCTATTCATATCTAAAAGACCAAATTTTCCCTGAAAACTATTTGAGAAATGAAAAGAGATGTCTCATAAGAGAAACATCATGTTATATAAGCATTTCTAATGACTTGTATAGACGTGCTCTAGATGTTACACTACTTAGATGTTTAGAAAATGAAGAGTCAAATCGTTCATTAAAGGAATTTCATGAAGGTGTGTGTGGGTCTCACTGGAATGGATTTTAATTAGCCAAGAAACTCTTGAGAGTGGGATACTAATGGTCTATAATGGGGAAATATGCAATTCGATATTCTAAAACATGCAAAAAATTCCAAGTCCATGGAAACCTGATGCACACTTTGGCTAGGGAGCTAATTCCTTTCATAACACATTGGCCATTTTAGCAATGGAATTTTGATTTAGTTGGAAATATTTACCCAAACTTGTCTAATGGACATAAATACATCATTACTACAACTGAGTACTTTATAAAATGGGTGGAAGTTGTGCCACTAGCCAATGCTACATGAAAGAAAATCTCAATGTTCATCTTGAAATACATCATTTGTAGGTATGGGATACCCTCAATTATGACTAAAATGGGGATCAATTCAAAAACAAAGACATGGATGAACTATGTCTTCAATTCAAAATCACTCAACATTGTTCCTCGATCTATTTCCCTCAAGGTAACGGACAGGTTGAAGCATCAAATAAAACAATCTTGAAAATCTTGCATAGAACAGTGAGCAAATCAGGAAGAGACTAGAATTTACATATAAATCCAACATTGTGGGCATATCACACCAACATCAAAACACCAATTGGCACAAATCCTTTTGCACTAGTATATGGGTCCGAAGTGGTACTACCAGTTTAAGTAGAGATTCCATCATTGAGGGTATCATTGAAAAATCTAGTCACTGATGAGGACTATAGAATCTCTCAGCTACAATAATTAGAATTTCTAGATGAGCATAGACAATAGTCATTTGATGATTTCAATGTCTATCAAAAGATAATTTCAAGTGGAGTACAACAAGAAACTAAAGCTACAATATTTTAGGTGGGAGATCTAGTGAATCAAACAACATCCGAGAGAAAAAGGGAAAGTTTGAACCCAACTAGATGGGTCCCTTTGTTATCACAACATCATTTGGATTAGGATCCTATCAATTGGATACAACTAAGGGATATTTCCTACTAGATCCAATCATCACTCTACACCTGAAAAAGGTTCTATGCATGACATTCTTGAGATAACACTTGTATAGTGAAAAGGGTTCCTGAAAAAAGTACAAAAAAAACTAGAAAAAGTTCCTAAAGAAAAGAAAAAACAACAAATATTGATCCTAAAAAAATAAAAGCAATGGAAAAAGTCCTAAAAAAATGACCATCTTGGTGAAAACCTAGTAAACAAGCACCTTGGTGAGTCCCAAAAAATAGGAAAAAGAAAAAGTACAAAAAGTTCAAAAAAGAGAAAAAGTGTCTTAGTGAAAACCTAGTAAACAGGCCCCATGATAGAAAAAATAGAAAAGGTTTGGCCAAGTCATGAAAACCTAGTAAATAGGCACTACTTGTAAATCAACACTCTATCTATCAAGACAATGCTTGAATGCTTGGTCGATGTAAAGCTCAGCTTGTATATATCTTCTAGTCACTTTTGTGACAAACCAATCCTAAGATGCATTATTAGAAAAACTATATCTTCCTAAGGATGGAATCTATCTATATCCAAGTCCTCGATAAACCATTTCCTAGGAGGCAATGATCAAAGTCATGCATGTCTCAAGGTCACCTAGTCACTATTAGGAATTTCTACTAGGGTGTCGCTTATTCCTAGTCCGCAATTGTATATATATATATGTATATATATATATATATATGTATATGTATATGTATATATATATATATATATAGATATATATATATATATATATATATATATATATATATATATATATATATATATATATATATATATATATATATATATATATATATATATATATGTATATGTATATATATATATATATATGTATATGTGTATATATATATGTATATGTGTATATATATATATATATGTATATATATATATACATATATATATATATACATATATATATATATATATATATATATATATATATATATATATATATATATATATATATATATATATATATATATATATATATATATTATATATACATATATATATACATATATATATATATATATATATATATATATATAGATAGATATATTTGATAGGTAAAAGGCTAAGGCCATAAAATGATTTTTATAATGAAATGAAATAGAAAGTTCTCTTTTTGGTGCAGGCACTGGTAGGAAAGAATAGACAAGGAAACCTCTAGTCTAGCCCAAGACAGAAGTCCATT
>BSBK01002460.1:0-64160 GCA_027943335.1 Chamaecyparis obtusa | reverse complement strand
TTTTTGTTGTGTGGTCAACAGGTTTAGGCGTGTCTATAAGCCTCGGCAACCTTTAGTCCATCGGGATCATGTTTGCAGTTTTATTAGTATTAGTTAGTGACAATTTTATGTTTGGAGAAATGGTAACAACACACCCATTTTGCAATCAGTTTTAACTGTTACTGTTGGTTGGCTTGACATCATTCTCTATTTGTATGTCCAATCTTTGGGGGATTGCGACAGGGGCTTTAGAAGCAATTTTAATATATGAAAACTGAGTTTTGAGCATATCCATTTTTTCGGTCAGTGTTATCATTTATGTATTAACAGCTGCAACCAGTCACGGTTTCGCTTAGAGTTAAAAATTCATTATGTGTGAGTTGTAGAATCGGCGGTTTGTTTCAAATTCACTTTACACTATTTGTTTACAAGATGGGTAGATCTTAATGTTAAAGCAAATGTCGTGATTCTGCAAATTTTGTTTCAAAAAATCACCGATCTCGGGTTAGCGGTACAGTCCAAACATTCTATTATACCGTCGGCCAAGCAAATGCATTAACAATTTCGTAAACAGAAACTATTCGATTATGTTGGTATTTGCATTGTGTGGATTCACTTTTTTTTTTATTAGCTTTGGAAACCGAATCTTGACAAATCGGATTCTCTGTCTTGTATTTGTTCGGTTCACTGTTGGTATTTAGTTTGGTCATGAAATGCAATCCTTGACTTGCGTTTCCTCCTAGGAATCTAATACTATGGATGGAAAGCAAGTTAAGGAGATATGTTACTAAAACAAACAGTTCAGAGCTTGGCAGCATGAATGCATGCTTCAAAGCCGTGGCCCTAAAATAGGGAAAAGACATTGAATGTTACAGTTGCTAAAAAGAGGGAAATGAACTTGTGAATCGAACTTTGGAATCGAGAAGAGTAGTAACTTACCAAATCTTCCAGGTACCTCCAGTAGAAACATCCTGGCCTGATCACCCAGGTTAGCTTTCCTGTGACTCCTTGAAGACTTTGCAAGGGAACTATTGTTCACAGTTCCAAAACTGAGAATCGAGTAAGTTTGTAATAAGTGAAGAAAACAAGATCTGATATATGATTGGGTTACAAAATAGAGTAACCAAAAGAAATTAAATATAGAGTGTTGGAATTCGGCAGAGGAGTTTAAGAGTATGTAAGAAGATAGAACAATTGATAATAGAGATCTACTTTTCTTTCCTGTTTATTGTTCAGAGTGTGAAGGAACACTGTTGTAAACTTGCAGATAGTAAAAGGAAATTGAAATTTGAATTACTGAAAGAAGTAATGATTGACTATTTGACAATATTCTTGTTGAAGAAAAGCTCATATAACTTTAGAGACTTATTCAGAGAGATAATGCACTTCATCTAAGGAAAATAAATAGTAAAGATACATTCTTGGTACTGTAGAAGGTTGATGATAGGAATCAGTGATAAAGTGAATAAAGATCAATTTTCTTTTCTGATAAGTTTAACCAACAAAATGTTTGTTAATACTTGATTTGTATAGGGCCTATTTAAACTTCAGTTGTGTTTGCTCTGCATCAAGTGGTATCAGAGCCACTAAGATACTTTTGGGAGTATCAAGATGTCAAACGGAGAAGATATTCCGTTGAGGATAACCAATGTGGAGCTGGCTAAGATAGTCAAGGAGCAAATGGCAGCGAGTAGGGCTATTAGAGAGGAAAATAGAGCAATGAAGAGGGAGTTGGATAAGTTGAAAGGCCAAGTAAGGAGAGGAGGCCATGAAGAGTCGGAAGAAGAAGAAGAAGAGGAAGAGCAAGATCCATCTGGTCAAAGCAATCTACCGGAGGATCAAAGAGCAATGCTTGCAGCACTAGAAAGAGTGGGCAAGAAAGACAAAAATGAATTACCTATGTTCCATGGTAAGTTGGAACCGGATGAATGTGTGGATTAGTTAGAAGCATTGGAAAACTACTCTGAATGTGATGAAGTGCCTCCAAGCCAAAAAGTGAAAATAGCCAAGTCTAAATTGAAGGGACCAGCCCTTGGTGGAATTTCCTTCAAAATGAAAGGATAGAAGAAGGAAAGACCATTATTTCCACTTGGACCAGAATGAAGGCAGAATTAAAGAGGCAATTTGTGCCGGAAGACTATGAAGTAAATCTTTATAAGAGACTCCAAAACTTGAAGCAAAAAGATCTAGATGTGAGTACTTATACTCAAGAGTTTCATAATCTATCCCTAAAGGCCAAGGTGTATGAAACTGAGAACCAGAAGTTGGCAAGATACATCAATGGGCTGAAATATAGCATACGAGATGAATTGACATTGGTCACTGTGGAATCAGTCCATAAATGTTTCCAGCTTGCCCTCAAGATTGAGAAAAAATAAAAAAGAAGAGGAGAACAAAGTAAGGGAAGAGGAAACTCATTCCGTAGAAGAGGTAGATTCAATGGGAGAGGAACTTTTCCTAAATCCCAAGGAGAAAGCAGCAATCAAAGTGCTGATAATGATGTTGGCGGCAGAGGTTCATTCAGAGGAAGAGGATCAAACAATGGAAGGGGTAGATCAAGAGGAAGAGGCTCTAATGTATTCACTGGAAGGTGCTTCTCATGCAACCAAGTTGGTCATCAATCTTTCAGATGTCCTGAAAAGAATGACAGTAGCAATCAAGGAGATAGAAAAGTGCAATTGATTCAAGAAGAAGATGATTGCCAAAGCAATTCATCTTACCATACAGCCTCATCCAAACATGCTGATATGGTGCAAGGAGAGACTCTCGTGTTCAATAGATCGCTGTTGGTACCACTCAACAAGGAGCCAGCACAAAGGAAATCTTTATTCTGGACTACTTGCAAGGCAAAGGGTAAAGTATGCAAGGTAATTGTTGATTCCGGTTCTACTGAAAATTTAGTTTCTTTGGAAATGGTTACCAAGTTAAATCTGAAAAGAATTCCACATCCTACCCCATACAAAGTTACTTGGTTAAATAAGGAGCAGCAAACTATTGTGAATGAACAATGTTTAGTAGAGTTTGAAATTGGTGATTACAAAGATAAAGTTTTGTGTGAAATAGTTGAAATGGATGCATGTCATCTTCTTTTAGGAAGACCATGGCAATATGATACTAATGCCCAGCATGACGGGAAAACTAATGTGTTTAATATCACAAAAGATGGAGAAACTTTCATAATGACACCTTTACCGGATGTTACAAATAATTCAGTCTTGCCTAGTAGTGTTATGGTGGTAAAAGAAAAGAAATTTTTAGAAGATCTTAAGGAGGAAAACACTCCATGTTTTGCTGTTGTAATCAGACATAAGGCACATCATTATGAGGGCAGGGAATTGAATTTAGAAACCAAGGAAAGTACTTGTCCAAAGGTTGTAGTTGATTTGCTGAATAAGTATGATGGTGTTGTAGCTGATAGCACTAATGAGTCCCTTCCACCTAAGAGGTCAATCAGCCATTGTATTGATTTAATTCCGAGGTCTATTTTACCAAACAAGGCAGCCTACAAACTCACTCCCAAACAAAATGCTGAAGTTGCAAGACAAATTCAAGGGTTGTTAGAAAAAGGTTACATAAGGAAGAGTATTAGTCCATGTGCTGTCCTAGCAGTCCTTGCCCCTAAAAAAGAAGGTACTTGGAGGTTATGCACGGATTCTAGAGCCATTAATAAGATCACCATTCGTTACCGGTTTCCAATGCCTAGAATGGAAGATCTTATGGATTGTTTAGATGGTGCTAAATACTATTCAAAAATTGATCTCAAAAGTGGTTATCATCAAATCCGGATACGTGAAGGGGATGAATGGAAAACCACTTTCAAAACTAATGAGGCTTTGTTTGAATGGATAGTCATGCCATTTGGCTTATCAAATGCTCCTAGTACTTTCATGCGTTTAATGAATGAAGTGTTGAAGCCTTTTCTTCATAAGTTTTTTGTTGTTTATTTGGATGACATTCTGATTTTTAGTGGCAGCAAGGAGGAGCATTTGCAGCATTTAGATCAGGTCTTGAGGAAACTTCATGAGGAAGGTTTGAGGATTAACTTGGAGAAGTGTTCATTCATGCAGGAAGAACTTGTGTTTTTGGGCTTTGTGATTTCAAGAGGCAGTCTGAAAATGGATCCTTCAAAGGTAGAAGCCATCCTAAATTGGCCAGCACCTACTACAGCCACGGAGGTAAAAAGTTTCCATGGTTTATGTAGTTTCTACAGGAAGTTTATCAGAAACTTTAGTGGCATGTGTGCTCCTATTATCAATACTATTAAGGGTGGTAGAAAATGTGTTTTTGAATGGACTAAAGAGGCAAATGAATCTTTTGAATTGCTGAAAAAGAAAATCTCAGAACAGCCAGTGCTTGTGTTGCCGGATTTTCATAAGGTTTTTGTTGTTGAATGTGATGCTAATAATAAGGCTATTGGTGGGGTTCTTAGTCAAGATGGCAGACTTGTAGCCTTCTTTAGTGAAAAGTTAAATGAAGCAAAACAAAAGTATTCTACTTATGATCTTGAACTCTATGCTATGGTTCAATCTTTGAGAAAATGGAGGCATTATCTTTTGCCAAAAGAATTCATTATTTTTACGGATAATCATGCACTTAGTTTTCTGAATAGACAAGAGAAACTTAACCATAGACATGTCAAGTGGATGGAGTTCTTGCAGGCCTATACTTTCAGCATTAAACACAAGAAGGGGGTTGCTAATAAAGTGGCAGATGCTTTGAGTAGAAGGACACTCACTATTCAGTCTATGCAATTGGAAAGTGTTGGTTTAGAGGCAATGGCATCCATGTATGCTACGGATGAAGATTTCAGAGATATTTATTAGGTTTGCTTGGATATGACAGCAAGGTATCATACTGAATTTTCTGATTATTTGATTCAGAATGGGCTTCTTTTTAAGGGTGGTTTACTTTGTGTTCCAAGGGGATCAATGAGGGAAAATATTATTAAGGAAAAGAATTGTGGCAGCTTAGCAGGTCATTTTGGTTTAGATAAAACTTTGGAATCAGTTAAGAGGTTTTATTATTGGCCTAAGTTGCAAACGGATGTCAGGAAGTTTGTTGAAACTTGTTTGGTTTGTCAAAAATCTAAAGGTCATACCTCTAATGCTGGTCTTTATACACCTTTACCTATTCCATCTAAGCCATGGGATTCTGTTAGCATGGATTTTGTGCTTGGGTTGCCTAGAACCAAGTCCGGTTATGACAACATATTTGTAGTAGTGGATCGGTTTTCAAAAATGGCTCACTTTATTCCGTGTAAAACCACTCATGATGCTTCTCATGTTGCTGGATTGTTCTTTAAGGAGGTAGTTTGTTTGCATGGTTTACCTTTGTCCATCATATCAGACAGAGATCCTAAGTTCTTGGGTCACTTTTGGCGAACTTTATAGAAGAAGTTGGGTACTAATGTTTGTTTATCTTCAGCATATCATCCTCAATCCGATGGACAGACTGAGGTCATTAATAGGTCTCTTGGTAATCTTTTGAGGTGTTTGACACAAGAGCATGGAATAAGTTGGGATTCAGTTTTGGCTCAAGCTGAGTTTTCTTATAATGATTTAGTGAATCGTAGTACTGGGAAAACTCCATTTCAAGTTGTTTATGGTGTTCATCCATGGGGTATTTTGGAGTTAAGGGATGTTAGTAGTTTGGAGAAGCCTAGTGCCTTGGCTAATGACTTTGCTAATGTTATGAAAGATATCCAAGATCAGGTTAAGGAAAAGCTTCAGCATTCTAATTCCAAATATAAGGCTCATGCAGATAAAAGGAGAAAGGACGTAACTTTCAATGTTGGGGACTTGGTCATGGTCCATTTGAAGAAGGAGAGATTGCCCAAAGGCCATTATACCAAGCTCATGGCCAAGAAGATTGGACCTTTTAAGGTTATAAAGCGTAGCGGTCCTAATGCATATCATATTGATCTTCCTCCTGATATTCACTTATCACCTATATTTAATGTTGCTGATTTATATATCTATAAGGGTGCTGTTCCTACTGATGTTTTTGCAGGTGCTGCCGGTTCTCTATCCGAGGCACAACTTCCAGCCCTTCCAAGGGTACCTCCTTGGGAGATTGTAGGTATCTTAGACACTCGAGTTGCACGGAAGACCCGAAAACATACCTACTATGAATATCTAGTGCAGTGGAAAGATAAACCGGTTGAAGATGCTACTTGGCTGTCTCCTGCAGCTCTTGAGCAATTGGGCTTTCCGCTGTCCGTTTTTCCAACTCAAGGGACTTGAGTTTTTTTTTTCCCCTGTGGAGCATGGTGCTGAGCACCAAGGGTCATAAATGAATTCTAGTTTTAATTGTTTCCTATTGTTCTCTACCATGGTGCCAAGCACCCAGGGTCATAAATGAATTCTAGTTTTAATTGGTTCCTATTGTTTTCTAGTTTTAGTTTGTTATGTTTTGATTGTAATAAGGGGAGCTTGATCTTTATGATCTCTCTTCCTTGATCTTTTGTTGTGTGGTCAAAGGTTCAGGCGTGTTTATAAGCCTCGACAACCTTTAGTCCATCGAGATCATGTTTGCAGTTTTATTAGTATTAGTTAGTGACAATTTTATGTTTGGAGAAATGGTAACAACACACCGTTTTGCAATCAGTTTTAACAGTTACTGGTTGGTTGGCTTCAACATCATTCTCTATTTGTATGTCCAATCTCTAGGGGATTGCGACAGGGGCTTTAGAAGCAATTTTAATATATGAAAACTGAGTTTTGAGCATATCCATTTTTTCGGTCAGTGTTATCATTTATGTATTAACAGCTGCAACCAGTCACGGTTTCACTTAGAGTTAAAAATTCATTATGTGTGAGTTGTAGAATCGGCGGTTTGTTTCGAATTCACTTTACACTATTTGTTTACAAGATGGGTAGATCTTAATGTTAAAGCAAATGTCGTGATTCTGCAAATTTTGTTTCAAAAAATCACCGATCTAGGGTTAGCGGTACAGTCCAAACATTCTGTTATACCGTTGGTTAACAAATGCATTAACAATTTCATAAACAGAACTATTGTTTATGTTGGTATTTGCATTGTGTGGATTCACTTTTTTTTTATTAGCTTTGGAAACCGAATCTTGACAAATTGGGTTCTCTTTCTTGTTTTTGTTTCGATTCACTGTTGGTATTCAGTTTGGTCATGAAATGCAATCCTTGACTTGCGTTTCCTCCTAGGAATCTAATACTATGGATGGAAAGCAAGTTAAGGAGATATGTTTACTAAAACAAACAGTTTAGAGCTTGGCAGCGTGAACGCATGCTTCAAAGCCGTGGCCCTAAAATAGGGAAAAGACATTGAATGTTACAGTTGCTAAAAAGAGGGAAATGAACTTGTGAATCGAACTTTGGCATCGAGAAGAGTAGTAACTTACCAAATCTTCCAGGTACCTCCAGTAGAAACATCCTGGCCTGATCACCCAGGTTAGCTTTCCTGTGACTCCTTGAAGACTTTGCAAGGGAACTATTGTTCACAGTTCCAAAACTGAGAATCGAGTAAGTTTGTAATAAGTGAAGAAAACAAGATCTGATATATGATTGGGTTACAAAACAGAGTAACCAAAAGAAATTAAATACAGAGTGTTGGAATTCGGCAGAGGAGTTTAAGAGTATGTAAGAAGATAGAACAATTGATAATAGAGATCTACTTTTATTTCCTGTTTATTGTTCAGAGTGTGAAGGAACACTGTTGTAAACTTGCAGATAGTAAAAGGAAATTGAAATTTGAATTACTGAAAGAAGTAATGATTGACTATTTGACAATATTCTTGTTGAAGAAAAGCTCATATAACTTTAGAGACTTATTCAGAGAGATAATGCACTTCATCCAAGGAAAATAAACAGTAAAGATACATTCTTGGTACTGTAGACGGTTGATGATAGGAATCAGTGATAAAGTGAATAAAGATCAATTTTCTTTTCTGATAAGTTTAACCAACAAAATGTTTGTTAATACTTGATTTGTATAGGGCCTATTTAAACTTCAGTTGTGTTTGCTCTGCATCACCCTCCCTCCCGCTCCCTCTCCCCCTCCCTCCCCCCCAACCTCCCTCTCCCTCTCCCTCTCCCTCTCCCTCTCTCCCACATGATCTAAATGTTAGCTAAAATACATACATTATGAAAACAAAAAGTGAATACCTTTTTCTAAAGTAAAATTTAATTCTAAAGTAACAAATGCTAAATATGAAGCACAATTTGACATATTTATAATATTTAGACATACCAAATTTGAAGTGCACTAACATCAAACTAATTTAACATTTTAATGTAAATTCAAAGTATAAGTATGCAAAAGTTGAAATACACATGTAAAGGAAATTTTGAGGTGCATATAATTTTAAAAAATAATCCATACAAAAATAGTTCAAGATTTTTCTTAATATAAAGAGTGTTAGTCGATTGTCTTGTGATATTTTAATATTATATATTATTATTCATATTAGAATGTGAATTATATGTAGTCAAAATTGTGATTCTAATAACATGTTCAATGTTAAGACACACACATTGCAAAAGACAAAAGCTTTTAAGAATGACCATGGCCAATAGTCATTCCACTACAAACATTAAACACCAGAAATATATGAAATCTCTCACAATAGTGTAAAACTGGAACATAATAGAAGTGTAAATTCAGCGTAATACAGCCTGAAAATTCAATTCCATTTTCTACTGCACAGCACGGCTGACCAAAATCCTCAATTCTGTCGACTGCCAAAATCCATTTCTTATGCCTTGTAGAATTTCAGTCACAAGTAGGAAATTGTAGTTTCTCTTTTAACTTCTCTTACCAGTTGCAAAATGGATATGCTCTGTAAACTTTGAATTACAAAATAGAATTTTGATTGTCTGCAATTTTAGTTACTAAGTTGGGGAGAGTCTCTTATTTTATTCTATATTCAGTTGTTTGTGTTTATGCCCAAATCCTTACAATCACACAGAGAGCATCACAAGTTTCCATATCAGGCAGAAAAGAGCATCACAAGTTTCCAGAGGCAGAAAAGAGGTAGCTTGAAAATGCCAGAGTCTAGAAATCAGAAACATTTCATGCGCCCAATTCAGGGCAGAGCGCCGAGAATGGTATGCGGATTCATAACATTCATAATAGTGATTGTGGGTCTGGTGGTGCTCATCACATGGCTTTCTCTGCAGCCCCACAAGCCCAAGTACTACTTGCTCTTCCTCACTCTTCACCATCTCCGATGATGGTCTGGTGAGCTCCAAAATGCACTTCAATCTCACCACCAGGAATTCCAACAAGAAAATCGGCATATACTATGACAGAATAGGGGCCGTGATGTCCTACGATGGGGACTACTTTGCATGGGGGTCGATGTTGCCGTTCTACCAAGGGCACAAGAACACCACTTGCTTGCACACCAGCCTAATTGGGGATTTGGTTAGCCTACAAGGGGTGAAGTCCCATGACTTGAGGTTGGAGCATTCTTCTAGGAAAGTGGATCTGGTCTTGGAGGTCTATGCATCTGTTAGATTCAAGGTGGGGACCTGGAAGTTCGGCCATTACAAGCTCCATGTTAAGTGTCGCCCTGCTAGGCTGGACGTGACCCAGAAAGCTTTCCAACCCACCAAATGCAAGGTCAAGATCTAGGGATTCTACTTTGATTTGCTACTTTTAGTGTATTGGGTTTGCCTCTCGTTTCATAGTAACTTTGTGTTTGTGTTTGCTACTTTTAGTGTATTCTATATTCTTCCTAATTCCCTAATTGGATTATCATATCAATGAAGTTACATCATTGGCCTGACATTAGTTTCCCCTGATTAAGGCCATACCGTCCCCGTTAAAATTTTTGATGGCTGTGATATTGTCCACAAAGTTTACATTGGGGTTTGGATCTGGTGTTTAATAATTTAAGACAACTAATTTTAACATATAAAACACATGATAATATGTGATCATTCATCTTCAATGATAAGACATTATGAATTCATAACTTTTGATAATTTTTCAATTACATAATCTCCCATGCGTCACCATATCTTCTCCCCACAATTGTCATTATTTCCACCCAGAGAAAATTCCATGCAAGATAGCACAGTTCAGCAATCAGTTGTATTTCTAATCTATATTTTCAAAGCCTAACAGTTTCTTCTCATCAGTCCTAATTATTTATAATAGTTGTTTCTCAAGATGCCAAGGCAACAAATGACAATACAGTCAAGAAATTTACAAAACACAACTGCCAAATAGTTATGGAGATGAAGAAAAAACAAACAATCTCTGCTGTTCACAAAGAACCACCACTTTTTCTACACTCATTGAAAATGGTTGTTCAACTGAGTTTAATGGTCTTCCTAAAAATGGCCTTTGAAAATATGGCCAACACCAGCCTTTGAAAATGCAGGGAGGCTAGCTTTTAGAATTAGACTTTTGATTTGGTTGGTAAATGAAAAATTAGTGCTACTGCCATTAGACTACAGTGCTGCTGCATATCAAAGGAAAAATTATTTGGCTTTCCATTTTATAGTCATGTTGGCCAACACTTATTTTCAATTCAGTTTAATTAGAAGACATCTTGGTTTAGTATAAATGAATTAAAATTTGTTGCTATATTTAGATTTGAAATCTTTTATTATAATAGAAAAAATATACTACTCTACCCACATCATGGCATCATGCAAGAATGCCAAAACAAACAGAGGAACCCTAACAAGTACAACTATATGTGCAGAGTAGGGCTTAACAGATTGACACCCATAATTAAAATAATGGTGTATATGCGGTATCAAAATCAGAAGAGATAAATGCAAAAGAAAAGCATGATGAAAAGCAGAAATCCACCTTTCTTGTTCGACAAAGCCTCTCCTCTCAATGCTGCTTCTGTTGCTCTGTTCTCGAAATTTGATGGACTTCAGTCATTTTCAAATTGGTGTACTGATCATCACTAGCTGAAACTCTGCACTTCATCTCAATGACACATTTTACAAATTTGTATGGCAATATGTCCACAACTGGTGTTTCTGCCCACCCAAGGGACTCCAGCTTGAAAGATTTGCAGCTCAACTTTATATTTATATTTTCCATCAACTGCCTCCAAATTTCACCCTCCTTCCCCATCTTATCGACTGAGATTACCCACACGATCTTGGAAGAGATTACAAACCTCCAAGCAATGAAAGGAATCGTTGTGAAAGAAGAGAGAAACAGTTTGCATAGAAGCTGTGGGTTATGCGTGGAAGGCCTTTTCCCATAAACTCTCCTGACTTAAGATTAAATCACCATCTAAAGAAAAGACTCAGACCAGAAAGCCGTTTCAAAACAGAAAGATGTGAATATGAGGCGGAGGAATCAAATTTAAAGTCTTAATTTGAATGCCGCTAGGTAACGGCTATGCTTTTTTCAACTTCTTCCTTTTTTAATTCTCTGTTTTTTTACTTTGTTTTTTTTTTAAATTCTATGTTTTATTTCTACTTAATTTTTTAAAATTCTATGTTTTTTCTACTTTGTTTTTTTTTTAATTCTCTGCTTTTTCTACTTTGTTTAATTTAAATTTTCTATTTTATTCTGCTTTGATTTTAAAAAAAATTTTGTTTTTTCTACTTTGTTTTTTAAAATTCTATATAATTTTTACTTTGTTTTTTTAAATTATTTTTATTGTTGTTGTTCATACAATCGAATAAACTTGAATATAGTGGATGAAATGACATGAAAGATATTTTGATGGCTTTGCTTTCCTCTTTTTTCCTTAAAAAAAAATGAATTTAATTGAAGAAAAAGAAACAACAATATTACCCACCTCTCAATTATAAATATGCACAGATATTTACATTTTTTTTTGTGGCCCTCCATCCATTCCTTTGCAAGTTTAATTTCGAATTGTCAAAGTTTAATTTATCATTTGGAAGTTCTTAATCAAGTTGATGATAGGGAAATTCTTTATACATTGTTTATTCTCTTATCTTAATATTCTTCTAAGAATTATGAATGAGTGTGCATGTCAATATTATAGTAAGTTTTATTCTTTTAGAATATTTTAGTATCTAATGTTGTTAGATGTTAAAGATGGTTGTCACATTACAGATGGTCCCTATTTAAGAAAAGGAAAAGCATGACCACTCACCCATATTTTAGGGCCTTAATCTTAATTTAACCTTCAAACATTGGAATATCTAAAATTACTAAGAAGATTTTGATATTGTGGTGGAAATATGTTGTCTAGGATGATGTAGTGTTAGTCTAAGTTGCACATGAATCCGCAAAATTATTTGAAGAGTTCTTAGTGCTCCATCTTTTGACTGTTCAGAATGTCATGTGATAGAAAAGTGGATGAACCCATTTTCTTTTCTTTTTTATGTTCCTCTTGCTGGGTTGTGCTTTGGTGAGATGGACGTCCTTTAGTATGTGGATCAAGTGGTAGGTCCCGTACTATAAAGGCATCTGTTAATTTTTACTCACCACAACCTCTATTGTTGATCTTGATAGTGGAAATGATGGAGGCGAGGATTGTTTGTATATCGCAATGGGATCAGGAGGAACTGGCAACATAAGTTTCAATGTCAATTCCAGGACAATGGGTATAGTGAGAGAATGAAGCTTCCAATGTACAATAGTGTGCAAAGGGTTCTGGATCAACATGAATTGTGATTTTTGTGCCTTAGTGTGGGAATTTGATGTATTGATAGAACATGGAGGGAACGACCTGCATGAACTGAATCCAAGGGTGACCGAGGAGGATGTTGTAAGGAGGTCCAGACCAAAAACATGGCATGTAGTTTATTCTATTTCTGGACCTAGTTTGATGGGTAACAAGATGGCACCTTATGAGGTACACTCTAGACTGTCATATACTTTGATGGTGATGACCTCATGTGATGTCTACTTCAGTATACCCCACCTGTTTGATGAACTTTAACTTATAAATAGGTTGAGGGTCAAACTATTATCTATCATGACCCTCTTGACTACAAATTCATTGACCAGGATGGCTATGCAGAGAGTGAGATTGTGGTTTGGTTCGATGGATGGCATATTAGAGGGTTTAAATGATGCAGATAAGTGTCCCACACGAGTCTCAAACTGAGTGGTATTAATGTTTGTGGGGATAGGAACCTCTTGGAGGGCCTTGGTGAGGATTTCTTGATGGATGAGTGAGATGCGAAGAAGATCCAAGATGGAGATTTGGTTGGACATATTCCTAAGGTGTTCTAGGAGGTTGTATTGTGCATTACATGAGGATGAAGTATTAGCACCGAAAATGAATATCCTACCCCTACGTGTGGTGACCGCACATTGACTATTTGCACCTTTTACATGCATAACATTAATCGTGGGTTCGACCTAGGAGATGCATCCAACAAATATATCATAATTTATTCAGGTAGTCATGTAATCCTTTCCATCAACGTGATCACCTTTCTTACCCTTGCCTTGGTTTTGGGCTGGTGGGTTTGCATTAGCTATTGTAATTCTAGAATTGTGTTGAGGAAACACATTTTTTTAAATCTATAGTTTTGCATTGGAAAAGGCCTAGGTAGGTGCATCAGTGGTGGTCTCCTTGTATATGAGATCCTGGATGTAATGCTTGAGTTTCATGCACTTCATGGTAGTGTGTCCCTTGACACGATGATAGTCACAATACTTATTATCTTTGTACTGTGTGGGCTTTGGGGTTGACTCATCAAATGGTTGGGTCTGAGGATATACAATCAAGTTGGTATTGTCCATTCAATGAAATATTACATCCAATGGTTCACCGAGAGGGGTGAATGTGCGTTTATGATTGTTCTAGATGCGCGGCTTGGATTTTCCTAGTGTGACTGATATAGAATTAGTTTGGTTTTCTATGGGTTGAAAATTTTGTATGGATGGTTGATAGGCTATCCCAGGTGTTTGGTAGATGGGTATAGGTTGTTGGTATGTTGGTGTGGGTGGTTTAAGACTAGCCACAACAACCTAGACATGCTTGGTATCGGTTGCTCCATCAGTGACAACATTCTTGTTTTTGTTCCATTAATGGGTATGGTCATTGTTGGTCCTATCATGATGGGTTTCTTTGTAGTGCTTGATAGTATCATCATCCAAGAGGCCTTTTTCAATGTTCATCCCTTTTCCCGTGATGTCTTGGTAGGTCTGGATGCAGTTCATGTGCATATAGTGGGATAACTTTGGATGCAAGTTGTCGATAAATATCTTCGTTAGATGCTTCTATGGGGGTTGATAGGATAGCCTTGTGGTGAGGTTCTGCCATCTTTGTAGATAATCATCCAAGCTCTCACCTCCCTTATGTTTTGAGTTGCATAGATCCAAGAGAGATAGTTTATTTTGAATATTATGCACATACTGTACTATGAACTTTTTGGATAATTCTACAATGGTCGACACTGATCCATAAGGTAAAATTTTTGGATAATTCTACAAAGTTCGACACTGGTCATTAAGGTATCTTGTAGAACCAATCAAGAGAGGTTCCCCCTAAGCTCTTGGGAAAGAGGTGCATGATAAAATTATCACTAGGAAACCTCTTGACAAGCCATGTATAATTCCTTTACATGGATGACTTGATCTCCCTTCCCCTAGTACTTGTAAAACTTGGGAGTTTCAAAATGTTTGGGGAAGGGGAGTGCTATGATAGATTGGTCAAAGGGATAAGGACAAGCCTCTTCAAACTTAAAGGTTTTTCTCTTAGTCCTGTAATACCCTAAAATTGGCACCTATTAAATTCGATTAATTTTGGTGCATTTTCGTCAATTTTACATCTCCAAAGTCCTAGTTTTCTAGGCAATTTTCTCTCTCCTACTTGACTTAATTTGACATGATGTCAATTGCAAAGACCATAAATTGCATTAATCAAATATCAAAATTAATTCCTAAAGTCCTTGACTTTAATTAGCTAAATTACCCCTATGATAATTTAATTTAATACTAAAGTCCTAAGTGCTTATAATTAAATTAAATCCACCCCATTTGGCTAATTACCCATTAAAGGAATTAATAAATATTTAGTTAATTGAATGGAGACCTCTTTATTTGAATTTAACAATTTGAATTACTCGAAAGGTCACCTCCCACACGTGGCAAATTCCATTCTTTTAATTAAATAAATCATGCCTTTTTGTCTCAATTGGGAATGAAGAGTCAGGAGTTTCAAATCAAGAAACTCTTCATTCCTCTTCAGGCTTTTCTATTTAATGGACCTCTTTTTCTCATTCAGGGGAGGCAATTTTGAGAGCATCTACACTATTGGCATTTTTAGTCTCATTTAATTCATTATTTTCAAAGCTTTTATTGCATTAATTAGCTTAATATTTCATTATTAGTTTAATCTTGCATCTCATATTAGATTAATTTGCTTATTTGTTCTTAGTATAATACCACCTTTATTTCAAGTTCTCTAAAAATAAAAATCTACATTTCATTTCTCTTTCAAAGCATTTCTAGATTAATTGCTCTCATCTTAGTTTAATTTCAGTTTTGCATATCTTCATAGTTTTGAAAATCCTCCATTGTGGGATTGGTCTATGGTTGTTGGCTCTCGTTCTAAGAGTAATTATACACCCCATCCACATAGGAGGCAACAGGTCGATTCAATCGATGTTGTGAGATGGACAATTCATATTCATACTCGTCATCTCATGATTGAGCAATGACTATGTTGCATTTGTGCTTGATTTAGAGGTCCACATTTAGACACGCACATTTTGGCACCCACCGTGGAGCAGAAAATCTGATTTCTGGCCTCATTCTCATTTTTTTTCTAATAGGAATTCAAGCTTTTCCGTGTGTCCGTACTGTCTGTGTATGGATCTTCACATGAGAATTGAGAGCATCCCGCGTGAGATTTTTCTCCTTGTAGCACTTTCTTGTGTGAGCTCTTGCGTCTTCACGCGACATCTTGTGCTTTCTCGCGCGCGGTTCGCCACCTTCTCACATGGCCCTCTGTACTATCTCGCATGAAATTCTACAATAGATAGAGACCAAAATTCCAAATTTGTCAATTTTGCTTGCTATTTTCAGTTTTCCTACATTTTTGAAAATTTTGGCATTTTCAAAATTTGTGCCACTCTGGAAAATTGGCACCCATTTTAAAGAAATTTTCACATACGGTATCAAAAATTTAAGTGTGATATATCATTGGAAAGCTCTTTCCGAGCCTGACCAAGTCCAGTGTCACCTTTAGAGGGCCTACCGGAAGTTGAACCTCTAGGAACGGCCCAAGTGAGTATGCACCTATCACCGGTGATTCTGCCTCACTCTAATAAAGAACATTTTGTTGAGTCTAAAGACTCCAAAACCATGTTAGCTTCCTTCTCAGACTTTGACTATCATCTTGAGAAGGCTCCGTCTATTATACTGAGTGGCGCTGCTCCTAGCCATGCTTGCGGGGGTGTATGACTTTCAGGTGTTGGTGTGGTTGTGAGGCCTCAACCCTGTATTGGGGGCACCGAAAGTTAGCGTGAATGGAAGCCGACTAAGAACTTGTCATAGCTAGTGGCCTACCCAGTTCACCTCTGAAAGGAGTCATAATCTTTGCGTAGGGAGGGGGAAGAATCTCTCCCATAGATTCCCATCATAGGCATACACTTGGACACTTGAAGGTGGTTCCGACACTGGCTCCTGCTACAAGGGTAACCTTTGAACATACATCATTGAGTCCTTGGAAACACCAAAAACATGGGTGCCCTCTAGGGGGTGACAAGGTTGTGCGAGGTGCACGTATGCGCATAAGTAATGGGGAAAAGGTTTTGGCTTCTCACCATTTTCTTTGTAGGACTAAGCTCTGTGTTTGTTATCGAGTCTTAAACATCATCCAATCATTATCAAACAAAGACTCCCCTGATGTTATCAAGTTGCTTTTTCCTTGATAGGTCTGTTAACGACTGCTTCTTGTATCACAACTACTTGATTTGAACCTTTGTGTCTTTAAACAAATGCTTGAAATCCTAAAATGAGATTGTTGATTAAACTGTTCTTCAAACCTGTCAGGAAACTAGATTTTCTGTCAGACATCAGTTCAGACTGTACTTCAAAATTCAACTTTAACCTCGAAAACTATGTCAGATTGTTAGATTTTTCCCTTTTCTCGCATGAGGTTTCACACTTCAGAGCACTTTCTCACGTGAAACTTTGTTCTCTCTCATGAAGTTTGGTGTTCTCTCATGCATACTAGTACTTTCTCACGCGAGACTGTAGCCCAGTTTGCAAAAATAGAGACCTATTTTCCATTGACTGTTTGACTTTTTATCTGATCTGCTTTTTGTCTAAGGCCTATTTTTCTACTTTCCTATTGTTCACTGTCAGAAACTAGTTGTTTTGAGTTAGGAATCGATCAATCTTTGCTTTGACTCATGTTGTCCCTCATTGGTTTACCTTATCTCTTTATGCTTTTTGTACCTCATGTTGCAATAGTCTTATCTTAGCTATTCTAGCCATACTCCTGATGATTCATACTAGGTCCATCTTGCATCTTGGCTGTTCTAGCCTTTTATCTCCCTTGTGTTGTTCTTAGAGACCGAGTCTAGCATTATCCCGAGTCCTTTCTCGGTTCATCTTCATCTATGACTGTCACAACTAGAAGTGGCATAACTTATCCCATTCAGAATGCTAATCAAGATAGAAGCGAATCTCCTAATCAAGAAATAGGTCATCCTGAATTTGTTATGAAATTTGAACTTTGTGAGAGATCCTCACATTCCTCCTCGTTCCAAGAGTATTACAATCCATTGTTTCAAATACAGTTTGACTTATTATTTCAAGAATATTATAACCCATTGTTTCAACACCAGCAAGGCTCTAAAGGGTCACTTTCTAGAATCAAACCTATCGACTCTTTCGATCTTATTTTCATGACCTCTCAGAATACTACCAACAAGATGGGAGATCCATTTCACTTCCCAGGGGGGAGGTAAATTCAAAAAAAGCCATGAGCAATCTCAGAATGACCAAGGTCATGGTCAATCTCGGAATGACAAGCATTATGATCAATCCCACAATATTCAACATCCGGTCAACATCTGGGACCTTTTTAATTTGAAACAATGACAAGGGGAGCCTCTCCTAACATTTCTCCAGAGATGGAGACAACTATGCACGAAGTATCCGCATGAATTACCTAAGTCTGAAAGCTCGATATCTTCTTGGACAATCTTGTCCCAGATTTTGGATACCAAGTATGATTGCAAGGTCCCCTCACTTTTATCAATATGATTAGGTGAGCTGTGAGGATAGAAGAGTTTATGGTCAAGAAGGGAGGATTGACTTTGAACAAAGAAAATAAGGAACGAACTTCTCCCTCGAACAGGGATAAGGATAAAATTGTCAATAGAAACATAGATGTTATGAATGACGGGATTGTTGACAATATGATGCCAAAACCCTCAAAGTATGTCTTTAATCTTAGCTCTAGCATACAAACAATCAAAGCCACTGAGAAGGCTGCAACGAAAACTCAACCACCTTCAAGATTCACTAGAAAAAAACCTTGGATCTCTCAACTTGAGCATAACTCCACTTCCTTGGGAGAACCTCTCAATGTGGTTCATAGGACTTTGGTTCAGAACCATAATAGGAATCCAGATCATCAAGAATTTAAAGACTTCTTTCCTCCTCATGGGAAAAGTGAATTATCCAAGTCTAAAGGTACCAGCAATGTGGTCAACTATACATACAATACTAGAGACATTGTCACCAATGAGATTGAACCTGTTGATGTTGAATACTGTGACATGATCATTGCTCTGAGGAGCAAAGATGCTCCTAAACCCAAAGCTCCATTTGTCTTGCGAGGCCCTGTGCCTCCCTCTTGTAACCCCACACCATCTCCATCTTGTGTGAATGCTATCAATCGATCCTATGTGAAGATTGTTCTCAAAGGTCCCAAGCCTTCAACATCTAGACCAAAACTATCTATGGATAAAGCCCTCACTAAGGCAAACGTCCCCAAAAATCTTGATCTTGATCAGTTCCAATCTATGGTGGGTCATTCGACCTCGCCTCATCACTTGCCCTTCTTTGAAGAAGATGATCATTCCTTGAGCCATAATGCTCCCGTGCTCACTTGCAATATGCTCTTAGAATCTGGTGATAGACTTTCTCCGACCAGCGGGGAATTTATATAATTTTATAATGCTAAACTCAAAGAGATAGAAAAGACCCTATAGATCAAAGATATTTGCATGGGGGAATATTAGATGGAGTCCATCTTGTCACTAAAAGCTCTTCCTCCATCTCCACATTCCTATGAAGAACCCTCTGAAGATAGATTTAGTATTGGCTATCAAGGACATGAGCTTGATCAACCTAGTTGTAGCTTTCACTCATACAAGGATTCAGATAATGAAGACACAAAGATCCAGCCTATGACACATGAAAGGCTCTTGAATATTCAAAATCTTGATTTAGAATACCAGAGAGAGTCCTATCTACCTTCTCAAATACCTCAAGAACATGATCCCGGTCCTCACTAGGAGGATTTTATCCACTTTACTGAATAGACTTCTACTACTGCTGATTCTAATGGAACACATACTGAATGGGGGAAAATAGTTGATGTCTCCCTTATCTTAGCTATGCCTCGGGATATGCCTATTCTAGGTTACTCCACTTCTGCTACTGAGCAAGGTCTTGTTGTTGAAGACACCCTTCCTATGATAGATGATAGCAATGAAGAAAATATGTTGCCTACTATATCTCTAGCTGATTACATGTCAGATGCTACTACAAAGATACCAGTTGATGCTATACACAAATATGCTGCTCCTACCAGCTCTGAAAGAGAAGAAAGTTCTAATCCTCTGGATCAAGAAACTGATGATGATCCTTTCCACCCTCCTGTGGAGATCATTCCTATGGCTCCTAGGCCATCTACTCCAAGCTATACTCCTACTACTCCAACAAATCATGGGTATGTAAGACCCCATTCTGTTATAGTTTCATGGAATATTGGTAGATCCAAAATTGAAATGGTTCCTATTCATGCACTCTTACCACCTGAAAGGGGACCTAACTCTTGGAATAGACCATCTTGGTTAGGCTCACATAATATTCCTCCAAACTTATCTGACTCTTCTAGGATAACTCACAATCGACAATGTTCTATGGAAGATTACTTTCTTAATCTATCTGATGCATTCATGAATGATGAGGATGATACTGATATATTTGCACATGAGCCCATCCCATCAACTTTTCTTCCCCCTTCATCTCCTAGAAAAGTGGCTCATCCACTTCCATTTCCACCTCTCCACCTGAACTAGTCATATAAGCCTCTTTCATCCACCATTCCCGAGTCTTTTGGAAGTAACTTGGATGTGCAACATAAAAATAAAAATAATGAGAATCCACTTATATCTCAAGGTCACCATGTCCCATCTAATCGACATGTGACTATGAAGAAAGGAAAGAAACAAAGGTGTTCCAAAGACCGCAAAGGTCCTCAAAAAGAAGAAGACAATCAAATGCTAGAAAATAAAATAAAAAATGGATCTCAAAATCCATTCTATAGGCATTGTCATCAAAAGCACCTCAAAGTAAAGACGAAAAAATTCAAAAGCTATGTGGATTCCAAAGAAAGGAAAAATCAAAGTTGCCATTCAAGCTTCCAAGATTCTCATACTTCCCTCCATTCCATCACCCTTGCCTCTCATACTTTACCCTCTTCACTCCATCCTACCTTGTCCCAAAGTGCATATCAACATCTCCTCATTGCTAATGACATGACTAAGAGAAATCTAGAATGTACTCTCCCTAAGCGTTTAGAGCGTGGGAAATCTGATAAAGAGTTAAGATGCATCTGCGAGGACATTTGTGGGTCTCACTTAAGTGATCTTTCCTTGACTATGGATCTCTCGACAACTGGGCACTAATGGTTGGATCTTCTATCACTACTACAACATCTGGTTCTGATTCTACAACTTCTCAGCTGACTACTACTACAAAATATTGTGCTCTCAGAGATCTACCACTGAAGGAGAGAAACTTAAAGAGCCTATCAATGCTCTTCATCTGAAGAAGTTCTACAGTTGAGACATTCTCAATGTGCTCTTGTATATATTTATTGATCTTGAAAAAATCCAAAAAAATGATATATTGCAAAAATCCTAAAAATTGCAAAATGTCCTGAAAAAATTATCTTAGTGAAAACCTAATAAACAGGCGCTTTGATGTATCTAAATTATCTTGGTGAAAACTTGGTAAACAGGCACCATGGTAATAATTCAAAAAATACAAAAAAAAAGTGAAAAGATAAAAAATACAAAAAAATGAGATATTCAAAAATACAAAAAAATAAAAAAAAGAGAAAAGTACAAAAGTATTTGCCTATTGTGCTATGTGCTTTTCTTGAAAAGTATTTGTCTATTATTCTTGTTATGCCTTCATTTAAATTATATTTTAATTAAATTTATTAAAAACCTTGATTAAGTCTTTACGGGAGATTATTTGGCTGTCCTCCAACCAACTATGGAAGTTGGAGAAGTTGCTTCCCATAAAGCAACTCCTCCAACCACATAGTTGGGGGATAAATATTTGTAGATTTTTGTGTGCGGGAGGATGTTAATTTTTGGGAAGATTTGTTTCCTTTTGAGTTGTCTGTAATTGATTTCTCTGGAAATTTTTGGTGAAAATTTATGTGAGTTTGAGAGTTTTTGGATTGCTGAGAGTTGATTGCCAGAGGAAGATTTCCATAAGGATATCTACTCAAGGATTGAAGCTTTGCAGAGATTATCTAGTCAAGGGAAGAGGATTCTCTGCAGGACCCAAGGTAGGGTCTAAACTGGGAAGAATCTCCATTCTTCCCCTTTGTGTGTGAATGTGTTTGTATATGATATGATAATAAAATTGTGTATGATCATATAGTTTTGTTTATGGACAAGTGGAAGGATGAGTCTGTTATTGAATTAAATAGGGAAGTTTAGTAAGAAATAGGAAGGGTCATGAAGGTGTAGGATTGAAATGTAGTCGTTTCCTTACTATTTTCCTCTTGTAGACTTCTCTATGAAATTGATGCTTTTATTTGGGTTAATTTGGTCTGTAGGATCTTTAATATTCTCCTATTTATCTCCCTTCTTTCCAGAATGTTCATGAGTGTTTCCAAAATTTAGAACTGATATTTCAACCTTACTAGTTCATGTCAGTTTGTGCATCACTTTTCTTTGTCCAGACCTAGAACAAATTTGTTAGATGGATAGGATGGATTGATGAGCCATTTTTTAAGGGAAACTGGGAGATCTCAAATGGGTCGTGCTCAGATTAGGCAACCATAGTTCCCACAAAGTCCAGTTTTACCCGCAAATTAGAATTGATAGTCATTTTCTATAGTGCCAGGTCGGTTTAGTGTTAACCGAGCTAGGTTAGTTTAGTGTTAACCGAGCCAGGTTGGTTTAGTATTAACCGAGCTAGGTCAGTTTAGTGTTAACCGACCAACCCAGTGTCAATCAACTAGTCCAGTGATAACCAACCAATGCAGTGTCAACCGACCAGTCCAGTGTTAACCGACCAGTCTAGTGATAACCGACCAATGCAATATTAACCGACCAATCTAGTATGAACTAACCAAGGTAGTGCCAACTGATAGAGCTAGTGTAAACCAAGGAAAATAGGATTTAGGAACTTTATACTTTAAGTTATACTTGTATAAAGAGTTTAGGTACCTTCTGAGATGATTAGGATAGGTTTCAGATTCATAGGAGTTAAGATGCAATTTATAATTTTGAGATTTCTTAAGAATTCAGACTTAGCCAATTTCAGGCACATGAGACTTTTTTCTAGATCTTTGAAATAAGCTATGGAATGTTGTGTCAATGCATGTGGGAAGTTTTATGTTGTGAATTTCTATACATGGTTTTGAGTTTAAGCTTTTGTTCATACTTGTTTTTTTGGTAGAATCCATAACGAAAGGTTAGGACTTGTTCGGGTGGCCTAAGTGCACCAGAGGGTTCCCTAGACCTATGAGATGGATCATTTTGAGATTACTTGAGGTTTTCATGGATTGTGTGTGTGTGGAGTAAGGGGATAGGAACCTTAAGTGAGTGGTTCACCATAGGTGTTGGAACCCTTGAGTGGTTGCCAGATGTTCCTATGGGTGGGTTTGTAAAAGTGACAACCTTAAAAAATTAACCTGGGAAGGGGGGGATTCAAAAGATAATGAAAGAGAATATAATAATGGCCACACAGACCTGATTGGAGTACTGGGACCAGGGATAACTGTCAGGGTGGATCCCTATTCATAAAGGGGGGACCAGGGTTACATGGTTGCCAGGGTGGATCCCAATACATCTTTTGTGTGATGACACTCACTTAGGTGGTATCCTAGAACCTTCACCTCTATGTTATGGTATGATGATATTCTATGTTCTTTTGAGTCTTGGATTTCTTTATCTTCTGAGCCTTATATTGCTTAGGGCCTTGTGAGTATCTTGGTTCTATCTCCTAGCACGGGGGGTGGAACCTCATCAGTTCCACATGGTTGGGTGGAAAAAATCTTTCGAGGTCCTGTTCATGGTTCGTGACTTGGATGCGTTCAAATTTATGTATTGATGCAGATATTCGTATTTTTTATTATGTATTTTTGAGAGGAAAGATGAAAAGATATGTTGTAATGCCTTTGGGCCATTCATGTACTTTTTATTGTAATAAGAGTTATTATCAGAAAGATGTAATTGAAAAGGAAAGCAATGTAATTGGGAGGGATATTTTTAGGCTCATTTCAAGGGTTGTTATTTGAAAGATTAAAGTTGTAAATGTATAATGTAATGTTGAATAATATTTCCTATCTCTCCTATGTTACAATGGAAGAAAATGTTTATTATGCTAAGGTTAAAAATGAAATTTGTAATGAATATCTATTCAATGTGTAGGAAGGAGAATTGAACTTAGTATATAAAGTATGGGATATGATTGTAAATGAAATGTTATTTTCTTACCCTATCTCTTAGTTCTAAAATGTGAAAGTAAAGAAAGGAAATGAAATTCAATTTGGATAAGTAATGTAAAGATGTTAGTGAATGAATTCATTAAGGAAACCTTAAGGAATGTAATTGTGAAGTAGTAATGATGTAATGTAATAAAAAAAATTGTTAGTTGCAATTTTTGGTCATAAGACCTAATTCCTTATGGGTTCCCTGGTGGGGACATTACATTCCAGGTTATGGAAAATCACAATCAAGAAAATTTCTCCAAGATAAAAAAAGATCCAATCCAACTCTAGCTAGTCTAGCTCTGAAACAAATCAGTAACTGATAGAAACCCTAAGGCAGATCTGAACTTGAGCTCGCAAGCCTCCAAGCAATCTCCTTGTATCCAAGCATGCGAACCACTAGCTCTGCTATTACAACTATCATATAAAAATTTGATCTTCAAGATCTCGCAGGATCCAATTATGGTTCCAATCTCATGTTACTACCAATCTACCAATATTCCCTTAAACATCTACCCAAGCTCTCAATATATAGCCAGCTAAGCCACAAGTCAACCAATTAGGCATTTAATTACATTATAGGTCCAGTCTAGAAGAATAAACCAAAACTAATGAAAGAATGAACACCACTTAATGAAAAGTTAAATTTAGATCCACACATGACCCAAGAACATGTCCTTCACTTTTCAAGGCCCCATTTCATCACACAGAACTGCGCAAGATGGAAAACCCCATGTTTCACGTGAAAATTGGCAAAAAATTGATACCTGAGAAAAATGGTCATAACTTTTTACTCATAATGAATTAGGACTTGCGGTCTTGGGAAAAGATATTAATTTAGGTCCTCTTTAAGGCCCTAAGAGAAAAAAGGCTGATTCATTAAGGATCAATGACTACATGATGTGAAATCAGCACCCAAAAAGAAGGAAAATACGGCTCCGACGGTAAGTAAAACAACTCTAACTTTGAAATGATCCATCCAATCCTTATGCGACCATAGGAGAAGGTTCCAAAATAGGTCCTCAACATCATGTAAGATTTGCATAACATGAAACCAATAAATGCAACAATTATAATACAAACAATAGAAAATAGGAAATGTTTTTGGTTGATGCAAGATTGCTCAAAGTTTGAGATGCTCCTGCATCAGACACCCCAAGTTCAAATTTAGATGTTCTCAATGGCTAGAAGAACATCTTCCAAGATTTAGCACTTAAACCCTGAACTGATTCTTCACATACATGTCATCCAAGTCTTCACTTTTCACACTCTTCCACTTCATCTTCACACAAGGTTTGCCAATCCATGAAACCAGGAAAATGAACAAGTCCATCAGCCAAGCCCTCCTCAACCGATCTAAAACCAACCAATCAACATTCTCAAGAACAAGAACAAACTGACCCTTCAACTCATCATCGAGTATAAAATAAGCACAAGACTTGTTACTATCAACCAGTAACTCAAGTCCACAACCAACAAACAATATCAACACCTCAACACTGAACAAAAGCAATTCGGTAACACCATCATCACAAAGGTGTTCATCAATAGATAAATCCTCATCAATAGCAACCTGACCATGCACAACCAGATTCTCTACAATAACCATGTCAAACACAACTGAGTGAACATGAAAACAAATCTTCTCACTAGCCTCAACAAGGTCAAACATGGTATCAATAAACATAGGTATCTCAACAATAGTCACAAGTTGCTCTGTAGGTTTCATGACAGAGTCCACCAACTGATCACAAAAACCAATATCACATACCTCTTCAATCTCCATACTATCACAAGAAATCTTGTCAAGATGTCTTCTCTCGTGGACCAGTCTTCTAACCGGCTAGACAACTTTCTTCTGAACTGGCATGTTCCAACTCCGATAAGCTCTACAAAGCTCAATAACACTTTCCTTCACAAGGTTATCAACCCAGTTCAAGAAATCAGTTTCCCACCAAGAAAACTTCTCAAAAAGTTTCACCTCCACCACATCACAAAGAACAAAAATCACCCCAGGGTCCAATCCTCTTAGAGACATCCTTCAAGATCTTCGAAAACCCAAGGAAATAAATAAAAAACAAGGTCCTGGTAAAAATAGCCTCAACTTCAGAGATTAATTTGCACACTCAAGATCTTTAAGCTCAGATACCACTTGGCATAGTCAAGGATGGTAGATCCAGTGAAGGACAGTCCAACCTTGCAGCCAATTATCAACACAGCTGAATAACACAACAAGACAATGTTTTCAACTAAATTTTCATTAACATACCCAGTTGTAAGGCCTTCTGGATTATAGCCAGTTACAATCAAGAAAAGTTCTACAAGATCAACAAATATCCAATCCAACTCTAGCTAGTCTAGCTCTAAAACAAATTAGCAACTGATGGAAACCCTAAGGTAGATCTGAACTTGAGCTCGCAAGCCTCCAAGCAATCTCCTTGTCTCCAAGAATGTGAACCACTAGTTCTGCTATTACAACTATCAGATAACAATCTGATCTTCAAGATCTTGTAGGATCAAATTATGGTTCTACTCTCATGTTACTACCAATATACCAATCTACCCTTAAACATCTACCCAAGCTCTCAATATATAGCCAGCTAAGCCACAAGTCAGCCAGTCAGGCATTTAATTACATTATAGGTCCAGTCTAGAAGAATAAACCAAAACTAATGAAATAATGAACACCACTTAATGAAAAGTTACATTTAGGTCCACAATCAATACAAGGACATGTCCTTAACTTCACAAGGCCCCATTTCATCACACAGAACTGCGCAAGATGGAAAACCCCACGTTTCATGTGAAAACTGGAAAAAAGTTGATACCCAATAAAAATGGTCGTAACTTTTTATTCATAATGAATTAGGAATTTCAGTATTGGGAAAAGATAGTAATTTAGGTCCTCTTTAATTCCCTAAGAGCACAAAGTCTGATTCATTAAGGATCAATGGCTACATGATGTGCATCAACACCTAGAAAATAGGAAAATACGGCTTCGACGACAAGTAAAACAACTCTAACTTTGAAACGATCCATCCAATCCTTATGTGACCATAGGAGAAGGTTCCAAAATAGGTCCTCAACATCATGTAAGATTTTCATAAAATGAAACCAATAAATTCAACAATTATAACGCAAACAATAGAAAATAGGAAATGTTTTTGGTTGATGCAAGATTGCTCAAAGCCTAAGATGTTCCTGCATCAATTCCTATGTAAAGATGATCTAGGTTAATCATTTCATTCATTGATATTAGGTTAATTAGATAGTGTCAAAACCCTAATTAGGTCAAATAATTTTTATATAATAATTATAAAGATGTCATTTTGAAGTAGTATCACACATGAAGTAGCCGCCATTGGGAGAAATCTGAAGATCTAATAGGGTTATGTTGAAATGATTTTGAAAGAGTATTTAGTTTATCAAAAATAGTTAAAAGAATACCGAGCAGTACAGAAGGATATATTCATCACAATAAGGTGATTTCATTCTTTTACTTAATGGATCTGATATCAGCGATGTAAGTTGTTTTCAAAAAGATCAATCTTCACTATTACTCTCTCGCAATTGTAGAAGACTTAAATCTCCTAACAGAGTAGACTTAACAGTCTTTTGTAAAATCTCTTAACCAAGTGCACACTTGAATAGTGTTGCTAAAATCCTCTAACCAGGTACATCTATCTGATCTTTTTGTTACTCCTAACAGGGTAAGATCACCAGAAGTGATCAATCTTTGTAGCCTTAATCGACAACTTTACTTGTTGCAGTAATGAAGCTTTGTGGTTTCCATTCCCATTGCAGTTTTTACCTTGTAAAAAGGGTTTCTAAAATACCAAAATACATGTGTTATGTGTATAAAGTTTCATGTTTTCATATTTGATTAGTTTACAAGTATTTACATTTCAGTTATGCTATTGAATGTATGGCGAATGCAAATGATATAGTCGGTTAATGATTTTCATATCTACAAGGATTCAATTAAAAAAGTTTTTAAGGGTACTAATTCACCCCTTCCCTCTTAGTACTCACCTTTCCATAATCCCAAAAATTGGTATCAGATATAGTTCTCTTGTTGAGGAAGTTTAATCACTAAAGAGAAAAGGTCTTAAGGATGGAAAGGTATAAGCTTGATAAGATTATTATAAATGAGAAATTCAAAATGCAGATTCTCACAGAACAATTTAAGGAAGCCAAAGAAAAGTTGAGAGATTTACTGGTCAAAAGGAAGGAATTGGCATTTTGGCACAATGAGACCGATTATCAAGAGGAGGATATAGAAGAATTATTTGAAGGATCTAGATCTAGAATTATATCTGTTACATCTGAAGGAACCATGTCAGATCTATTTGAAAAGAATCAACATATTACTAAACAAGTGAAAGCACTAAAAATTGGACAAGAGACTCAAATGGTAAGAATGATTGATGTCATGAACAATGCAAGACAGGATGAACAAGAAAGGAATTTAGCTATTGAAGATAGAAGATAAATGACTGAAAAGATGGAAGAAAAGGAATCTGAAATACTAAGATTTATCGAGCATCATTTTGAAATTTCCAATTAGAGGGTTGTCATGAGTCAGGAAGTTAACCGAGTGAACAGTGAGATTACTAGAAAATTGGAAGATATTGGCGAGCTTAGAGAAGACAATTAAAGACTAAAGAATGAAGTGAAGATTCAACAACAACATAATGAGATGATCAAGAAAGTTGAAGAAAGTACCAAAAGGATGGATGAATTTCTAAATAGTCAAAGAAGACTTGACAACACTACTGGTTTAGGTTATACCGAGCAAGGAGAGTTGTCAAAACAAGCTGAACAAAAGAATGCCTATGCAAATCTGAGGCCAAAGAAGCTCTCATGCTATCATTGTGGGAATCTAGGTCACACATTAAATGTTTACATAAGAAAAGAAAAATGTATATAGAAATCTACTCCTAAATTTGATGGTTATTATTATAACTGCAATAAGTATGGACATCAAGCACATGAATCTAAATCAAAGTTAAATAAGTCACCTAAGAAACACCACATGGAAAAGCACCATCATACTTGAAACATGCATGGACATATATATCAGGAATGAAGGAGTAAGATGAAACAAGTGTGGAAACTAAAAGGAAAAAACAAGACACATCAACTGTGAAGTCAAGGTAATGCATATACTTGGGATTACAACACTTGGAATAGTTGTACATCATGTGGTAGATATGGTCATATTGTAAAAAATTACATGAGAATGCATTGGAGAGGAAGATCTTATAGTTTGAAATATTTTGGAATTGCATGTCTGCACTGTCATAAAGTCAATCATTTAAGTAAAGACTGCAGAGACCGAGCACCTAAACCAAATTATATTGATACAAAGGAGAACACCATTGAAGGAATCATGAGGATAAGGAACCAAATGTGGAGAAGAGAAACAATAGACAATGCTAGAACAAGCACAACAGTTAGTGACACCTCATCTTTTGGATTAGGTGATCCCATCACCTCCACCTATACAAATCAAGTAAGTATGGAACTAAATTTCAATCGGTTATATCTTACAATAGTTCCTTATATCTACTACACGAATACCAAATCAACATGAAATAAAATACACTAGGTAGTTATATGTTTTGAGCATGAAATGTGCATAGCCAGTAAAAACATGACTGAGTGAAAGTTTGTTAGTCAATGAAAGTATCAAGGCTAACTGAGTTGAAGAATCAACCAAGCAAAGTTAGTTTAAACCGAGATGAAGTTTCAAAAGAGATAACCGAACATCTTTGTATTAACAAAGTTGTGGTAGGTGAAGTATTTATTACAAAAATTTGAGTGAGAAAAGGATTTTTAGGTATAAATAAGCATAGAGGCAACTCATTTCTCCACACAACAAACCAGAGAAAACCAGAGTGATTCAAGCGCATTTGATAAAAGAGTTTTTCAAGCACTTCACATAGATTCAAGCACATCACAAGCCATTTGATACCATTTTAAGTAAGTTCTAAGTGAACTGAGTTATTTTCTTTCAGATGTTACGAAGCCCTAAATCTATTGAAATAATGGCATCCTCATCAAAGTCTATGAAATCCAAGACCGATTGTGACAAGAAGGTCACATTGATCAAGTCAATAACCTACAAAGAACCCATATACAAATTACATCACAAATTGATGATAAAGACATGTTTTTAAGTATATGCCTAGGGTTTTGTTGGTTCAGGATATAGGATCATATATTTACTGCAAGATAAGAAAAATCAGAGATTTTGAGCTTTAATCTACATACCAGGATCTATGCTAGGATGAAAAGTTGAAAGATGAACACACCAACCTAGAAGTCAAAGTTCTGACTAATGCCCTTCATTTCCCAAAGGAATTTAAGATAGAGTGGATTAGGGTTGTACTAAGCTGAGTTCATGAGAGAAAGATGTGGTTGGATGAACCAATTTTAAACTCACTAAGATGTTATCCATATGGTTATTGATTACCTAACAAATGATAAGGAAAAATCCCTAAGGCACCCACCGAGAATAAAGAATGAGAAATTAATAGGAGTTGAGTGGGACAACAAAGGCATTAGGATAAACACAATCACCGGTCCAAAAGCTAGATTTGGAGCCTATGTTATTTCTTACAAGATTTTTCAATCAAGAAGGCCCACAATGTCCAATGTGGAGCAGTCGATATTGCATACAAGGTTGTCAAGAAAGGCTTACAATTAGACCTTGCCAAGCTAATACTGAAGCAACTTGAAGAAAATATGAGGATTATTCATGTTGCTAAGACCAACACTCATAAGTTTTGTTCACTTCTTGTATGTATCTTTTTCTATTTGCATAATTCATTTCCATCAGTCGGTAATGTATAGTGGGATATCAAGAAACTGGTCATAATACAAATCAGTGAATCCATCAATAACTTAGGAAACAATTTTGAGGCTATGATACATGATTACTTTGGAAAATTCAAAGAGAGAATGCATAAGAGGAGAAGGATACTTGCAAAATTAGTAGAAAAGTACAAGGAAGATATTTTTTTTTTGGTGGACAGTGACACCACCCTAATAAAGGAAGTTGATCCAAGGACTGCATGGTTACCTCCTATGGGATATGAACTTGATATTGACCAAGCCTCTAGGTCAATAAAGGCACTTTTGGATGAGCCTAAAGACACCAAAGCAACTAGGTTCAAAACCTATGAAGAATCTAAGTTGAGAATAAAAATGGATCTAGTTGGAGTTAAAGTTAGTAGAAAATCTAAGAAAATGATGGATACTCTAACTAAGAAATTTGGAGATGGTGAAGAGGATGAAGAAGAGAAGCTGGTAGAAGAACAAACTGAGGAAAAAATTTTGATTGGTAAGATCGAGCATGAAGAGGAGACCAAGTCAGATAAAGAATTACAAGTTGTACCAGTGAAGAGAAAAGGGAAGAGGAAATAGGTAGAGACCCCTACACAAGTGAGGACAAGATCCTCTACAGGTGATTCCCCACCTCTGAAACGAGGAACTGCAAAAAATGCAAGGCCTAAACCTACAAAAACATATCAAAAGAAGAAGAGAGGTGAAAAAGACCCCACCGAGGCACCGAAGAAGAGGAGAAAGCTAATAAGAGGTAAGGATGATATTAACTCTGAAGAAGAAGATGATAACAGCCAATTTAAAGTTGTTTTAAATAAAGGACAATCAATTGATGATCTAGTAAATAACATAAAGGAAACATGTAGACTAGCTCACCCTAAAATGAATCAGTATGTACATATGTCAATCGAGGATCAAGAAAAAGTTGAGGAAGTAATCATCTGTATGATTATTAAGTTTAGAAGATTACCTATTGAATTTGCAAGTTACATTTCTAAGGAGCTATATGAGAAGGTATTAGCAAGACTGAAAAGAAAATGAGGGAACACTCATTAATTTTGGCATTGCCTACTCTATCAGTTACCGAGATTGAAGACTTCATGAAATAATATGCCAATAGATTTTTGATGAAAGGAAGAGCACTAAATATATTGCAAGGGAAACTTGAAGAAGTGGATGAAGATAGTAAAGTTTTGTGGACAAAAATTTTGAATTCAAAGGCTGAAGAAAACAAAACTGCACTTGCAATAATCCCCAAGAAAAATGTAAAAGGTAAAGGAAAAGGGGTAAACATAGATGATGTGGATCTTGCTAATAAAGATCATATTCACATATCTTGAACAACTAGATGATGAAACATACACTGAAGACTTCTATCTGGCAGGATATATAGATGAAGAAAAATAGGATACTCCTGAGCAACTAGTTATAACTGGGACTGATAAATTGATAATAGAAGATATCACTGATGGAGATCCTAATGATGAAGTAAAAGATGATGAAGATATCAACATTGCTGCAAAAAACATTAAGTAAGAAAGACCTACTAAGGAACCAATAGAAATAACATCGGGTAACTTACCTATCATGGTTCAAGCCATTGATATTGCCACTCAAGGGAAACTCGAGGGACATACACCCGAGAAAAAAACATACACCACTGAAGGATAGGGTGAAGAAGGAGATAAGGAGTCAAATGAGCCTAAAAGTAAGAGGCAGAGAATAAAGAAGCTAAAACTGAGACAAATGTAGATATTTCTATAATTCACACTAGGCCAGAAGCCTAAGGACCTCAGATTGAGGGTACAGTTAAAGGGAAAGACAAGGAATAAAGTGTCTCAACTGAGAAAGAAAAGTCTAATCCAGAGGCTAAAGCTCTAGTTCCATATGGGAAATATCCTACATCCAGCACATAGGAAAAGAAGAATGAGAAAAAGAAGAAGAAGAAACATGGTAAGGGTTCAATCACTTTAGATAAAATCTTTAAAATTCCTACATGTGACCTAAGAAACCTAGACCCAGAAGAACTAAGAAGATATGGAGAATTATGCACAAGGAAGACTACACAAGAAAAGATAAGATAAGAAAGAAAGCACAAACAAGTCTTAGAGGATGTTAGAGATATTTTAATTCAGGTAGTACTTGATATCTATTTTGATGAGGCAACTCCCATCATTGATCAACTTGAAACTCTAACCAAGCATATAAATTATCTGAATATAGATGCTAAAAAGAGAACCGAGTCAAAGATACAACTTAAGGTTGCAGAGAAAATCAGCCAAGAAGTGGCAGTAAATAAGGTAAAACTATCTGAGGTAATAATCAAAGTAGAAAGTATTATTCAAAGGGTTATTACAATTTTGCAAAAACTATGCACTATAGAATCTTTCACTACCAAGATTAGTGAAAAGATTAAGAAACTAGATGAAGACTTATAGGATGGTGAAAATAGTCTAACAACTGAGCCAAATGCATTTTATGAGCATTATGCAAAAGTTACACAATTTCAGCAGTTAAGACTAGAATTGAGGAAATGAGAGGATAAAATAAGAGAATAGGTAACTGAGCTATAAGTCGAGTTACTACCCCACCTAAAGGTGATGCAAAAGCATGAAAACAAGGCAAAGGAATTGGTTGCCACCATTGAGATATTCATTATAGAAAACATTTTTGATATGTATGCACAAGTCGGCTTAGAGAAGATTTTTCTAGAAAATCTCAAAGAGGAATGGAAAAACCTCTTGGCCACTCTCAAGAAAACCCATCAGAATATATTTGACAAATTGTAAGTACATTTTTTGCATTACTTTAAAAAAAGGGAGATAGACACACACACACACACACACACATATTGTATGTACTTTACACTGAGAGCATATTCAAAGGGGGAGTTCACACAGTTCATACATTTTTGGTTTACAAATTTTTTCTAGTTGAATTTTTTGTAGTTGGCATACACATATATGTTTTTGATACTAATTCCAAAGGGGGCACTAGTACAAAAACAATAATAAATGACTAAATAAACTACTAAAAATTGTAGATAAATGACTAAACTTAGTCACATGACCATTAGTAGTTTATTGCCGGTCATTTATCTCACGACCAAATTTATGACTAAACTATTTTAGTCATTGATTTAGTCATACTAGTAATTTATTTAGTCATATATTTAGTCATATATATAGTTATTTATTTAGTCATATATTTAGTCTTATATTTAGTCATTAATCATATATTTAGTCATTAATTTAGTCATATATTTAGTCATTAATTTAGTCATATATTTAATCCTTAATTTAGTCATATTAGGGCATGATGGAATTGAACCACCATCCTCTTGCTTGTAAAGCAGGTGCTCTTCCATTGAGCTAGTACCCTTTAAATTGTGGCATGATGTAGAAGAAAAGAATTTTGTGTTACAACATTTTAAAAGCTTCTCTAAGGGAAATCAGAAAAAATATTTTCTGGTATGATTCAACTAATGAGAAATAAATTTTTAAATATATTTCAATTGGTAATAAGGTACAATGATATCTGTGCAAATTTGGTTGTAAATAATGTTTTCAGTTCACACAAAGCTCTCAAATTAGAATATCTTTCAAACATTCTACAATTATTATTATGTGGAAAAATTTCTTTTGCTATTCTATAAACTCAACTGCAACATATTGTGCTTGGTAACAAATTGACAAAGGTGAAATCGATTTCTTGATTTTGAATTCATTGATACTAATATGATCCCTTTTTTCCTTTCTATTAAAAAAAAAAGCAATTGTAGCAGCACTTGTAAAACAATGTTTTCTCATCTTTGCAATCTAACTGACAACTGTGTAGGTTTTTAATGGATAAATGGTGGTTGTTGATGGAGACTTCTGCCCCTATATGAAAATAGGAACATTAGTCCATATGTATCTTAAATAGTAAATACTTTTTTCCTTCTAGTTGAAGAATAAGTCGTAAGTAAAAGCACTAGAAAAGAACTATTTTGAGGACAACACCGAACAAATCAACAAAGGCTGTAAAAAAATCATAGTAGTTGATTACAAAAATAATAATAGTGCAAAATTCCAATACAATGCCTTACAAATCCAATTTACCAAGTCGGCCCTTTTTGGTGCCAATAGATTTTACAATTTAATTTTAACTTTGGGCCCAGCTCAAAAATATTTCATACATGGCAATATAAACATGAATTTATGTATTAATTCAATGCAATTCAATTGATTTCTAAAAGGGCCTGATGATCTAATTATTTAATTTCAATCTTTAATTAAAATCAAATGCATAGCTAGAATCTGAACTAGCTATTAATCAACACTTATCTATACCACTCTAAGATAAAGACTAATTCAATAGATTGTTGATCTCTACCACTGCCTCATATATACTTGAATTAGTGAATGATTTCCTTTTCATTATCCATGCTTAATATTTTACTCCAAATTTTCATATCCAATATATTATCATTAAATATGTTTATATCTTCACTGCATTTATACCTTATGTTGACTTTAGCACTGCAGTTAACCAATATATTAGAGATTCAGTGTAGAATGTATTGAAATCCTTTGGCCTCTAACATCATCTCTCAAAAAACTAACCTCCTACCACAAAATCTTGTTGAATAGTGTTATTCCTCATCTCATAAATTGATGACTTTGATAAAGGAGTAATAGATCTAGTAGAATGAATACATTTGTTAGGAAAAAATTGTAGATGGAAGAAATGGCATTCAAGAACCAGAGAGATTTAGGTCAAGTGAAAAATAGAGGGAATCCATGGCCTAGGAAAACAAGAGGGAATTAGTGGTGGTCACAGGGTTGGGAGTTCAAAATTAGAGGGTCTTAGGGCAATCCGAACAGGACACTGCGGGGGCCAAGGAATGGAAGTTGTTTGCATTCTTATGAGGAATGGGGGAAGCAGACAAAATGAAACTGGTGGCCTTCCTCCCCTAAAAGGATGAATTCTTACCACAACCCTAACAGAAATCTTAGAGAGGCCCATAGGGAAAGTTGCCCCTTCATTTCCTACAACAAGAACTTCATCCCTCCAAACAAATGACTAATTTTTGAATTTTCAAAAATTGGGTTTTGTCCAAGCTCTCAGAGACAAATCTCCATTAATCCCAACTCTATTCCAATTTTTCCAATGTCAGCCAGAGGCATACCCTATAACCTGCCTCTCACCAAAAAATCCTGGATGACAACTCACTGGGAGATTCATAGAAAGAGAATGGTGCTCTTTGGTCCACCTAGGAAGTCAGCTCAACACATCACCTACATAGTACCTTTTAATATGTCTCAGAAGATTTGGAAGTCAGTGCAAGGGAAAGAGCCTAAGTCCAATGATCACATCAACATCGAAGAACAAGGGATAGAGGGTTTTCAAGCTGAGGATACCCTGCAAGTTTCAACCTGTGAGCACCCCCCAAAATCATCGTCTGCTTCAAATAATACTCAGGTACCAACTATTACATTCTCAGAAGATTTCCTTGGACAACAAATTTTTTTCCTCCTCCAACATGACATAATTTGCAAATTCTGGAACATAACTTTGTCTTTTGATGAATTTAAGTCATGGGTTACTAGAAAATGGGGAAATTTCTCCCAAATTGATACTTTAGATAGGGAAGCAAGATGTTTCCTCATCCAATTCAAAGACAAAATTGCCAAAGACAAAATCTATAGGAAAAAAGGATGGTTCCTTAACCACTCAGGGCTTCACATGCAACCTTGGTCTCCTAACTTTGACAGCTCAAAGAACATCATCAAGTTTGTCCCTATGTGGATTAACCTTAAGAATTTGCCAATGGAATACAAAGATAAGGAAATTATCCATATTATTGGCAACAAAGTGGGTATATATTTGTCTCATCACTTTGATAGAACCACGGCGTTGGTTTGGATTAGTCTACTCATGAATGTGGTAAAGGAGCTTCCCAATTCCATTAAAATCATCTCCAAATTTGGAACCTAGAGTCAGCTGATCTCATACAACTCTGATAACCAAATGGAGCTAGAATAGGACCACTCTTCGCCAGCAAAAATCATAGAGAAATAGACATTCATTGAGCAGATCTCGACAAACCATTGTTCTGACCACACCTAGGAAGACAAATTCATTCAAAGCATGAAAATGTTCCTTTGGTTAATGTTCTACAAAGTTAAGAATTTCAGAAACAATGCTCTCCCCACACAAAAATACCTATTGAATATAGCCTCAATTAAAAGAGGGTCTCAAGTCCAGAATAGTGGTTTTTCCTTTGAAGAATCAGCTCTTGAGGGCAATCTGTCTCATTTAGGGGAAAGGTTCTTGATAAATGTGAAAGCATATGAAGAAATCTTTGGCAATAAAAGGGGGCCAAGAATTTCTCTATCTATTTTATCTCTGATGACAATCCCCCATCTTCTCCCCAACTTCAACCTCACTTTGTTAGAAAATATTATTTCCTTTTGGTTTAGGGAAGTCCAAAAGGATATGTTAGAGAAAATTGCAGATCAAGTGATCCAAGAAGACAATATATATAGTTTGTATTTCATTAGAGAAGGATAGTCCAAAAATGGGATCTACAACAACGGTGGTTTCTGAATCCAAGAGTCTATGTCAACACTCATCAGACAGTTCAGAGACTCTCCATGGGGATGATGATATCTTGGGAATAAAGCTATGTGATTTGATAGATTCATTAAAATCTAAAAATTCAAACTCTTCTTCCTCCCCTAGCCCCAGAATCATAGTCCCTGAGCTAAAACCTAGCCCCAACTTGGGATGTAGGAAATCTTCTCAACTCAGGAGTAAGGAGAAAAAGGAATTTAAGAAGGATCTTTCACCTGAACCTAAAAATCTCTCTGTGAGAAATAAAATGAAAGGGGGGCTTATTTCACTTAAACCGCTAAATCATAATTCCCATTACATCTTCAGGGGCAACAAGTAGAATCATGACTCTGCAAGATCAAAGGAACCCATGTCTTCAAGAATCCAAGTGGTATATGACCTTTTTGGATGCTCATCCTCACCCAACCCCTCAACCAACTCCCCTTCTTCCTCCTTGATGGAAAGAATGCTTGAAGATGATTATGTAGAGGATGAAGAAAGAATCATGGATATAGAATCTTTAGAGGAAGACACGAAGGAAACTCAAATCTCTTTGATCAAGGTAGGAAACCAAGCTTCACTAGGTTTGATGAAAGTAGATTACAAGATTTCCATGGATTGTGGCACAATTAAGAAGAAAGGCAAAGGCAGGAAATCGGCAATTACTCTGAGAGAGGAATTTGGAGAAGAGTATGACCAGAACAAAATTACTACATTCTTAAATGCAGGGAAGGGGAAGTTCCTTCCCAAGGTCCAATGAGGATTCTATCCTAGAATGTTAGGGGTCTCAATGCCCCTAACAAGTAGCAGATGGTTAAATGCTGCATCTGGACGTCAAAAGTTGATATTATTTTTCTCCAAGAAACCAAAATGAATAAGGATCAACTCACCAAATTTCTTCTGACTCTTGGAGACTGGCATGGCTCAGGGGTTGATGCTATTGGGTCATCTGTTAGGCTGGTAATCATTTGGAACTCTAGGTCTTCACACTATTCTCATATCCAAGACAATCCCAATTGGATGGGAGGCCAAATCACAAGCATTTATTCTGCATTGAATGTTTTCATTTTAAATGTTTATGGTCCTATCTCTACCGAAAGGAAAATGGCAGTATGGGAGAGATCAGTAGATGGTTCCTTCAATGGCCAACAGGGCATTTCATTTTGGTTGGAGACTTCAATGCCATTATAAACACCTTAGAGAAATTGGGAGGATCCTTAAGAATCTCACAATCCCAATCTGATTTCAAAGACTGGCTTCAAAAAGAGGACATGATGGAAATTGAATTAGATAATGGAGCTTACACATGGACTAATAGGAGATTAGGAATTAATAACATCTCTGAAAAATTGGATAGATTTCTCTTCAAGGGAGATATAATCTCTTTCCCCTTCATCATGAAAGCCTCTATTTATCCATCATCAGGTTCAAACCACTTTCCTATTTAGTTGGATATCGTGGAAGAGGATAAGCCTCAGAGATGTTCCTTCAAATTTGAAAACATGTGGCTTAAGGAGGCCCTATTCGTTGATTTAATAGCCAACTGGTGGGAGGAGGTGAAAGTTAAGGGTTCCAAACTCTTTTGCTTCGTGACAAAATTAAAATACATCAAACAAAATCTGCTTATTTGGAATAGGACACACTTCAAAAACATCTTTTCAACAAAAGAAGAAATTGAGCAAAAGCTCACAACCTTAAATGAGACTGTTATACAATTTGGTATGAATCAAGATTTGTTCATGGCTGAAAAGGATCTCTTAAAGGATCTAGAAGACATCTTGAGTAAGGAGGAAATCTTTTGGAAACAAAAATCAAGGGAAAATTGGCTAGCAGCAAGTGACAAAAATACTAGATTCTTTCATTCAAGCACCAAGAATCATAGAAATATCAATAGGATTCACCATATAGTTGACTCACAGGGTTCTCTTCTTGTCGAACCAAAGGAGATTCAGAAGGAAATTGTCAACTTCTTTTCCAATCTTCTGAATAACTTAGATAGCTCCTCTCTCATTAGTCAGCGAGATCTTTTAAGTAATATTCCATCAATCATCTCAAAGGCTGATAATCAGATCCTGTTGAAACCATTCTCCGAAGAAGAAATTATGCAAACTTTAAAACACATGGCTCCAGATAAAGCTCCTAGTCCAGATGGCTTTCCCCCTAGCTTCTTCTTGCATTGCTAGAGTGTTTTTGGGAAATAATTCACAGCGGCATAGGAATCAACTAGATCTTCAAGTAGATTCTTATCAGAAATTAACAACACTTTCATTGCTCTTATTCCTAAAAAAGAAAATGCTAATGCCATGGATGAATTCATACCTATTGCTTTATGTAATACCATTTATAAGGTCTTGTCAAAAGCATTAGCTAATAGACTTAAACCACTACTAGGCAGAATTATTGGTGAAGAACAAATTGGCTTTGTTCCAGGGAGATCCATCTTTGATGGAATCATTATAGCTCAAGAAGCCATTCACTCTATTCAACATAATAAATAGCCTAGTATGATCATTAAACTAGACATTAAAAAAGCATATGATAAAGTCAACTGGAGATTTCTAACCAAATGTATGGAATGTTTTGGTTTTTCTAAAGCTTAGAGAAACTTGATTTTTTATTGCATTTCTTCTCCAAAATACTTTGTTTTAGTTAATGGCACCCCTCAAGGCTTCTTTGAGAGCTCCAACAGAATCAGACAAGGAGACTCCCTCTCCCCCTTTCTCTTCATTATCATGGCAGAAGCTTGAGGTCGCAGCATAAACAAGCTTCAATCTCAAGGATGCATACAAGGAATAAAAATCACTTCCTCAGTCCCTCTGGTTACTCATCAATAGTTTGCTGACGACACTCTTCTTTTTGGTTTCAGTTTAGCCAAGGAAGCCACTCAACTTCAGTCAATCTTACACAAGTATGCTCAAGCTTCAGGACAGGCAGTAAACAAGGACAAATTAGTCATCTTCTTCTTCCATACCAAAAAGAAAATTTAGAAGAAAATTGAATCAATCTTGCCATTTAAAGTAGATTCTCTCCCATGTTCTTATCTGGGAATTCCCATTGATAAAACCCTGAGAACTACAGGGGTTTGGAAGCCCATCAATGAGAGGCTAGACTAAAAAATGGTTAATTGGAAATCTAAATGGTTATCTTGGGCGAGCAAAATAGTCATGATCAAAGCAACTTTGGCTGCAATCCCAATTTACCTCATGTCATGCATCTCCCTTTCCACGAGTGGATATATGGACATAGTGAAAAAGATGAGAGACTTCTTCTCGCAAGGCACAGATCTAACCAAGAAATTCAAGCTTATCTCTTGGGAGAATATTTGCAAACCCATTTTTGCAAGTGGCATAGGGATCAAAAATCAACTGTGGCAGAATCAAGCCGTAGGTGCTAAAATATATTGGAAATTGGTGCAAAATCAAAATTTCAAGTGGGTCAGAATTCTTAGGGGCAAATACTTAGGGAATGGATTAATGTCAGATATCTTCCGTATTAAGGGATTTCCTAGAGGCTCCAGAATTTGGAACTTCGTCTCAAAATCTAGGCACATAGTGGACTCCCATCTCTCTTGGAACATCAGGGTAGGAAATTTAGCTCAGTTTTGGGAAGACTCTTGGGGCAGTTTTCCTACCATTTAGTCAAATCCAGATCTTCATCAAATCAAACAGTTGTGTCTTTCAACTTGGGGTCCTTTTCTTAAAGATTACTTAATACCAGCTCCTTCCTTCTCAGAAGATGGCTCCTGGAAGTGGAAGGATTTCTCAAAATTAAGAGTGACTACTAATGAACTTAATTCCTTATTGGAGATCTTGCAGAGCAGATCCTTCTTCCTTAAAAATGGGAATGATGAAATCATTTGGAATGGTTCAAAAAATGGCAGTTACAATGTGAAGGAAGGATATAAAATTTTTTCAGGGCATCTTCAGAATTCAACCACTATTTAGACCCGGTTATGCTGGAATAAAGTTTGTCTTCCAAAAGTAGGTGTTTTTACATGGGCAGCCTCTCAGGGTCAGATCTTCATAGCAGATAGTTTTTCTAAGATGGGGTACATGGGTCCATCGAGATGTTCTCTTTGCCACAACCATGTAGAAGACTACAACCATTTATTACTTTCATGCCCTTTTGCTAATAAATGTTGGGATTGGCTTTGCTTAAAATTGGATTGGTTTTCGGCCCATTCTCCTAATCTCCAATCTCACTTGCTTTCTTGGCCATTACTTTTTGGAGAGAGTCTATGCGGTAATCTATTATCATGCCTTCCATTGTTATATGGGAAATATGGAAAGAAATAAATAGGAGGATCTTCCAAGACAAACACATGGCAGTTGAATCTATTTTTAATAAAATTGAGGCCGCAATTGTAGAGCTCATGAATTCTAGAATTCAATCCCAATCAGCCAAACAAAAATTCTACACTAGTTGGGATGACCTGATGATTAAACGATGGCATGGCCTTAAAACACCAATCACAATTGGTAGGGGTTGCAAAGAAAATCACTTTCAAAGACAGACATGCACTTGGAAACCCCCTACCTTGGGTTGGTTCAAACACAATTTTGATGGTGCCTCTAAAGGCAATCTTGGGCCATCAGGAGCAGGGTGCATTATCCATTCCTCAGATGGAGCTGTTGTGGCAAAATAGGCCATTTCTTTAGACTCAGATACAAACAACGTAGCAGAAATCAAAGCTCTATTTCACGGATTACTACTTGCAAGGGAACTCAGATTAAACAAAGTAGAAATTGAAGGGGACTTGATGATTGTAATAAATGCAATTAGAACAGTGGCCATTGCAAATTGGAAACTTCAAGCCTCTTTGGAAATTATTATTAATTTACTAAATAAATTTGAATCAATAACGGCTAACCACATATACTGAGAAGGCAACTCCAAAGGAGATGAATTGGCAAACTTAGCAGCAGGGGGTACCTCTTTCAAATCAATTTCAGTTGATGCTTGCACTCGGGTCATTTCTTCCTTATCCAGCTAGGCATATTTCCCCAGCAACGGTTGGCTGACATGTCATAGGTAGTTTTCAAATCCGCAGTAAGGCTTCATATTTTGTCTGGGGTCTAATCACTCTTCTAGCCTCTCTCCATTTGGTGGTCATTTATTTTGCATTGCAGTCATTGCCTAGGTGAACTTCTGATGATTTGGAGGTGGCGTACTGATTCGCTCTCCAATGGATCACTGGCCTGTCAGGAAGTACTCACTTGCTTCAGAGATTGGTAAGCCTTTTCACTCACGCAACAGCCAGTTTGGCATGAGTCTCCAAATCATGAAATACCTTATTTGGTACTTTGACAGTTCATTCTTCTCCAGCCACTTTAGCCATCTTTTTGAAAAATAACAACTATTTTGGGGATGCTTCCAAGTTGGCCTTGCACTGAAATGACAACGGTACGACAAGTGATCAGTGATTGTTTAAGCATGTAAGATATCCATGCAATCACTTTTGCAGGCGTTTCTCTTTTCCTTGGTCTCTTTTCAATGCTTCATATTTGTTTCTTGGGAGCAGTTTCCTTCACGCCATTTCCTCTGCTTCTTTCCATGCTCTCAAGTTTTTTATCCTCCTTATCATGGATACCCCTATTAAACTGACAGCCAGAGTTCAACATATTGCCTTTGATACATCGATTGGTAATGATAGGCTAATGGAAGTTTGCATTTACCACCATAGGGTAGTGCTACATGCTGTGAAGAAAGTTTTGGGGCCAAATTTTCTCCTCACAAATCACACATACAGAATCAACTTGGACATTTTCTCGGGCTTTTTAACTAGTCTATTAGTTGTAGGAGCTCACAAAAACCATGCAGAGGAAATATGCCTCCGATTATTTGATGGCAACTTCCTTGGTGATCTTCACAGTATATTGTTGGGATTGATGATAATTTGACAACCTCCTTTCCATGGGATCTACCTATCACCATGACTACAGGTTCATCCTTTCTTGGGCTCGGCAACACCCCTCAGTGAAACTACTATGGTGGTCCTCCGAGACAATTCTTTGTGCTTTGGGGTTGGGAATGGGAGCACCAGGAACTACGACTAGTTGACATGAAAAATGGCCTGAGATTCCTCTCAAAATTTTTAGGAATTGAGGATGGGATGGACTCTCCATATGGAGATGATTTAGATGAAGAAGTGGGCTGGGTATATAAATATAGGTATGAGGAAAGAATGGACAGTCTGGGCACACCTAATTCTTTAGATGATGATGATGAAGAGGAGGAGGACTTTGGAGATGCCTCAGGGGCCGATGATGAAGCGAACTCTGCTGACGGGGACGAGGCTGCGAATGGCGGGGAGGACATGGATGACGAGGCAAACAATGAGGATGAAGAGGAGGATGTGGAAAATTTGAACCAAGAATCATCCTCAATCTCCTAGGAGGAGGAGGATAAGGCCTCAGACACCACAAAATAGGATACCACCTCTCCATCAGACTAGCCCTGATGTTTAAGTGCTCCCAAGTTCCTGCTTTCATTTCTTTTCTTAGCTAGTTGGGTAATAGTTTCATCACCCCTATGGTTTGTACATAACTGGTTTAGAACAATTGTTTTTTGTATAATTTTGGGCACTGGTGCAGAGCTCTGTTGCTCTAGATTTGATGCACCATATGCCTTAGACTGGATTTTCTTGCTCAATTTTTGTATACTGGTGCTGAGCTTTCTTGCCCTATATATGGAGCACCATTAGACTAGCTCATTCTGCAATGTGGTAGAATTTTCAAACTTTTAAATGTTTCATAATTTACTTATATATATATATATAGTTATCTGGCTTCAGCCTTTATCAACCAAAAAAATAAAAAATAAAAAATAGATCTAGCAAAAAGGGGTTTCAAACGAAAAAAAAAGAGACCAGAAAACATGTGATTGTTCTAGTTCACATTATCATATTGCTTTCTTGGTACAACAAAGTAATTTAGTGAATGGGTATAAATGGGTTTCCTTGTATTTATTTTATTTCATTTTTTGCATTTATTATAGATTATGTCATTGTGATGCTCAAAACAATATAATCTAAGTGACAACACCTGTTAATTTTTTTAACTCGCACAATTTTGAATTTTTCTTCTTATTCCTAGCCTTAACGACTAAGAAACACATAATGAATTAAATTTCAAAAGGAGTCTAAGCGCCCATATGAAACTCAAATCTTTCCTGCTAGGTTTAAAATCTATTGGAAAACTATTATAGATGACAGAGTATAATTATCACCCAACAAAACTAGGATATCTTTCACTCTATATCAGTATTCAATACAACTGCAAGCTTCAATTATATAATTATTACAAAAAAATTTAGTTGTATTTAATATTCATACTAAAGAACTTAAAGGAAGGATATTTTCAGAAATGTAAGTGCTTGGTTGTATCATAAGCTACTATGAATAACACAACAGGTTTCAAGCCACTACTAAACTATTCAAATTAAAATTACAAATTATCTAGAATTGTCTTATGTAGACATCCAAAGTTGAGGCATGAGCATTCTCTAAACCTACCATTGCTATCCCAATAGCCTTTATTAAATCTCATTTATTATCTACCTTGCTTTTGCAGCTTGACTTTACCTCCCAAGCCTAGCACAATATTAGATCTTTGTAGACACTGTACTAGATCTACATTCGAAGGTGATATTCTAGTCATTTATGGACCCATATGGACCAAATATAGAAATGTACACAACAAAACATAAATTCTACATGTTGACCTTGTGAACTGAAAGGGCCAAATAACCATAACCATGAATACTAGCAATAACTTAGTTGCTACTTTCCTGCCCCACTCATTGTTGAGTCTAACAATCTGAATAACCAACTTCTCTATAAAGAATAAAATACAATATGAAGGGATCCAAAATTTTCTATTGCCTTAATAGTAAAAAGTACCATAAAAAATGTGTCATGCTTTTGTAACAAACACAAGCTAACTCTTGGCCTAATCATTTCTCAACTGATAGATTTTGATTGCAGCTACTCAATTGGCTCCTTTGGTGCAATTGTAATTAGTTAACATGTCAAGAAATATCACCCATGCACTAACAACTCTTCTTGTAGGTTTCCATCCTGAACACCAACATAGACCAATGTGCAAATTTACAGCAAATGTTTTCAAAAACAAGCATGTCATTCATCCTTTTCAAAAATGTTGTAAGAAGTGGTCCAAAAGATACCTGCTTGATACACAATTCACAGTCTATCTTCATCCAAGAGCTAAAGGATGAATACATAAAGGAACATTTACAAACATTAGCCAAATTTAATGTTCAGGCAAGCCCTCAAATATTTATTACCTTAATCAAAAACATTCCTATTACATGCTACATCCATATCTTTTACCACTTTGATGAATACACTACCACTACCTTTCCTTTGTAGGTTACTAGCACCCTCAAGGAAAAGAATATCCATGTGTCATGTTATGAAATTTATCGTATCAAATATCACTACTCATTGTCTGACAATCTTTTTGACATAGACACCACCCACTACCCATATCGCAATACCGCTATCCATCCATTCTACCATCACAACTTAAAATGCTCACTACACAAGCATGATGGCAACATTGACTATTTTCTTTGAGGAGAACTTCTTGCAAAACTTTCCCACATATTGCAAAACTCCCATATGAAAAGTAATAGAAAGACATTTAACCAGCTGTATCTCTCTTCCACAAATTCTAGATCCATGGGACATTCACATTGGTTGTGAACAACACCATTGTTCAAATTTCTAAACAGTAAGGTTCCATCACATTTCTACATGTCTCTAAAAATCATGGTACTGTCTACACTAAATATGCTCGTGCTTTTCAAAAATTAGAACATGGTTATCTTTTCATACTTCAATCCTATTTGGTTGTGTTCTCTTAGTTCCATCTATTCTACACTATCTTCAGGCCTCCATGCTTCACTTTTGCACTTCACTAGGTTTCCACTTACCCACTCTTTAATTCAAAAGACCTTAAGTTAATTCAACACCTCACTGATTCTTATACCAACAAGACATTTGTGCTAATAACCTATACACAGTTAATAATACAAGCTCTTTGATTTACCATTGACATTATCACACTGTATTGCTCCTAGTTTTCCATTGGAAAGTGAGATTGAAGTCACGAACATGTGAAAAAAGTTAAATTTGATATTTACATTTTGTATTTAGTTGTTGGTTCGAAAGCTTTGCAAAAAAAACTCTAAATATGCCTACTAATAGATTGGACTTTGTACTTTCTATATCAAACTACACAAGCTTCAAGAATAGATTTGTTAACAGTGCCTAGTGGGATCTTGTTTTGTACTTCTTGTAGTACACATTTTTAATTTTGATTGTACATAAATCCTCTGACAATTCCGATTTCTTATATGTATAATCTATGCAATCTTGATTTTGACACACCGCCAAAACCATAAACAAAAGACATTAGTGAGAAAAAATAAAATTAAAAAACAAGAGTTTTGTTTTACTTTACTTTCTTTGACTCTGTCTAGCATATTCATAATCATGAAAATTTGAAATAGCAGTTTGACTTGGACTGATCTAAATAGAACCGAAAAATGAGGGAATTTTTCTAAAACATTCAGCACACCCCTCTACACTCAGTTTGGTTTCTTTTACCTTAATTAGAATGTTATCTATCAAAATTTATTAGCAATTCTTAATGCAGTGGCAATGTAAGCCAGACCCCAGATTCTTTATTAGATTTACATTTCTTGAAAAATGCTTGTCTAGTATAGCTTATAAAACTATACAACACATCAAAATAGGATAAGTTAGTTCAAGATTATCTTCTACACTCCAAATATTCTAAGGAGATAAGGAAAAATACACTTTCATGAAAAGATATCCTTTTGAGCTCTGAACAAACTCCAGCGTCTTTCTCCCTTCTAGACTTCTGCTAGAACCTCTATTTACATAATCATTATATTAGAAGTCATTAGTTCAATTGTAGTTAAAGACATCTAATATGTACATCATGTTACTAATATGTCTAGTTTGTTACAGATCTTGACATTTTGCAGAGATCCAATGTCTTTCTAATAGTCACTGTGTACCCTTATATGCAGATAATTTTGACTTATATAGGAAGATGTTTTCTAAGGGACAAACTCCACCAGTGAATTCTCATGGTTGCATAGTAGTGAAAATATTAGATATTCCCAAAAAATATCACCTTGCAGTCTGGAGCAGCATGTTTGGGGCCAGTTAGTACAAACCTGGTAACTTAGACGCTGCTCCTTTGATTATCACAGTTGTTCTTTTGAAATAAATCTGGTTTCATTACATTTAAATTATTGTTCTCTTTATGACCATGCTTCTTTTTACAATAAATATACTTTTCCTCTATTGAAATGTGTTGTTCTATACAAGGAATCTTCTTGAATGTATCTCTTGAATGTTTCTATGAATCGAAATATGGGGTCCTTTGTTTATCTTCATGCACAAAAAATGTCTTCTCCTTGAAATATCTGCTACTTTTCTCTGAAATGTTTCTCATCTTCTTCATTCCAAGTTTAGAAACCTTTTTGAACTTGCAATTTATTTTTAGGGACTCGCTAAGATTTGGTATGTTTTGTTGTATTTCGACTAGTCATTTATTTATTGATATCATGTTCTCAACAAACTTAGTTCTTTTCAAGATGAAAGAGCATACATTTATAATGTCACAGTGTGACAAATGAATAGGCACAAAATTTTAATATAAAAAACATGGTTATTGTCAAATAAAGTGAAGTTGAAGGTCAAGAAAAGATCATATCATATACAAATATAGTGAGTTCTTGATGACATATACTATAGATTAAAAGCTTGAAATACAGAGTAGTGTTTTATTTGAATCAAAGGAAAAAAGATAGACCATTAGAATTCCAAGGCTAAAAGACCCTTATCAAATGTCTTGTTGAGAAATTGAAAAGAAGTCATGATAAGCCCAATGCTAAGGCCACAAAAAAGAATGTAAAGCAGTACCACATGCCAACGGTAAAGAAGAGCATCAAGATTCATTAATAGTGAGGAGATACAGTGACAAACTTTAAGAGATAGTAAAAGACAAGTCTTGAGAATGTTGAAAGTGACATGAGTAGTCGTGAGCAGAGTTGGAAACATTATTGACATGTAGTGATACACATGACAAATGATTAATGCAATAGAGAGAAGCAACACCTCTTGAAAAACTGATGTCAAGCAGCAGCCAATCATTGTTAGTAGTTATAAATAATGTTATACTAAACTGTGATAGTGACATACAATAGATGAATGTTGTGGGTTCAATATGTCAAAATAGTATTTACAAGACAAAGAGTATACCTAAAATAATGGAAGATTAGTGCTTTACAAGGAAATAGGATTTCAAGTCTAGGTCATTTATTAAAGAACAGATCAATAAGAGGCTAAGAGCAGTCACTTCAATGTCAATTAGTAGTAGAACATTCACTTCAATGTCAATGAGCAGTGATAAGAGTGAAAAAATGGTGCTCAAATTCCTAAGGATAGATTTAAATGATCTTGTTAGCAGTGATCAAATAAATGTAAATGCAGTCAAAAACCTTAAATCTATACATGATAAAGCTATAAAGAGAAGAGCGGGGTTTTCTATTGTTATAATATAAGATTCACTATTTTGAGAAGGAAATGAGAAGCATCGATAATAGTGAATGTCAAAGTCTTAAAAAATAGAGAACTAAATCACTGATTAATGTCCATCCCAGGAAGACTCAAGTATACTATATTTTTTCTAACTTGTAGTTAGAAAGCCCTTGTTCTGGAAAAAGCTAGTTTCAAGAAAGTTTTCTTATTGCATTATAAATCTTTCATGCCAACTTTCCATTAGCACCAATAGTTACATCTAATCAAGAAGCACAAAATATAGTGCCTAATATACATAAATGATGCTATAAGATTTTTAATACTTGCACTTTGACAGTTCTTTATAAATTGCAATGGACCTCACCTTTAGAAAACTTGGGCATTAGTCTTAGAAAAATATGATTATGGTATGTGTAAAATGGAGAGAGTTGTTTTTTAGCATCACATAAAAATGGTCATCATATTCAATGTCATGTTGATATGTTTATCTTACCATTTTGAAATATTGAACTTGACATAGATCCTGAGTAAGGTTTTGTTGTTAATTAGTTAAATTTCAAATTTTGAAGAATGCAAGTCAAAGGCACCAAGCTCTCCTGAAAAGGACTCCTTGCAGCCTTTTCTGTAGAAAGGAGTTTTGCTCATACAACTTTGCATCTAGATATATGTTAGATGGCTTCAAGTGTATTATTTCATCTTATGACTGTTAAGTAGTTACACGTAAATCCTTGACATCTGAATCTTAAAATTGGGTATGAATTTAAGTTTAACATGGTTATGGTGTATGAACATTATAGAATATAGAGTCCTTAGCATGAATTTTTAAATGATTCCTTGAGCCATGCTTTCAAGGTTGAACATAAAGATTTTTTATTAAGGCATATTTATGAAATGCTTGACCATGTACAAGATGTATGAATTCATGTTTTCCCTGTTCATAGTGGCCTCTAGTTATGCATGATTTTTATCTCTATATGCTGATTGTGATGATTCTTACATGGTTCTCTCTTAAATCTTATCACTATTATCACCTTAAGATCTTCAATGAACTAGCACCTTCTAGATGCCTTGAGTGATTTCTATGCATTACATCATCAAAAGGATACTCAAACATCAGTGTCCAATCTGCCAGGACAGACATTTTTATCTGCTAACTGTCATATAGTAGTCTTGCCCAAATAGTGCAACAATGTATGCAAACAGTTGCTATTTCACCAATCCATTTGACACCCAGTATTGGAAATTATTTAAAAAAATTTGCAAAACATGGAATGCTCTGCCTTCAACCAATAACCATGTTAAGAAACTCACGATTTTGGTTGGCATTCAAAATACATGATTAAAAATAGTGACTATCCTATATTCTCTATGACAGGACAGTGACCCAAAAAATACTCAAAACTCTATTCTTTAGCAACCTCCACGTTTTATAAAAATTCCTCCTATCTATCACAAATGGTTCCAACCCATTTTTAAACATAAATAGTTTTATGTTTCAATAAACAAGTATCCAAAATACTTACTGTCATGTTGTTACCAGTCAAAGCACTGTGGTAGTGATCTTAGGATCTTCATGTAACACCATCAAACCTTGTCTTCTAAACTTTCCACTTTGAAACATGCAAGTACACACAAGAAAGAGCTATTTTACCAATTCTAGGGTTATTCCATCAGCTGGATTGAGAGAAAGAGATTTTTTGATTGCTTGTTGATTACCCTAAGAGGGTTCTAGGTAGTTTTTACAAAAGCATTAATATCTTGAACAAATCTTAAATAGATGAAATTGGATTCATTTGAAAGATAAAACATTATACTAAATATCCAAAGAAATTACAAAGAGATGTTACAATGTTTAAGATCCTTTTAGGCTCTGTGACCAGTCACAGACTTTAGAAAATATGGACAGTCAGAGGGTTTGGATATTATTTCCCTTTAAAATTCCTCCAATCTACCCTCTCTTCAAATCTTCAACCTCTCACCCCCTATTTACACCAATTACCATCCATTTTATAACATCTTCCAACTCTAACTACCCTTGAAACTAACCATAGACAGTTTTGCAACTTTTTTTTTAAAAGTATTTAATGACAATTTTTTTTGTTCTTCTTGCTCTCTTGCATTCTGATGATGGATCATGTAGTATGATCCGAAACGTTGATGGAAAAATCTCTACACAATCGAATCCATAAATTGTGACTATTATTACATATGGATTGTGGAAATCTCATAGATTTGACAATTTTTTTTGCAACTTTTGTTCAACTAGGACAACTTTTATCACCTTGACATTTTGGACCCTAGGATTTGATGATTGACCTTTAAACATAACAAAATGGACTAAATATGACCATTTACAACATTTTTCCTCCTTAAAGGTGCATCTGATTGAGAAACCTCATGAAGTTGACTATACAAGCTTCCACTTTGGATATAATCATATATGAGTTGTAGCTGCAGTGTCCAGTAGTAGCCTTGCAAGCTCACAAGATTTGGATATTTAATTTTGCCTAGTAGTTGTACCTCCTTCTCAAAGTCTTCCTGTGACTTAACTAAACTTGAAACCATCAATTTCTTTATAGAAATTATCCTCCTGGCCCCTAGAACTGCTTTGTAAATGGTGTCAAAACCTCCTCTTCTGAGTTCATGGTGTTTGTTAAGCAATGCACGAGCACTAGTCACCCAATCTTAAGATGTATGATCCAAATGCAGTGTAAACATAACAAGCTTTCCTAAACCCATATCATTAGAGGGAGACAGAGAAAATCTATCAAGCATATGATTCAAAGATCTTGAACTAGACTGAGCTCTTATATTCAGAGCAGTCACAACGACAACACCAAATGTAATCACTATTGCTGTGGATATTTTTTATTATTGTAGAAACACTTTAAATAATTATGTTGTGTCTAGATTTAATTAATCCAGACCCTCTTGTTTTATTCCTACTTGAATTTGGATTGAGAACTATTGTCTTAGGCATAACCATTGGGAAAGAAACATTCATGCCAGATCTACATAGCCCTGCATTTCCTTCAAGCGCAGTCTTGTTCAATGTGTTGAAAACTTTGGATCTTTTTTATCCCAACAGTATTCAAAAAAATGTTCCTAGAATTCAGGACCAGAATGCTAGTGCTTCAGGATGAGTAAGTTTGTCCTGAAATTTTATAGTTATCAGTTGAACAACTCTATATTTTTATTTCTCTCCCTTTACATTGGTGTCCTGATAGTAACTTCCAGCTACTTTGTGATTTTCTAAAATTAAATCTAGGAGGGAGGATTCACATGTGAGGTAGTTGGTGATGGAACAATTGGTTTTGATAAATGATAACCTTGGAAACTATTTATGTGGTCTAGGAACTTAACATGTGTGGGTGCACAATTTCTAAAATATTCATGATAGGAGTATCAAGATCCTCTAAGACATATGGTTTATCTAAATATAAGTTCACAGGGCTCTGATAGCATCACTTCTCTATTCGGTTATGTAAAATTTAAAGTTGTGAAAATTATTATGAAAGCCTTTAATAACTGCAATTAACAAACATTAAAGAGATGTATTGATATCAAATCTCAATATGATTCGATTGGGTTTCACAATGATTTATCCATCCTATCACCGTCCCATCTACAGAGTTCTCACATTTTATGGGCAGTTGAACATAGGTAGCCACACTACTATTTTCTTATGTGTATTGTGTTTTGTTCATTATTTTGTAAAACATTCAAACCATAACATGGATGGATTGTATGCATGGTTGTTTAGAAAACCCAAAAACTTTCCCAAATGTAGTTAAAAAGTTCGGGTGGATAACAAACTGGAAATCTCAACATTCCATTTTAAGACTGGCCACAGATAGGATAGAAGTTTGCAATAGTATAATTTCTACAGTTGGCTGCAGAGAAGCAAGTACTAGGAGTACTTTATATTGAAAGTGAGAACCATTCTAATTGAATCATATTTTAATTCAGATGACTTTGGTTATGCAAGATTTTTTATCAATATAAATTTGATGTTATGTTCTATATTTCATCAGTGGTTGTATTTGTATGCTGTGTAAGGATGGGAAATATGTAGTAAATTTTTTTTGGTAATCAGGGCATTCAAAAATATTTTAAAAAGTTTAAGTGGGGTGAATTTGAAGCCTTGAGCTTGTAGAAGGAGCTTGAATTGATTTTCTCTAATGCCAATATTGTCTCCCATGCTATTTTTTATGCTGGTAGTTTATGCATGCAAGAGAATTTTTTGAGAAGCACAACTACTGAAGATTCCTGCTGTCATGAGAGTCTTCCATCTGTATCAAGATATTGAATAGAATGGAAGATCATTGTGTACAAAGAGTAATAGTAGTAACCATTGTTCTAACAAGACTACAGATTTGGATAGAACAAGAGAGATGCATAATGACTCAGTTGATTTGAACAAAACAAAAGCTTACTATGATTTGCAGTGCCCCCGGGATTGCAAAACTAGCCTGCAGGCCAGTAATGTAACAAATAGCCAAAGAATCATAAAGAAAGCCAAGCCATTAATAGAAAAAAATGTGGTTAGCAAATATGTTGGCATTAATAATTCATTGAAGAAGAACTTAACTACTGGTGGAGGAAGTCCTAGTCATGTCAAACGCATATTAAGTGGTGGAACCAAGGGCAAAGGACAACCAGCTAAGAATTTTCATGCAGAGAGGAGAAGAAGGAAGAGGCTTACTGAGAGGCTTTGTATTCTTCATTTTGTTGTTCCCACCATTACCAAGATGGAAAAGACTTCAATTATGAGTGACACAATTGAGTGCACTAAACAACTTCTAAGCCAAATTTGACTTTTACATACGGAAGTCCAACCCCAAGCTGAATGACCTGCACATCTTAGATCATGTGGACCATACTTTGGCTCTGCCTCTGATCAATATTTTGTAGATAAAACCATTCCTAAGTTTGAAGTTCACAGAATAGATGGGTGGCATCTAAACATACACATGGCCTTCCAAGAAAATCTGAATCTACTATTTTCCAAAGTTAACACATTGGAATCTTTTGGACTAGAGATTGAGCATGGTGTCTTTAGCTATTTTGGATATTTTGGAATGTAGGCCCACTGTTCAGAGATGAAAAAAGGTCATGGAAACACAAGACCCTAGGACATCAAGCTTGCCTTACTTCAGAAAGTAGGCTATTTAGGCAAAGGTGAACAACGAGTATGAACATGAAAGACCATGATTTCTTGTTCCCAGGGAAAGAAACATGGATGATCTCAATGGTGAAAATTAGAAACATGGATGCAAACTCAGTAAACTTAAATATCAATTGCAAACCAAGGATGATTTGTAATAGGTGTAACATGAACAAAATTTAATAATTCAACCTTCTAAAATTGGCATAACAACCATTCAGCTTTACAACATTCAAGTATCCTAATCCAGAACCTTCTATAGAACAACAATGTTCCATTTTGTGAAATGATTAAGAGTAACATAAGTAGAAATTTCTTCAAACATGCCTACATATGTCAACTCTTCAAGAAGACACTTGTTCCTCTATTGTCTCGTGATCAGAAAAATATTTCCTACAACTATAAATAATGTATAGTTACACTATTCTTAAAAGAAGTTAAAAACTATATTGCTTTCTTGTAAAATACAATTGATGCCCTAGTGGGCTAAATCTATCAAAATTCAGTATTTACAGGTTAATATAATTGTTCTGAACATTGTTACTATTTAAGAGACCCTTAAGTGGCTTAATGGAATGGAATAAGGTTGAAACAAAATAGATACCTCCCTTTAGCACGCGTGACAATGAATCCATGGGATTTATGCAATCAACTAGTCATCTAAAACATCATTAAATTGTACCTACAAACATCTCATATGGTAATGACAATGTATTGAAGAATGGAAAATGTCATGAAGCCCAGGGACTATGTATAGATCAAATGAAAAGATAGTGAATGCTATGGAGACCATAAAATCTCAATGAGAAATACAATGATAAGATAGTCTTATGGATAGTAGAGTATAGCAAAGAATATCCACTGCAAAAGGAAGATTGAACAACCCAAATGTAGTGAAGGACTATAATAAGACAAAGGCACTTTTTATTAAAATGAAAAGGTATACAAGCATGAAGTAGCATAGTAGCATAGTATATAACTATCTAAAAATGAGGGTCAGTGTCATTTTTTATAGTATTAGATAGAGGCATTTCACAAAATGTCACAGGACAATGACCATCAAAATAATGAAATCCAAATAGTTACTTGTACTATCATACAATGATGAGATTAGTATCTAGAAAATTCATCCAAGATATAGTGTTTATTGTCATTCAAAGACAACATGAAGCTTGGAATCAGCGATAATATATTTCAACAGTGGCATTATTCAATTGGTTTGTTAATTCCTTATAGGAATCAGAGGGTGATAAGCATTGGACCTCCTCCTAGTGCTGCTCCTAACTCAACTATTGGTGAATGAGTATGACCTAGAATATGAAAATGATGATCAACAGAGGTGGTATGGATAACTGATCAGTCAAAATTAAAATTTATGATCATAGCAAAAAACACTTGCCACTAGGCCACATACCCCAACATAAAAGCTACCTGGTAGATCTAAGTTTCTCCTAAAGCATGATCTAACAATTAGTCTATTTGCATACCACCATATCAAACACAGATCATATCTATGTGTTGAAGCACCCACTTAGATGGTAATTACACCCCATAATATCCCCCTCAAAATCACCCATATTCACCTACACCATCCGACCCTTTCCAAATGAGAGTACCCATTCTAGCACCTTCCAACCCAGAGTTAGAAGAAATGAAGAACACTCTTAAGTAGCTCCATGTTGGGACTAAGAGAAAAACCTTTAAGTTTGAAGAGGCTTGTCCTTATCCCTTTGACCAATCTATCATAGCACTCCCCTTCCCCAAACATTTTGAAACTCCCAAGTTTTACAAGTACTGGGGGAAGGGAGATCAAGTCATCCATGTCAAGAAATTATACATGGCTTGTCAAGAGGTTTCCTATAGTGATAATTTTATCATGCACCTCTTTCCCAAGAGCTTAGGAGGAACCTCTCTTGATTGGTTCTACAAGATACCTTAATGATCAGTGTCGAACTTTGTAGAATTATCCAAAAATTTTACCTTATGGATCAGTGTCGACCTTTGTAGAATTATAAAAAAAGTTCATAGTACAGTATGTGCATAACATTCAGAATAAACTATCTCTCTTGGATCTATGCAACTCAAAACATAAGGGAGGTGAGAGCTTGGACGATTATCTACAAAGATGGCAAAACCCCACCATGAAGCTATCCTATCAACCCACATAGAAGCATCTAACGAAGATATTTATCTACAACTTGCATCCAAATTTATCCCACTATATGCGCATGAACTGCATCCAGACCTACCAGGACATCAAGGGAAAAGGGATGAACATTGAAAAAGGCCTCTTGGATGACGATACTATCAAGCACTACAAAGAAACCCATCATGATAGGACCAACAATGACCATACCCATTAATGGAACAAAAAAAAGAATGTTGTCACAGATGGAGCAACCGATACCAAGCATGTCTAGGTTGTTGCGGCTGGTCCTAAACCACCCACACCAACATACCAACAACCTATACCCATCTACCAAAAACCTAGGATAGCCTATCAACCAGCCATACAAAATTTTCAACCCATAGAAAACCAAACTAATTCTATATCAATCACACTAGGAAAATCCAAGCCGCACATCCAGAACAATCATAAACGCACATTCACCTCTCTCGGTGAACCATTGGATGTAATATTTCATTGAATGGACAATACCAACTTGATTGTATATCCTCAGACCCAACCATTCGATGAGTCAACCCCAAAGCCCATAAAGTACAAAGATAATAAGTATTGTGACTATCATTGTGTCAAGGGACACACTATCGTGAAGTGCATGAAACTCAAGCATTACATCCAGGATCTCATATACAAGAAGGAGACCACCACCGATGCACCTACCTAGGCCTTTTCCAATGCAAAACTATAGATTTAAAAAAAATGTGTTTCCTCAACACAATTCTAGAAAAACAATAGCTAATGCAAACCCACCAGCCCAAAACCAAGGCAAGGGTAAGAAAGGTGATCATGTTGATGGAAAGGATTACATGACTACCTAAATAAATTATGATATATTTGTTGGATGCATCTGCCAGGTCGAACCCACGATTAATGTTATCCATGTAAAAGGTGTAAATAGTCAATGTGCGGTCACCACACTTAGGGGTAGGATATTCGTTGTCGGTGCTAATACTTCTTCCTCATGTAATGCACAAACAACCTCCTAGAACACCTTGGGAATATGTCCAACCAAATCTCCATCTTGGATCTTCTCCGCACCTCACTCATCCATCAAGAAATCCTCACCAAGGCCCTCCAAGAGGTGCCTATCCCCACAGACATTAATAACACTCAGTTTGAGAATTGTGTGGGACACTTATCTGCATCATTTATACCCTCTAATATACCATCCATTGAACCAGACCATAATCTCACACTCTGCATAGCCATCATGGTCAATGAATTTGTAGTCAAGAGGGTCATGATAGATAATAGTTTGACCCTCAACCTATTTATAAGTTAAAGTTCATCAAACAGGTGGGGTATACTAAAGTAGACATCACATGAAGTCATCACCATCAAAGTATATGACAATCTAGAGCGTACCTCATAAGGTGCCATCTTGTTACCCATGAAACCAAGTCCAGAAATAGAAGAAACTACATGCCATGTTTTTGGTCTAGACCTCCTTACAACATCCTCCTCAGTCACCCTTGGATTCAGTTCATGCAGGTCATTCCCTCCATGTTCTATCAATACATCAAATTCCCACACTAAGGCACAAAAATCACCATTCATGCTAATCCAGAACACTTTGCACACTATTGTATGTTGGAAGCTTCATTCTCCCGCTATACCCATTGTCCTGGAATTGACATTGAAACTTATGTTCCCAGTTCCTCCTGATCCCATTGTGATATATAAAAAATCCTCGCCTCCACCATTTCCACTGTCAAGATCAATAATAGAGGTTGTGGTGAGTAAAACTTAACATATGCCAGTATAGTACGGGACCTACCACTTGATCCACATACTCAAGGACATCTACCTCACCAAAGCACAACCCAACAAGAGGAACATAAAAAAGAAAAGAAAATGGGTTCATTCACTTTTCTATCATATGACATTCTGAACAGTCAATAGATGGAGCACTAAGAACTCTTGAAATAATTTTGCGGATTCACGTGCAACTTAGACTAACACTACATCATCCTGGACAACATATTTCCACCACAATATCAAAATCTTCTTAGTAATTTTAGATATTCCAATGTTTGAAGGTTAAATTAAGATTAAGGCCCTAAAGTATGGGTGAGTGGTCATGCTTTTCCTTTTCTTAAATAGGGACTATCTCTAATGTGACGACCATCTTTAACATCTAACAACATTAGATACTAAAATATTCTAAAATGATAAAACTTACTATAATATTGACACGCACACTCATTCATAATTCTTAGAAGAATATTAAGATAAGAGAATAAACAATGTATAAAGAATTTCCCTATCATCAACTTGATTAAGAATTTCCAAATGATAAATTAAACTTTGACAATTCAAAATTAAACTTGCAAAGGAATGGATGGAGGGCCACAAAAAAAATGTAAATATCTGTGCATATTTATAATTGAGAGGTGGGTAATATTGTTGTTTCTTTTTCTTCAATTAAATTCTTTTTTTTTAAAGAAAAAAGAAGAAAGCAAAGCCATCAAAATATCTTTCATGTCGTTTCAAGTTTATTCGATTGTATGAACAACAACAATAAAAATAATTTAAAAAAACAAAGTTAAAAATATATAGAATTTTAAAAAACAAAGTAGAAAAAATAAAAAATTTTAAAAAATCAAAATAGAATAAAATATAAAATTTAAATTAAACAAAGTAGAAAAAGCAGAGAATTTAAAAAAAAACAAAGTAGAAAAAACATAGAATTTTAAAAAATTAAGTAGAAATAAAACATAGAATTTTGAAAAAAAACAAAGTAAAAAAATAGAGAATTAAAAAAGGAAGAAGTTGAAAAAAGCATAGCCGTTACCTACCGGCATTCAAATTAAGACTTTAAATTTGATTCCTCCGCCTCATATTCACATCTTTCTATTTTGAAACGGCTTTCTGGTCTGAGTATGTTCTTTAGATGGTGATTTAATCTTAAGTCAGGAGAGTTTATGGGAAGAGGCCTTCCACGCATAACCCATAGCTTCTATGCAAACTGTTTCTCTCTTCTTTCACAGCGATTCCTTTCATTGCTTGGAGGTTTGTAATCTTTTCCAAGATCGTGGACACTGATGAAGATGATAAACCCATCTTCATGCCTACAATTATGATAATAAACCCATCTCTTCCAAGATCGTGTGGGTAATCTCAGTCGATAAGATGGGGAAGGAGGGTGAAATTTGGAGGCAGTTGATGGAAAATATAAATATAAAGTTGAGCTGCAAATCCTTCAACTGGAGTCCCTTGGGTGGGCAGAAACACTAGCTGTGGACATATTGCCATACAAATTTGTAAAATGTGTCGTTGAGATGAAGTGTAGAGTTTCAGCTAGTGATGATCAGTACACCAATTTGAAAATGACTGAAGTTAGCAAGTCCATCAAATTTCGAGAACAGAGCAATAGAAGCAGCATTGAGAGGAGAGGCTTTGTCGAACAAGAAAGGTGGATTTCTTCTCTTCATCATGTTTTTCTTTTGCATTTATCTCTTCTGATTTTGATTTTGATACTGCATATACACCATTATTTTAATTATGGGTGTCAATCTGTTAAGCCCGACTCTCTGCACATATAATTGTACTTGTTAGGGTTCCTCTGGTTTTTTTTTTTTTTGGCATTCTTGCATGATGCCATGATGTGGGCAGAGTAGTATATTTTTTCTATTATCATAAAAGATTTCAAATCTGAATATAGCAACAGATTTTAATTCATACATACAAAACCAAGATGTCTTCTAATTAAACTGAATTGAAAATAATGCTCTAAGTGTTGGCCAACATGACTATAAAATGGAAAGCCAAATAATTTTTGCTTTGATATGCCTGCTTCCTATTTTTATTTGCATTGCACAACAGTCTAATGGCAGCAGCACTAATTTTTCATTTACCAACCAAATCAAAAGTCTAATTCTAAAAGCCAGCCTCCCTGCATTTTCAAAGGCCGGTGTTCGCCATATTCCAGCTGGTATAGCCGTTTTCAGGAAGACCATTTTAGTGCCTAACAAGTTGAATAGCCGTTTTCAGGAGAAATACAAGGTTTCAATGAGTGTAGAAAAAGTGGTGGTTCTTTGTGAATAGCAGAGATTGCTGAATATTAGGTTATTGTTTGTTTTTTCTTCATCTCCATAACTATTTGGCAGCTGTGTTTTGTAAAATTCTTGACTCTATTGTCATTTGTTGCCTTGGCATCTTGAGAAACAACTATTAGAAATAATTAGGACTGATGAGAAGAAACTGTTAGGCTTTGAAAATGTAGATTAGAAATACAACTGATTGCTGAACTGTTGTCCTATGAAGGCCGTGGAACTGCCATTAGTTGGAAGATGCATATTACTTAAGTGCAGAGCATGAGCTCTCACCTATGGCACACAGAACGTAGAGATCTAGTCAGGGTGGTTGATGCAGCTAGAGTGTTCTTCATAGTCTATTTTAATTTCATGAACATAGATCCACCATGCATAAAAAAAAGTAGTGTCATCCCAGCAGACAGTTACATAACAAAAATATGCACAAAAAAAATTGTATTGATTCATGGTGCTGTACACTATATTCAGGTAATAGGTGACAATACTTGCACATAAATGTTTATCTGAGGACTGGGTTACATCTATTTATAGGTCATAAAGCTGGTTAGGACCGAGGCAAGTGTTGTTCCTCTGGTTGCAATGCATGTTTCATGCAAGTTGACTGGTGTATGGTGTCCACTTTTTTGTTATTCTTGACATTGACTTCTGGATGTCCACCTTTCTCATACTCTTGCATGTCCCCTCTGGCCTCTGGTCTGTAGCAATCTGCTTGGTATGTAGTTATTTATGTTAACATAACTATGAGTATGCCCTGCAAAATTGATCTCCTTGATGAATCATGTAAGGGTATACAACTAATTTTATGGTGGTCTTGGCCTCCAAGGTCAATCTACGTTCAAATCATGTTTGCCTTTATAGATGCATGCATAATTATGCCAGCAGAGAATATCTACTAATTGCATAGTTACCTTGTGAGATACATGAAAGTTGTATAATGTGGGCTTAAAAATAGGCCTTAGTCAAATATACGTTTTCTTTTTTTTTGAGAATTTAAGAGAAAAAACAATTGAATTCTTTAGACAGAAAAATAGTTCAACTGGATAGCTAAAAGTGAACATGTCAAAGGCCATCAGTAAGAAGTTAGTAACTATCCACATGCAAACTCACCTCCCATTTTTTTGCTTTGGACAACACTTTCGAACATCTTGTCACTTTGCAGACAATCTTATCAATAGTATTCCTCCTCTTCTATTGCTCATCAAAATTTCTCTTTCTCTGCTACTCCTTTGTATCTTGAATTGTTTTAGTGAAAATGGAATTGAATTGTTAGGCTGTATCCATACACCAAGCCTATCCATGTATTAGGCTGAAAAATATGGCCTTTAAGGTTTAGAGGGGATAAAATTTGGAGAAAGTCTTTGAAGCGCACCCTGTTACCTATATCTCTACCCTGTTATAAAATAGATTTCTTCACTCATTTTTTCATTTTTCAAAATTAATTTGTTTGTGGCCTGGATACTTCAAATTCCAGGATCTGTAATTATGCTCCAAAAAATATAAGTTTATGAGCCTTCTTACTTATGAAATTTATCTATCCAATTGTTCTTAAGATAATATGATTTAAACAAATATAAGTTTTGCTAGAAAGATTCGACAGTTCAGAAGCACAAATTTCTGAATGCAGTGGCTGTGGCATTGTTGATGCTACAGAAAGATTCGACACTTCAGAAGCACAAATTTCAAAAGAAGTAAAGTGGGATGAAAAATATCTTGGATTTACATTTCTATTATGTTCCAGTTGTGCACTACTGTGACAGATTTCATATATTTCTGGTATTTAATGTTTGTAGTGGAATGACTATTGGCCGTGGTCATTCTTAAAAGCTTTTGTCTTTTGCAATGTGTGTCTTAACATTGAACATGTTATTAGAATCACAATATTCACTACATATAATTCACATTCTAATATGAATAATAATATATAATATTAAAAAATCACAAGACAATCGACTCACATTTTTTATATTAAGAAAAAATCTTGAACTATTTTTGTATGGATTATTTTTTAAAATTATATGCATCTCAAAATTTCCTTTACGTGTGTATTTCAACTTTTGCATACTTATACTTTGAATTTACATTAAAATGTTAAATTAGTTTGATGTTAGTGTACTTCAAATTTGGTATGTCTAAATATTATAAATATGTCAAATTGTGCTTCATATTTAGTATTTGTTACTTTAGAATTAAATTTTACTTTAGAAAAAGGTATTCACTTTTGTTTTCATAATGTATGTATTTTAACTAACATTTAGATCATGTGGGAGAGAGGGAGAGAGAGGTTGGGGGGAGAGGGGAAGGGAGAGGGTGGGTGAGGGAGAGGAGAGAGGGGAGAAAGGAAGGGAGGGGGAGTAGGAGGGAGGGAGAAGGAGATGGAGAAGGAGGGAGAGAGAGGGGAGAAAGGAAGGGAGGGGGAGCAGGAGGGAGGGAGAAGGAGATGGAGAAGGAGGGGAGAGAGAGGGGAGAAAGGAAGGGAGGGGGAGTAGGAGGGAGGGAGAAGGAGATGGAAAAGGAGGGAGAGAGAGGAAGAGAGGGAGTAGGAGGGAGAGGAGAGGGAGAGGGAGAGAGGCAAGAGCAAGGCAGGGGGGAGTGTGGGGGGAGGGCGAGGCAAGACGAAGGGGGAGTAGGAGGAAGGGAGGGAGAGGGAAATGGAGAGGAAGGGAGAGAGAGAGAGAGAGAGGGAGAGGGAGAGGGAGAGGAGGGAGGGAGAGGAAGGGAGAGAGGAGAGGGAGAGGGAGAGGAAGGGAGAGGGAGAGGAGAGGAGGGGGAGGGAGAGGAAAAGGGAGAGGAAGGGGGAGAGAGCAAGAGGGAGAGTGAGACAAGGGAGGGTGGGAGGGATGGAAGGAGAGAGGAGGAGGGAGGGAGAGGGAGAGGGAGAGGGAGAGGAAGGGGGAGAAGGGGAGAAAGGGAGATGGAGGATGGGGGAGGGAGAGGGGAGAGGGGAGGGAGGGGGGGATGGGGGGTTGGGAGGGAGAAGGAGATGGAGAAGGAGGAGAGAGGGAGTAGGAGGGAGAGGAGGGGGAGAGGAAGGGGGAGGGAGAGGTGAGAGAAAGGGTGGGGGGAGGGAGAAGTGAGCAGGAGGGAGGGAGGGAGAGGGAGAGAAAGGGGAAGGAGAGAGAGGGAGGGAGGTGAAGAGGGAGAGGGAGAGGAAGGGGGAGGGAGGGATGGAGAGGAAGGGAGAAAAGGAGAGAAAGAGAGGGAGAGCAAGGGAGAGAGGGAGAAGGAGAGGAGGAGGGAGAGGAAGGGAGAGGGAAAGGGAGAGGGACATGAAGGGGGAGAGAGCTAGAGGGAGAGGGGGACAAGGGAGGGTGAGAGGGAGGGAAGGAGGGAGTGGGAGCAGGGGGGAGGGAAAAGGAGAGGAAGAGGGAGAGGAAGAGGGAGAGAGGGAGAGGGAGATGAAGGGCAAGAGGGGAGAGGGAGAAGTAGGGGGAGAGAGGGAGAGGAGAGGGAGAAGGAGAGGGAGAGGAGAGGAGAGAGAGGGAGGGGAGAGGGAGAGGCAGAAGGAGAGGGAGAGGGAGAGGGAGAGGAGAGGAGAGAGAGGGAAGTAGGGAGGGAGGGAGAGGGAGAAGAAGGGAGAGAGGGAGAGGGAGGGAGAGGGAGAGGATGGGGGAGAGATGGAGAGGGAGAGGGAGAGGGAGAGGAAGGGGAAGGGCAGAGAGGGAGGGAGGGGAAGAGGGAGAGGGAGAGGGAGGGAGGAAGGGAGAGAAGGAGAGAGAGAGGGAGAGGGAGGGAGAGAGGGAGCAGGAGAGGAAGTGAGAGAGGGAGAAGGAGAGAAGGGTGGAGGGAGGGACGGAGAGGAAGGGAGAGGGGAAAGGAGAGGATGGGGGAGAGAGAAAGAGGGAGAGGGAGACAAGGGAGGT
>BSBK01002459.1:7500-167111 GCA_027943335.1 Chamaecyparis obtusa | reverse complement strand
ACCACCAATGTAACTAGGTACTATTTTTCACTCTTCTGAAGTGATGCTTTGTTAGGAGCCAACCCAGTAAAAAGGTTACAAAACACACTGTTAGGTGTGACCTTGTTAGAGGATTTAATCACCCTGTTAGGAGTGGTCTTGTAAGAGGTCTTGAAACAATTCAATAGAACTGTCACCTTGTTAGAGGATTTACAAAATGGCTATTAAACCAACTCGGTTAAGAGATTTTGAAATCCTACTACAATTGGTAAGAAAGTAACAATGAAATGACCTGATAATGATGCAACTGAATTGCTGATTATAGATCTCTATTTTTCTTCACTAGATCCTTCCTGATCAAATAAATCCTCGCTGCTCCTCAAGGATATCTAACCATCCTTCAAAATTTGCACACACCTTCCTTCAAAATGATTTGCATGTTTGCTCACAAACTTCCACACTTGCACATTATTCTTCCCACACTGAATTCACCACTTGACCTTCTATATATACCATTCAGATTGTCAAGTCAGCACTAATAATCATTACAAACATTAACACTCATTACAACAGTCAGCTAGAATAAACAAACTTTATTTCTCAAATTAACAAATTCCTTTATTGGGCCGACCTTGCTCGGTAAACACTAATCCTAAAAAGATTTCCTTTGGGTGACTGAGTGAACTCCGTAAACACTAAATTTCCTTCGATAACCATGGAAGCTCGATTAACACTATTTTCTGCCATACTTTCCTTTGACACCTGAGAGATCTCGGTAGACACCGAAAACTGCCTTGCTGACCGACTGAGCTTGGTAGACACACAGAACTGCTTATTGATATGACATTTGTGTGACATCAAGGACAACACACAATTAGACAATTGTATCCAACAATCTCCCTCTTTAGCATTGATAGAAACACAACATGTCATAGCACAATGAAATTTCACAGAAAACATAGAATAAGGAACATATCCTTAGCTTCATTTTGATTCACATCTTAGTTAGCAAATTTCTCTCTCTGACTGAAAACTCTCCCTCTTAACTTCTCAAATTCTCCTTCTTAGAAATTTCTTGAAATGACAACAAACACTCCCTCTTTGACAACACATGCCAAAGACAACTCACACACTACCGATGAATACCAATGTACCTTAAGTACTGATCATATGCAATGATTCTTTGACTATGCTGCATCAACTGACTGATCTTCACATGCTCTAGTTGATGCATCACCAAAAATTTATTTAGTGAACTTAAAATAGGGGGAATGACCCCTAACTTACCTCTTAGATACAAAAATGCATCCTTAGGTAGTGGCTTGGTGAATATATCTACAATCTATTCTTTTGTATGAACATATTCCAATCTGATTTCCTATCCTGCACCAATTGTCTGACAAAGTGATATTTTATAGCAATGTTCTTGGTTTTGGAATGCATTACTAGATTCTTTGAAATATTTATTGCACTTTTATTATCACAAAACATAACAATTGGTTCTTTGATCTCAACCTTCATGCCTTCCAATAATTGTTTAAACCAAACAATATTAGAGTAGTTTACTGCTGCAGCAACATATTCTACTTTTGCTATGGATTGGGATGTGCAATTTTGCTTTTTACTAGTCCAAGATACCAACCTCTTGCCAAGAAAGAATGCTCCACCACTTGTACTCTTTCTGTCATCAATGTTTCCTACCCAATCAGCATCAGTAAACACTTTTAAGTCCAGATTGCCTCCAAATTTATGCCACAAGCCATAATCTTCAGTTCCTTTCAAGTATCTCAAGATTCTTTTGATTGCCATCATATGATTTTCTCTGGGTTTTGCTGAGAAGCTTGGTACTATACCAACTGCTAAGGCAATATCAGGTCTTGTATGAACTACATACTATAATTTTCCAATCATTGATCTGTATAAGGTTTGATCTACTTCTTTTGAATCATCATCTTTGGTAAGCTTCAGTCCAGTACACATGGGGGTACCAACTGGTTTTAAATCTTCCATACCAAACTTCTTAAGTATTTCCTTGATGTATTTAGACTGAGTAATGTAGATACCATTCTTGCTCTACTAAATTTGAAGACCAACAAGAACTTTATTTGACCAAATATAGACATTTCAAATTCTTTGTTCATTTTCTCTGAAAATTCTTTGCACTAATCATCATTACTTGTAAACACGGTATCATCCACAAATATTTTTGCCAAAATAATTTTGTTATCTGGTCCTTCCTTGATGTACAAACTACTATTATCATTAGCTCTTTTGAAACTAATCTGAATAAGATAGTTATGTAATCTTTCATACCATGCTCTAGGGGCTTGTTTCAAACCATACAAAGCTTTGTGTATCTTGCAGACCATATTTCTTTTGTTTGGATCAATAAAACTTTTAGGTTGCTCAATGTAGACTTCTTCATCAAGAATACCATTGAGAAATGAAGATTTTACATCCATCTGATATACCTTAAATTTTTTATGTGCTGCATATGAAACTAGAGTCCTTACACCTTCTAATCTTGCAACAGGGGCAAAAGTCCACTAATACATTTGGGGTGAAATTACGACGGCAATTTGCGACGGCAGGCAAATGTCATGCGGTTTTAGCCTTTTTTTTTCAAATATAGCCTGACACCATCGCAATTGCAATGAAAATACATTTGGCAACGTCGCCATTGTGACGTTGTCGGGATATAAGGGCAAAAAAAAAAAGGAACGTTGTCATTTGTGTTTTCAACAGCACTGTAACCCTCCGTGAAATCACATCAGGATATAAGGGCAAAAAAAACAAGAACGTTGTCATTTGTGTTTTCAACAGCATCGTAACCCTCCGTGAAATCACATCGGGATATAAGGGCAAAAAAAACAAGAACGTTGTCATTTGTGTTTTCAACAGCGCCGTAACCCTCCGCAAAATCACAGCTACAATTTCTGAGTACGTTGGGTTTATTTTTCTTTTGTCATTATTATGTAATCTGGTATTCAGCTGTTAGAGAGCTAAAATACCCAGAAATGAGGACATATCTATGTTGAATTTATTGTTAGCGGCTTTGGTTATTTAGAAGTTTAATTTTATTTGTTCATCTTTCAAGCACAAACATTTTGTGGACTGTAACGTCTTCATTGTTTTGGGTATGCAGTGAAACAACCCTAACTTGCAATTGCGACGTTGTCAGGATATAAGGGCCAAAAAAAAAAGGAATGTTGTCATTTGTGTTTTCAACAGCACCGTAACCCTCTGCGAAATCACATCAGAATATAAGGGCAAAAAAAACAAGAACGTTGTCATTTGTGTTTTCAACAGCGCTGAGAGAGATTCCCTCCATGAAATCACAGCTACAATTTCTGAGTATGTTGGGTTTATTTTTATTTTGTCATTATTATGTAATCTGGTATTCAGTTGTTAGAGAGCTAAAATACCCAGAAATGAGGACATATCTGTGTTGAATTTATTGTTAGCGGCTTTGGTTATTTAGAAGTTTAATTTTATTTGTTCATCTTTCAAGCACAAACATTTTGTGGACCGTAACATCTTCATTGTTTCGGGTATGCAATGAAACAGCCCTAACTTGCGACTACCTTCATGGTACTTGTGTACATTATCATGTTGTCTTTACAGTGACTATCCTCATTCAAGTGGCAATTACACAAGGGATAGTCACAGTGAGATGTCCTCATTTGTGACAAGGGCAGTCACACTTAGGACATCTCACAGTGATATTCCCTTATGTAATTGCCACTTGAATGTATTGCTATTGAACCACATTAATGCTTTTCTTCTTCAACAAATGAGGACAGTCACTCTAAAGACAACATGATAATGTACACAATTACCAAAAAATGATCTTGTTAATTGATGTAACACTTTGTCTTGCTCACTCCCTATCCTTCACTAGGGTCTCTTTAGGCCAATTTTTTGACTTGATAGGGTACTTAACTATCCCTACACTCTTTAGGTATCTCTACCCAAGATCCCACTCCTTCAACTAGTGCACACCAACAAGAAATACAACGAACTCTGCTCAATACCAATCCAGCTACTAGGACACTCCTAGTCTTGTCTTCACAAATTGAAACACATTCAACTATAACTTTACTCCATGGAGAGGCTGGCCACTAGGACCTCTATTGGTTTCAATATTACTCCTTCACCTATACTTTTCATCAGTACTTCAATCCGGTTCATCAAACCATGCCAATTGCACCCAAAAATAGGCTGCTAGCAATTAGGCCTTTGTCAAGACTTTTTGTTTATATTAAGCCACCTAAAGGGCTTAGGATTCAGATGCCCCTTATTGAGAACTCCAAGATATCTAAGGTCTTCTCCTCCTAGATTTTTTGTACACCAACTCCTACAGCCATGCCTGAAAACAAGTATTTTGACACAACTTGGATAGTCTAACTAAGAGTTTGTTTTCTTAGCAACCAAAGAAACTCACCCAATCTTCTAATTTGACTTGGGGCTTCTTTAGATGTGTGTCTACCTCTCCATGAGATTTTAGTTGAAGCAACCAATGCATTCAACTTGTTGTAATCTTCTTGTAATGATTTGTCATCCCTAACTGTGCTCAACTAACTCACCTAAGACATCATTGCAAACATAGAAAATGAGCTTCCCAGGGCCCCTCCTTCCAAACATATAGTACATGGAGTCTCCTCACCCATTCCAAGAGCCCGTACAAAATTGACAATGGAATGATGAGCTAAGACTCCATTTGTTCAACCTGCCTGGTTCAAACCAACGATAGGGTACTTAACAAAAGAATTAACAAACTAGTTGGAATGCTTCAAAACTCAAAAAAAAACAACACAGAATAACAAAACAACTTGTACTAACTTTTCCAATAGACACTGCGAGCTATCTAATCCATTAATCAACTGACAACAAAGAAACAAAAAAACTCAAGAATTCACTAAAACCGTGTTACTCTACAAGTCTTTTTAATTCCAAATGTTTTTCCCCCCAACCTTTTGCATAGATCGATGGAGGCCTCTTATAGTTGATCTAATGCCTAATTCAATGGTTTCATATAGTTACATAACCATCTTACTCAAAAATGCTCCCTTGCACAAATGTTGTCAATGTTGTGAATGACAACATTGACAACTTGTTACAACCTTTGGGATTTAGGTTCAAAACTTATTGTTCAAACACCATAAGACCCTAACCATGACTTATTTAGGCTATTTAGACCTCACATAGGCCACTTCTACACTTCTTTTCCCAATTCGACCCCTAAATGCTTCATTCCCACTTTTGCCACAATATTGGTAACTTGGGTACAAATTGGCACTTGCCTTCACAAAGGTCACACATGAGGACATCTCACAGTGATCGATTGTCCCTTGTGTAATTTCCACTTGAATGTATTGCTATTGAACCACATTGATGCTTTTCTTCTTCAAAAAATGAGGACAGTCACTCTAAAGACAACATGATAATGTACACTCACTGTAAGGACAGTCACAAATGAGGACGTCTCACAGTGACTATCCCTTGTGTAATTGCTGCTTGAATGTATTGCTATTGAACCACATTAATGCTTTTCTTCTTCAACAAATGAGGACAATCACTCTAAAGACAACATGATAATGTACACTCACTATAAGGACAGTCACAAATGAGGACATCTCACAGTGACTGTCCCTTGTGTAATTGCCGCTTGAATTACACAAGGGACAGTCATTGTGAGATGTCCTCATTTGTGACAAGGACAGTCACACATGAGGACATCTCACAGTGATTGTCCCTTGTGTAATTTCCACTTGAATGTATTGCTATTGAACTGCATTAATGCTTTTCTTCTTCAACAAATGAGGACAGTCACTCTAAAGACAATATGATAATGTACACTCACTGTAAGGACAGTCACAAATGAGGACATCTCATAGTGATTGTCCCTTGTGTAATTGCCACTTGAATTACACAAGGGACAGTCATTGTGAGATGTCCTCATTTGTGACAAGGATAGTCACACATGAGGACATCTCACAGTGATTGTCCCTTGTGTAATTTCCACTTGAATGTATTGCTATTGAACCACATTAATGCTTTTCTTCTTCAACAAATGAGGACAGTCACTCTAAAGAAAACATGATAATGTACACTCACTGTAAGGATAGTCACAAATGAGGACATCTCACAGTGACTGTCCCTTGTGTAATTGCTGCTTGAATTACACAAGGGACAGTCATTGTGAGATGTCCTCATTTGTGACAAGGACAGTCACACATGAGGACATCTCACAGTGATTTTCTGTAATGTCCCATTTTTGGCTAACTTGGAAAATAGGAATAATTACTCCACTTCTCAGACTTACTCTATCAGATACTTACAATTAAACTAAGTAATGGAGGTTACTTAAGATATCAACTGCTATTTCAGATTCAATCACAATATGTGTGCAAGATGATATTGATACCAATATGTTTAATAGCACTGTTGGATATAATGATATGAAATATGCTATGAATATGATGTTTCCTATCACTTATAGTGATAGTATAATGATGCTATGTCTGATATAAACAATATCGATATACAATCAATAAGTATTGCTTGTAGCAATGTATTTGCTGTGTCTGATATGATGATGTAATTATGCAAATGTGTAATATCGCTATGAGTGATATGTTGCTATTTCAGATTCTGAATTATATGCTTGCAACTTCAAATATTGATGTTTTTTTTTACTATCCTTTCTATCTATGCAATCATGGTGCTGTCTCTGATCTGCAATGATAAACTTGAAACCAAACTGCCAAAGGTAGATGCTCTATTGAGTATATCCAAATATGGATAAGTAAATAAAGTTCCAATGATGCCTTGAGTGACTGACGAGAATGCATTCTTATATTGTCTTTAACAAATGAAGAGATGCTATGAATGAGATGTGTCTTGTTTCTTCCTCCATGCCCCTTTGTTAATCACACCTTTCCATAATCCGACAGTTCGCATAATATTATTTCATTATTTTCTGATCATAGATAACTCCCAGATTGACTCAATATCAAATCTTTTTATGAAGGTAATCTTCCCTAATTGGTAGTGCAACCAGTAGTTAACATCCACTATGTTTGTATTAGTTTGGTCTAACTATCACTAGTATTTAGTCAATCGATTTTAACTCTTGCCTTATCCCATATTGTTATGATTATATCCAATCTTTCTACTTTGATATAAGTCGATATCATTTTCTGATAATTGTCCATTTATTGGTTGATTGCTGGTAATGGAGTTTGATCTTTAAATTGACTTCCATTCCTGTTAATACTTAAGGATACATTGTACTTATTATCCGCGACTGATGCCTCATTCATTGATAGCTTGTGATATAATCACTGATGCTTTTGTGTTTCTACAAGATGTGGTTTATCTCAAACAATCGATAATCTTTCAATCCTTTAGTCGATATCCTCCTATGTGGTGTCTATTGATATAGATAGTAGAATTCAATCTAGTTTTTGTTATTATCATGATAACATAGGAAGTGATGGTGCATATTTGCTAGCGGGTCTTCATGTTTGATATTGCTTTATCGGATATGTCATTGTCTAAACTTGTGCAATTAATGATTATTTATAATATATGAATGGTTATCCTTCTTGCTTATCAATACATCTTCTGAAACACATAGTGACCTATCCCTTATTCATATCATGTTGATCTTGACTTCATAGTATTCGGTTCATTAATCATCCTCTCATGGTATCGATGTGTAATGACTAGTGATTGTTGTATCACTTCTTCATTCCTCATCGTGATAGATAATGCAGATGTTTAACGTAGATGTATATCGATTACAGATATTCGATATTGCTTTAAACGTTATTATTATTATTATTATTATTATTAATGTTATTGTTATTATTAAATATTATAATTAATGATGTTAGTAATATTAATAATATTATAATAAATATTATTATAGTGATAACATATTGTTTTATATTGAGAGGTTTATTAATATTATTTATATATTAAAATTATTATATCAATAATTGATTTAATATTATTACTTAATTTATTATTATAATATAATATATATAATTTATTAATAATTATTTATTATTAATTTATATTATAATTATAATCATAATTATATTATTTATTAATATTTTAATATTATTTAATTAACATATTACTTATTATGCTAACTATATATTATTATTATCTGTTGATAATAATTATATATTATTGTTATATACCGTCAATAATAGATTATTATATATCATCTAATCATTTTATTATTATACTAAGTTCAATATGTCACGGCTCATGACATTGTCCCTTGTGTAATTGCCACTTGAATGTATTGCTATTGAACCACATTAATGCTTTTCTTCTTCAACAAATGAGGACAGTCACTCTAAAGACAACATGATAATGTACACTCACTGTAAGGACAGTCACAAATGAGGACATCTCACAGTGACTGTCCCTTGTGTAATTGTCACTTGAATTACACAAGGGACAATCATTGTGAGATGTCCTCATTTGTGACAAGGACAGTCACACATGAGGACATCTCACAGTGATTGTCCCTTGTGTAATTGCCACTTGAATGTATTGCTATTGAACCACATTAATGCTTTTCTTCTTCAACAAATGAGGATAGTCACTCTAAAGACAACATGATAATGTACACTCACTGTAAGGATAGTCACAAATGAGGACATCTCATAGTGACTGTCCCTTGTGTAATTGCCACTTGAATGTATTGCTATTCAGCCACATTAATGCTTTTCTTCTTCAACAAATGAGGATAGTCACTCTAAAGACAACATGATAATGTACACTCACTGTAAGTGTACATTATCATGTTGTCTTTACAGTGACTGTCCTCCTTCAAGTGGCAATTACACAAGGGACAATCACTGTAAAGACAACATGATAATGTAGAGAAACGTTGTCATTTGTATTTTCAACAGCGCCGAGAGAGATTCCCTCTGCGAAATCATAGCTACAATTTCTGAGTACGTTGGGTTTATTTTTCTTTTGTCATTATTATGTAATCTGGTATTCAGCTGTTACAGAGCTAAAATACCCAGAAATGAGGACATATCTGTGTTGAATTTATTGTTAGCGGCTTTGGTTATTTAGAAGTTTAATTTTATTTGTTCATCTTTCAAGCACAAACATTTTTTGGACTGTAACGTCTTCATTGTTTCAGGTATGCAATGAAATAGCCCTAACTTGCGACTACCTTCACGGTACTTGTGTACATTATCATGTTGTCTTTACAGTGACTGTCCTCATTCAAGTGGCAATTACACAAGGGACAGTCACTGTGAGATGTCCTCATTTGTGACAAGGACAGTCACACATGAGGACATCTCACAGTGACTGTCCCTTGTGTAATTTCCACTTGAATGTATTGTTATTCAACCACATTTATGGGCTCATTTGGAGCATGACACACAGTAGCATCTACAGAGAAGAAGTTTGGTATGCAATGGTCTTGAAACCTCTTGAGAAATTCTTGGTATGCATTTGTGTGGTGCAAAAGCTTCGTTGAAAGAGAAAAAGAAGAAAAGAATAGAAATGATTTTTTTTCTTTTTATTTCATATACTGTAACCAGCTACTTATAACTTGCAAAAATTATTATAACCATTTGAAATTGAAACTTGGTTTAATGTGAAACTGAGAACTGCTTTATTAGAGCTTTCTGTGATTTAGATTCAGACATCAAGAACATTGTTTGCCTAATATTGTGATTAATGCTTATTTATTAATATCTCATACTAACAGACAATTGATAATTGTAGGGAAAATGTCATTGGGGGTCTTTGAGGATCCACTAGAAGCCAAGGAGAAAATGTATTCAAATGCTAAAGATGGTGTAACAGTCCTTACAGCTGTTGAACCTTGCTATGTAGATCATCTCCGATTCTCCAAGTTCAACAGTACTGTGGTATTCCTTTGGATACTTCTAATGGTAAATTTCAGACATCAAGTTCTTTTCATATGAAACTACTATATTTGTAATCTGTAGTTTTAAACTTTTAGTTTATAAATGTTCATCAGCTTTAGTTCGTATGCTGCCATTTCAAGCATGATTAATGAAGTTACCTTTATCACAGGATGAAAGTGAGCAGTCAGCATACTGGTACGGAGCTGGCAGCATTGATACGGTGACTAGGGCATCGTTTAATGGTGGTATTGTGTTTTCCCGTGTTTAGGGCATCGGCCTTTTGAAGCATTGCCTTCATCTTTCTTAAGTCTGAGTTTTAAGTTTGTTTATCTCTCTCGGCATTGTTGAAAATACAAATGACAACGTTCTTGTTTTTTTTTCCCTTATATCCCGATGTGATTTCACGGAGGGTTACGGCACTGTTGAAAACACAAATCCCTTGTGTAATTGCCACTTGAAGGAGGATAGTCACTGTAAAGACAACATGATAATGTACACTTACAGTGAGTGTACATTATCATGTTGTCTTTAGAGTGACTATCCTCATTTTTTGAAGAAGAAAAGCATTAATGTGGCTAAATAGCAATACATTCAAGTGGCAATCACACAAGGGACAGTCACTGTGAGATGTCCTCATTTGTGACTGTCCTTACAGTGAGTGTACATTATCATGTTGTCTTTAGAGTGACTGTCCTCATTTGTTGAAGAAGAAAAGCATTAATGTGGTTCAATAGCAATACATTCAAGTGGCAATTACACAAGGGACAATCGATCACTGTGAGATGTCCTCATGTGTGACTGTCCTTGTCACAAATGAGGACATCTCACAATGACTATCCCTTCTGTAATTGCCACTTGAATGAGGACAGTCACTGTAAAGACAACATGATAATGTACACATACAATGAGTGTACATTATCATGTTGTCTTTACAGTGGCTGCCCTCATGTTGTATATTCTTCTCTGTAGATGCTACTATGTGCTAGGGAACTTCTTAGAACTGTTGGTATATTCTTACAACTTGTTACACCTAGGATATTCTTCTCTGTAGATGCTACTGTGTGCCGTGGTCCAAACAGGCCCATAAATGTGGTTGAATAGTAATACATTCAAGTGGCAATTACACAAGGGACAGTCACTGTGAGATGTCCTTATGTGTGACTGTCCTTGTCACAAATGAGGACATCTCACAGTGACTGTCCCTTGTGCAATTGCCACTTGAAGGAAAAAAGCATTAATGTGGTTCAATAGCAATGTATTCAAGTGGTAATTACACAAGGGATAATCACTCTGAGATTTCCTCATTTGTGACTATCCTTACAGTGAGTGTACATTATCATGTTGTCTTTACAGTGACTGTCCTCATTTGTTGAAGGAAAAAAGCATTAATGTGGTTCAATAGTGATGCAGAGTAGTCAGCAAGAAACTTGGATCTATGTCCCAACCCACTTCAAGACACCAAAATGACTCAACAATTCAATTAGGCTCTGATTTCTATAGGTTAATGTTTAAACTCTTGATGAAGGGTTCTCCCCTTAATATCACAAACACATAACAGAAATAGAGAAACAACAACAGTAATATGCAAGAATAGAAAATTGGCTTCTTATTATCTCCACAAATGTGGAATTACAAACTTTCAGAATTACAATATGCAAAGCCACATGGGCATTCCCTTACAATATTCTATAGGACAAAGCCTCGAATCAATACCCAGATCTACTACCCAGAATTATTCCGAACTGCCTAAGACAATAATACAACCTTCCTTATATAGGCAATTTTCCACCGACTGGGAAGGTTCCAGAATTTTAGCCAATAAGGCCGACCAAACTTAGAATTATTTTATTTTACATTTTATTACATCATAGTCGGCTCAAGATAACCTTTGAAACCCAAACAGAAATTTTGAAGAAAATTATTTTTCACCATTTCGGGTGGCCCAACTTCCGAAGACCATAAGTCATCACCAGTTGACTCGATCGGCTATTATAACCCCATTTCAGAAATGCCACGAAGCGGTCTACAGGCCTAACCTGTGCAAGTGCCCATCACCCAAATTTTTGACCTCATCCGGGGCCTCTAAAGCCTTCAAAACTGAGTTCAAAGTTTCTGTACCCTGCTGCCAATACCGAAAATCTTCAATATCTTCCAATATACACTTGATCTGGCAATGAAACTTTACTGGCAGACTTATATGACCAAAATCAACCTCCAAGAAAGAAATCAGATCATTCTGAGCACATACAAAAATTACCAAAAATAGTAACTTTCCATAAATAGCAGCTCTGCACAAAATAGCCCTTATTGAATACAAAAATAGAAATATTTTTGGGTGATGCAAGATTGCTCTTACACCCAGGATGCTCCTACATCAGACACCCAGGGTAATTTGAGAAGTGACCCTGTAACGACTCAGGTGTGCAGAGGAAAACCAAGACAGCTAACCTCCTCCTTTGTCAGCCATGATGAATCTTCAACATGTCATCCTTTCCACTTGACCAGATATTCTTCATATGTCCTGTTCCTTGTGCTTCTACCAACATGACTGTCCAGTATATCTTTGATCTCCTTAGTGTCTGAACGAGTTGCTGGAATACTCCACTGTGCTGCTGTGATCTCATTTTCAACACCTCCTTCATGATACTCTGTCAGATCTGAAATGTTAAACACTGGTGAAATATTTAGCTCAGTAGGAAATTCTACCTCATATGCATTTCCTGAATCATGTTTCTTTAGTATCCTGCATGGTCCAAACTTCTTCATTTTCAGCTTGTTATATGTACCAACTGGAAACCGCTCCTTTCGCAAATGAATGATGACTTCGTCACCAACTTGAAATTCTTTATACCTCCTTTTCTCATCTGCCTTAGCCTTATACTGTGCATTCATCTTGGTAATATGCTTCCTCACCTCTTCATGGATGTTCTTCAAGTGTTCTGCAAAATCCTCAGCTTCAGCACTACTTATTTCTCCTTTATCTATCTTCCTCAATTCAGATGCATTTCTTGGACTACTTCCATATACAATCTGGAATGGCGACTTACCAGTGCTCCTGTTGACAGAATTATTGTATGCAAATTCCGCCTGTGGTAAAATCAAATCCCATCCTGTTGGCTTATCTCCAACCAAACATCTCAGCAAATTTCCCAAACTTCTATTCACCACCTCTGTCTGTCCATCAGTCTGTGGATGATGTGATGAACTAAACTTCAAATCTGTCTTCAACTTCTTCCACAATGTATGCCAGAAATATCCAACAAACTTAGTGTCCCGATCTGAAACTATGGTCTTTGGCAAACCATGAAGTCTCACTACTTCTCTGAAAAACAATTCTGCTACATGAACAACATCATTAGTCTTCTTGCAGGGAATAAAATGTGCCATCTTTGAAAATTTGTCAACTACCACAAAAATTGAATCATGTCCCCGCTGTGTCCTCGGTAAACCAAGAACAAAGTCCATGCTGATATCCTCCCAAGGCTTCTCTAGTATAGGTAATGGCTGATACAACCCTGTATTCTGCTTCACTCCTTTCACCATCTGACATACTTTGCAACTCTGTACAAACTTCTTCACATCTTGCTGTAATTGTGGCCAATAATAATTCTCACTAACCAAACCAAAGGTTTTATCACGACCAAAATGTCCAGCCAATCCTCCGCTATGCTTCTCCTTGATGAGATTCTCCCTCATAGAACTTCATGGAATGCACAACTGACTCCCTCTGAATAGCATATCATCCTGGATGATGAAATCCAACCATTTTGTCCTGTCTAGAGTAACAGGTTCTGTACAAGCTTTCCAAGCTTCACCAAAATCAGGATCCTCTGGATACAAATTTTTGAGTTCCTTGAACCCAACCACTTCAATCTGCATTTCTATCAGCAATAGTTGCCTTCTGCTAAGAGCATCTACAACCCTATTAGACTTTCCACTTCTGTGTTTCAAAACAAATGTATAACTCTGCAAAAACTCAACCCATTTCAAATGCCTTTGATTCAATTTTCCTTGACTATTCAAATATTGCAAAGCTTGATGATCCGTATACAAAACAAACTCCTTAGGAAGCAGATAATGTCTCCACTTCTTTAATGCCTGAACTAAATCATAAAATTCTTGATCATAAACAGAATATTTTCTCTTGGCATCATTTAACTTCTCACTGAAATAAGCAACAGGTTTACCTTCTTGGCTCATAACAGCTCCTATTGCAGTACCACTAGCATCACAATCTACTTGAAACACCTTATTAAAATCTAGAAGTGCTAAAATAGGTTGTTCTGTAAGTTTTTGTTTCAATAATTGAAAACTCTTTTCTGCTCCTTTAGTCCACTTAAACTCTTTCCTATCCCCTCTCATTGTTTCAGTCAAGGGTCCACAAATACTGCTAAAATTTCTGATAAACTTTCTGTAAAAGCTAGCTAGACCGTGAAAAGATCTTACCTCAGTAGCACTCCTTGGAGTAGGCCATTCAAGGATAGCCTGTACCTTCTCTGGGTCCATTTTTAGACCTTCTGCTGAAACTACAAATCCCAAATACACTAACTCTTTCTTCACAAAACTGCACTTCTTCAAATTAATCAACAATTTCTCTTCTCTCAACTTCTCAAATACCATACAAATATGCATCATATGCTCATCCAATGTCTTACTAAAGATCAAAATATCATCTAGGTAAACAATGACAAACTTACCCACAAATTCTTTCAGAACCTTGTTTATGAGCCGCATGAAAGTGCTCGGTGCATTGGTTAGCCCAAAAGGTATGACTAACCACTCATACAGTCTTTCTTTTATCTTGAAGGTAGTCTTCCATTCATCTCCTTCTCTGATCCGAATCTGATGATATCCACTCTTCAGATCTATCTTTGAGAAATACACAGCTCCACTCAAACAGTCCGTAATATCATCCATTCGTGGCAATGGAAACCTGTACTTGATTGTGATCTTGTTTATTGCTCTGGAATCTGTACACATCCTCCACTCTCCATTCTTCTTTGGTGCTAATACCACAGGTACAGCATAGGGACTCAGACTCTCTTGAATCAATCCTTTCTGTAACAACTCATGTACTTGTCTGTTCAACTCCTCACTTTCTGCAGGTGTCATTCTGTGTGCTGCCTTATTCGGTAAACTCACTCCTGGGATCAAGTCCATCTGATGACTGATCTTCCTGACTGGTGGTAATCCATCAGGCACATTATTGGATACAATATCCTGAAACTCATTCAACAAATCTGCAACTTCTATAGGAACATCTTCTACTTCCTCTTTACCAGCTTTTGGAATTAAAGCAAAACATACATGCTCATGCCTCATACCATCTAGGAAATTTCTTCCATCAACAAAAGTTATCCTTGCATTACCACATACCTTTTCTTCAGTCTCCTTCAATGGTTTTAGCTTATGTCGCACTCCATCCTTTGTCAGGGAATAGGTATTCGCACGACCATCATGTACAGCACATCTGTCAAACTGCCACGGTCTACCTAACAACATATGACATTTATCCATAGAGATGATATCACATAGTACCTTATTTTGGTACCCACCGATCTTAAACTTTACCAGGTACTGTTCACTGACCATGACCTTGTGGTCATCTTGCACCTAGGCAATCCGATATGGATGTGGGTGTTTCTGTCTCTTGAGCTTCAACTTTGTCACCATCTCTTCTGACACCAAATTGTCAGTGCTTCCACTATCGATAATCACATCACAGCATTTACCCTCACACTTGCATCTAGTGCGAAACAGGCTCCTCCTTTGCTCAGGTTCATTCTCACCACTCTACAGGACTCTTTTGTTAATCAACGTTTCTCCTCTCTCAGCATCTTCAGAATTTGATGATCTGGCATCTTCATCTATATGTGCAACTCTGGCCTGGCCTTCATTTCTCCTGTCTATTCTACCTTGGTGCTGAGGACATTCAAATGCCCTATGACCTTCTTCTCCATAGTGAAAACATGTTCCACGGAAGCCACCTCCTCCAGATCCTTGTCCTCTTTCTCTTCCTCTCTGATCTCTATTATTCTGATCCTGGAAGCGATTGGAATTATTTCCATGTTGAATCTGACTGCTACTGGCCTCATCCTTCTTTTTCGGATCTTCATTTCGGCCACCATATGACCGTCCACCAGATCGTCCACCGTGACCTCTTCCATTTTTTCTGCTCTCAAACTTCTTGTTCAGCTTTTCCTCTACTTTTAGGGCAAACTGGTATGCCTCTTCAATACTGTTCATTCGAACCAGATTCAGCTCCTCCTGAATGCTTGGCCTTAACCCATTAAGGTATCGGGCAACTTTCTCTTTATCAGCTTCTGCATGGCCTATTCTGATGAGAAGTCGATAGAACTCCTCTGTATACTCCTGAACAGATCTTCCTGCTTCCTTCAAACTTTGCATTTTCTTCAGTAGGTCAAGCTCGTAATCAACAAGAATGAACTGTCACTTTAATTTATCCACCATCCGATCCCATCTCGTGATTTTCTCCTTTCCCCTTCTATTTCGCTCCAACTGAATCTCTTGCCACCATATCTTTGCATGACCTTTCAGTCTGGCCTTCACAAATTTGACCCTATCAGGATCCTCAACATCTTCATACTCAAAATATTCTTCACATTCATTGATCCAGTAGATCAATTCTTCTGGGTTAAAATTTCCAGAAAATGTAGGAACCTCAATCTTAGGTCTTTTCCCAATCTTGGAAATCACCCGAAAAAGTCTTTCTTCCTCTTGGTTCACAATTTCAACTTCTCCTTCTTGATATTCTTCTTCGGCTTCATCCTCGCTTTCGTCTCTGACATTAAGATTCATTCCTCTGTGAATCTCTTCTTGCAATGCTCGCACTTGTCTCTGCAGCTCTCTAACCTCAGGTGTCAGAGCACCAGCTCTTCCACCACGTTCTCTTCGTGGAGGCATTTTCGCGATGCGTGCTGAAACCTTTACCACGGTCCTGGTGCAAACTGCCTCACAGTCGATGATCTGTTTACACACTCAAGAAAACCTGCTCTGATACCACTTGATGAAGGGTTCTCCCCTTAATATCACAAACACATAACAGAAATAGAGAATCAACAACAGTAATATGCAAGAACAAAAAATTGGCTTCTTATTATCTCCACAAATGTGGAATTACAAACTTTCAGAATTACAATATGCAAAGCCACATGGGCATTCCCTTACAATATTTTGTAGGACAAAGCCTCGAATCAATACCCAGATCTACTACCCAAAATTATTCCAAACTGCCTAAGACAATAATACAGCCTTCCTTATATAGGCAATTTTCCACCGCCTGGGAAGTTTCCATAATTTTAGCCAATAAGGCCGACCAAACTTAGAATTATTTTATTTTACATTTTATTACATCATAGTCGGCTCAAGATAACCTTTGAAACCCGAACAGAAATTTTGAAGAAAATTATTTTTCGCCATTTCGGGTGGCCCAACTTCCGAAGACCATAAGTCATCACGAGTTGACCCGATCGGCTATTATAACCCTATTTCGGAAATGCCACGAAGCTCTCTACAGGCCTGACCTACGCAAGTGCCCGTCACCCAGATTTTCGACCTCATCTGGGGCCTCTAAAGCCTTCAAAACTGAGTTCAAAGTTTCTGTACCCTGCTGCCAATACCGAAAATCTTCAATATCTTCCAATATACACTTGATCTGGCAATGAAACTTTACTGGCAGACTTATCAACCTCCAAGAAAGAAATCAGATCATTCTGAGGACATACAAAAATTACCAAAAATAGTAATTTTCCATAAATAGCAGCTCTGCACAAAATAGCCCTTATTGAATACAAAAATAGAAATATTTTTGGGTGATGCAAGATTGCTCTTACACCCAGGATGCTCCTGCATCAACTTTGCAAAGTAATGAATTTGAAGGTTTCAAGGATCACACAACAACTTATGGACTCAATCCCATTCAATAACAAATTTCCTTTTAGGGACAAGTTCCCTGATTTTTTATCAAAAGAGACTTTTAAGGTTCTAGATCTTACTTCTTGTATAAAAACTTAGAAACCCCTTAGATATCATCTAAATAACAAGAATCATGCATTGGTTGTGATCTAAACAACCCAAGACATCAAAATAACAAACTGACCTAGTGACCCTAGTAGGTCTCCCAAACCTGCTCTGCAGCCATAACTCTACAACTTGCCAAAGGACTCTAAGAAGTTATATGTTTTCTGAGTACCCTTTTTGGATTTCTAACAGACCACCAACTCCCAGACCCTGACTCCACTCCAGCATATCAATGTCTTCATTGAGTCTGTAGACCTAATGCATGCTTTTAGGTGTGGGTTCCAAAACAAAGTATTGAAAATGGGTGTATGAAACCAAGATCAGAGTTTTGGAGTGTTCTCCTGATCCAGATAAACAAGAATGCACAAGTTTTCAAGTCCTCAATATGATGCAAGCTTCTGATTTTAATCTGATTACCATCTTCCCAGCCAAAAACATGGTAGTTTTTGATCTAGGGCTCGCTCTCAACAAATGCAGATGCAACCCCCTGCCTCAGGGCTTTTAGAATATACAAATATACATCCTTAACTCTCATTCCACCAAGGAAGAAGGAATTCCAATGGTTGAAATGTGAGTTAAGGTCTTTACATCAGTCAAACCCTGAAAATGAGGGTTTGTAAATAATGCACAGAAAATTTGAAATAACTTAGATATAAAACAAAGAGAATCAATCAAACCAACTTCCAAAGCATCAGATGTCACTATTACAACTTCCAGGCAAATTTTATCATCCAACCACCATCCGTACAGCTGTACAGAGTTTGTTTTTCACTAGAAATGCACTAAAATAGGGTTATTTTTATTTTTTATGAAAGAAAAATGATTACAATACTAGTTCTCTGTCTGTCTTCAACCATTTGAAGCCTAAAATAGGCTCTCCAAATGTTGGTTCAACCATCTAGGTGGTTAGAATAGTTTATCCAACAAATGTCAACTTTGCTAAGCAACTTTTAAAGTTGCATTACAACTTTGCAAACAACTTTGCCGAGAAGGTTAAAAATGTGTTCTGAAACTTTAGGAACCTTATTAAAGTTATTTTGGACCTTCAAACTTCTTAACAACATCTAAAAGACACCTAATAAACACTTACTATGCTCATTTCATCCAAGGACTCAAAAGATGCCCAAGGTTTATAAGTCACCAAGGGGTCTTGTGTCCAACAAGTGGATGTTTATAAGGAGATAAAATCAATCCTTAATATTTATTACAAACCAAGAAAACATCTAAAACTCCTATTCTAATTTATTGTCATTCAAAAAGACTCTGATTTGTCATTCAAAAAGACTCTAATTTGTCAATCAAAAGGACCTTTCACCAGTCAATCCTTCAAAGCTCCAAGGTGAAAATCTTATGTTCCAATTGATAGGATTTGACTCCTTGGCTTCATGGAAACTTCCTTCAATCATGGTGTCTTTGGCTTGCATTAGGGATGCCCCTGCATCAAATAGCAATGCATTCAAGTGGCAATTACACAAGGGACAGTACATGCCCATTAAAGTTGGTGTTTTGTTATCCAGCATGACAATGGAGACATCATACTCTGTGTCAATTTTACTGATCAAATTTCCCTCCGCCAGGCAAAGCAACAATTTGGGTATGATAAGGTGAAATTTTGTAGTCCTTTTGGGTATGATAACAGTTCCAGTTTCCAATAAGATGGTTCATTTTTATAATCTAGCTTCAATTTCTCTTGTGAAAATCTTTTTTTCATTTTATGGGTGGTAAAATATAATTATTATGCTAGAGGTGTGTACTTATGGATGATAATGAAACAAAATGATAAGATTTAAGACTCTTGTTTTTTTTTTAAATAGCAATTTAAGTTTCCTTCTATTATAAATTACTATATTTCTATTTTTTAATGTATCTTTCCAGATCTTTTATATCAATTTTATTTATGAAATATAAATATATTAATAATGTTTTAGTGTTTTTAGGATTAGTTTATATCAATTCTATGTATCATCATTTGTCATTCAATTGTCAGTATTATTAATTTAGACTGTGCAATTGTAGAACTACTCGAATATGGGTTGGATGGATACTCAAGCAGGGGAACCCTCCTCAAATATCTCAAGCAGTGAACTTGGAAAAATGTGTCCTGAAGGAACCCTTTCCATCAGAGAGATAAAAGTACAAACAAGTAAAAGAAGCAGGCTTTGCAAATATGTTTTTGAGAAGAAAAATGATAGATTATTCGAGTATGGTTCATGAGGTATATCTAAAAAGACATTTTTTTTCTTATTATAATAAAAGAGGAAGTTGTGAATGTCAAAGTTGAGTGAAACAAAAATTATTTTCATCAAATTTTGTTAGGCTTGCTTTTGGGAATAGTTTCTTACAATATTGCTATTAAGATTTTTATTGTGTAGTTTTTAGATTAGGTTTATAAAATTATATTTCATGAGTAGTGATTCATATTAATCAATTAACAATACTTTTGGAAGGTATTTTCAATGTGTCAAATTTTGATATTTTTACAAGAATTAGATTGTGTAATTTTTTTAATTAAAGTCATTGACTCATATTTCATAAATAATAGTTCTCATGAATCCATCTCTTATAAGATTGAATAGTCTATTTAGGAAGTATTTCTGATAGTATGTCAAATTATGATATTACTATTACCATTAGATTGCATGGCTTTGAAGTCAACCTCGTTGACCCATATTCTTCTCTGTAGATGCTACTATGTGCTAGGGAACTTCTTAGAACTATTGGTATATTCTTACAACTTGTTACACCTGGGATATTCTTCTTTGTAGATGCTACTATGTGCCGCGGTCCAAACGGGCCCATAAATGTGGTTGAATAGAAATACATTTAAGTGGAAATTACACAAGGGACAGTCACTGTGAGATGTCCTCATGTGTGACTGTCCTTGTCACAAATGAGGACATCTCACAGTGACTGTCCCTTGTGTAATTGCCACTTGAATGAGGACAGTCACTATAAAGACAACATGATAATGTACACATACAATGAGTGTACATTATCATGTTGTCTTTACAGTGGCTGCCCTCATGTTGTATATTCTTCTCTGTAGATGCTACTATGTGCTAGGGAACTTCTTAGAACTGTTGGTATATTCTTACAACTTGTTACACCTAGGATATTCTTCTTTGTAGATGCTACTGTGTACTGTGGTCCAAACGGGCCCATAAATGTGGTTGAATAGCAATACATTCAAGTGGCAATTACACAAGGGATAGTCACTGTGAGATGTCCTCATGTGTGACTGTCCTTGTCACAAATGAGGACATCTCACAATGACTGTCCCTTGTGTAATTGCCACTTGAATGAGGACAGTCACTATAAAGACAACATGATAATGTACACAAGTACTGTGAAGGTAGTCGCAAGTTAGGGCTGTTTCATTGCATACCCTAAACAATGAAGACGTTACGGTCCACAAAACGTTTGTGCTTGAAAGATGAAAAAATAAAATTAAACTTCTAAATAACCAAAGTCGCTAACAATAAATTCAACACAGATATGTCCTCATTTCTGGGTATTTTAGCTCTATAACAGCTGAATACCAGATTACCTAATAATGACAAAAGAAAAATAAACCCAACGTACTCAGAAATTGTAGCTGTGATTTCGTGGAGGGAATCTCTCTCGGCGCTGTTGAAAATACAAATGACAATGTTTCTCTACATTATCATGTTGTCTTTACAGTGACTATCCCTTGTGTAATTGCCACTTGAAGGAGGACAGTCACTGTAAAGACAACATGATAATGTACACTTACAGCCCGTGTACATTATCATGTTGTCTTTAGAGTGACTATCCTCATTTGTTGAAGAAGAAAAGCATTAATGTGGCTGAATAGAAATACATTCAAGTGGCAATTACACAAGGGATAGTCACTATGAGATGTCCTCATTTGTGACTGTCCTTACAGTGAGTGTACATTATCATGTTGTCTTTATAGTGACTGTCCTCATTTGTTGAAGGAAAAAAGCATTAATGTGGTTCATTATCAATGTATTCAAGCGGCAATTACACAAGGGATAGTCACTCTGAGATTTCCTCATTTGTGACTATCCTTACAGTGAGTGTACATTATCATGTTGTCTTTACAGTGACTGTCCTCATTTGTTGAAGGAAAAAAGCATTAATGTGGTTCAATAGCAATGTATTCAAGTGGCAATTACACAAGGGATAATCACTCTGAGATTTCCTCATTTGTGACTATCCTTATAGTGAGTGTACATTATCATGTTGTCTTTACAGTGACTGTCCTCATTTGTTGAAGGAAAAAAGCATTAATGTGGTTCAATAGCAATGCATTCAAGTGGCAATTACACAAGGGACAGTACATGCCCATTAAAGTTGGTGTTTTGTTATCCAGCATGACAATGGAGACAACATACTCTATGTCAATTTTACTGATCAAATTTCCCTCCGCCAGGCAAAGCAACAATCTGGGTATGATAAGGTAAAGTTTTTGCAACCATTTCTTGCTGCTGCTAAGGTTACCATTATTTATGGTTTCTGTTATATAGTTCTATCTATATTGCTATATGGCCTTTTATTTAGGATCAAGTAGACGAGGGAAAATATTTCTTTTGTGGATTGTAAACAAAACATTGAATTATTTCAGAGAACAGATCTAAATCTATAAGATGCTATGATGGAGCACATGACCATGCACTTGTGAATATTAGGATCCATGTTAATCAAATGACTACTTTATGTAAATTACTTTTGAGTAAGTAAAAGGCAATACAATTTTTCGAAGTGTGCAAGGATTTTTATGATATACAGGTGTACGAAGAAATGAATCTGTGTTGTTTTGTGTCAATATCAAACATCTCTGATATATTTTCATGTTTTTATAATCTATTTTGCAGATGGAAAGTTGAAATGCCAGCTATCCTAGAGCAGTCAATAAGAATATTGTCTGATGCTGGTCTTGGTATGGCCATGTTCAGTCTGGGTATGTTTTGAATTCTTCTCTATCTCTCTGATTGAGGAGTACTCGATATATGCATGTGCTTTTTTCTTCTTTGATGGTTGTGAAGCTCTGTTTGTTCTAAATACCACCGTATTGCAATTGTATTAGTTTCATTATTTTCTCTAAAGTCACTGTATTTTTTCTTATTATAATAAAAGAGGAAGTTGTGAATGTCAAAGTTGAGTGAAACAAAAATTATTTTCATCAAATTTTGTTACTGTCACAAGGGACAGTAACAAAGCCCTAGATTTTCCTCTGATATAGCCTTCTCCCATACCTCATCCTGAGATTCTTTGTCTTCTGTGTCATCTGATCCCAGCATCTGTACCTGCATCTCTCTTATATACTACAAGTTGCTTGCCATCAGAAATTGTAGTTCCCTCATGTGACATTGATGGTGAAGTGTTCTTTTCAGAACCATCATCTGTGGTTACCAATGCTCCTATTTTAAGCAATAAGTTTGTTGCATTCCATGAGCCATTGGTCAAGTTTCTTCTATGAGCTTCTGATGCCTCAAAATCTAAGCAGTGCCTACGCATGCCTCGTTGTGGTTGATTATCATTCTGTACATGAATTATAATGAGTAATCAGTTTTGGGCCTTGGAATCTTGTATGTAACATGCACAGGTATTTCATGGCTAAATGAATCTATTTTAAAAGCATCAACTTTTCTTACATGATGCTGGATACATAAGTAGAACAAGCGTATATCAAATTGGAAGCAATCAGAACTCCACAATGACATATTATTTAGAGTACTCTTCAGTTTAAGTAATAATGCATTTATTGACATTGTAAAGACAACATGATAATGTACACTCATTGTAAAGACAACATGATAATGTACACTCACTGTAAGGACAGTCACAAATGAGGACATCTCACAGTGACTGTCCCTTGTGTAATTGCCACTTGAATGTATTGCTATTCAGTGACATTAATGCTTTTCTTCTTCAACAAATGAGGATAGTCACTCTAAAGAAAACATGATAATGTACACTCATAGTCATTATCATGTTGTCTTTAGAGTGACTATCCTCATTTGTTGAAGAAGAAAAGCATTAATGTGGCTGAATAGCAATACATTCAAGTGGCAATTACACAAGGGACAGTCACTGTGAGATGTCCTCATTTGTGACTATTCTTACAGTGAGTGTACATTATCATGTTGTCTTTACAGTGACTATCCTCATTTGTTGAAAGAAAAAAACATTAATGTGGTTCATTAGCAATGTATTAAATATATATTTTTTTTTATCCACCCACGGGCGTCGCAATTGCGATGGGCGCCCACCGTAATGCGACGCTGGTGCCCGTTGCAATTGTGATGGCCCTCCGAAGCCATGTGACAGGGAGGTGACACCCATGCCGCTAACAAATCTTAGCGACATTGTGACGGGAGGGTGTCGCAATTGTGACGGCTATCCATAGATGTCACAATTTGTGACTAAAAAACTGCGACGTCTATGGGTGTCGCTATTGCGACACATAGCCGTCGCAATTGCCATCGTAAAATGCCCCCAAATGTATTAGTGACACCATAATCTATGCCTTTTTCTTGAGAATATCCTTTACACACCAATCTAGCTTTGTTTCTTGATACTTGACCATCTTCATTCAACTTATTTCTGAGTACCCATTTTGTTCCAATTACATTTTTATCTTTAGGCCTAGATACAAGAGTCCATGTTTTGTTCTTCTCTATTTGTTCTATTTCTTCATTCATAGCCTCAATCCAACTTTTATTTTCCAATGCATCTTTGACATTTGTAGGTTCAAAATCAGCAAGTAAACATGTACCTTTTAGTTTACTTCTTGTCATAGTACCTTCTAATTTGTTTCCAATAATCTGATCTAGTGTATGATGCCTCCTGACATACTTGGCCAATACAAGTTCCTTGCCTCTTGAATGAGTTACATTGTCATATTCTTGAATTTCATCTTCAGGTTCTAGTTTCTCAGGCTCAGTAGCTTTAGATTGAGACTTGGTTCCTTGTGACTCGGTTTGAACTTCTTCTTGTGACTCAGTTTGAACTTCTTCTTGTGACTCGGTTACTATATTGGGCTCGGTAGATGTAGTCTCCTTATTGACAGATGTGTCTGGTAATGTATCAGGTTCAGTGTAAACAAATCTCATGTAATCCTTTGGTTCCTTTTTGCTTTCTTCTTCAGTCTTTTCTGCAAACTCATCAACTTGCACATGTGCACTTTCTATGATTTTGTGAGTAGACAAATTCAAACATCTATATGCCTTACTCTTTCAAGAATATCCCAAAAATATTCCTTCATCACTTTTCACATCAAATTTGCCTTTTCTAGATTCTTTTAAGATGTAACATTTACTACCAAATACTTTTAGGTAACTTACATTGGGTTTATAGCCATACCATAACTCATAAGGAGTTTTGAATGTATCTTTCTTCAACTATACTCGGTTTAAGGTATGAACTGTAGTGCTAATAGCTTCCTTTTCAATCATTAGAGTCCTTGCACAATCCATGATAGATCTGTTCCTCCTTTCAGCTATTCCATTTTGCTCAGGAGTTCCTGGGGATGATACCTATCTTTTGATTCCTCTTTCAATGCAAAAATTATTGAATTCATGGAAGATGAATTCACCACCTTTGTTTGATCTCAAGAACTTCATTCTTTTCCCTATTTCCTTTTCTACTCTTTCCAAATACCATTTGAATTTCTCAAATGCTTCTGACTTTTCTCTTAAATACATAACAGTCATCATTCTAGAGTAATCATCAACAAAGAGAATAAATTTTTTTTCTCCAGTATAGCTCTCAATTCCAATAGGTCCACACAAATCAGTATGCACAATTTCCAAAATATCTTCAGACTGTTATATTTTACTTTTAAAGATAGTCTTTACCATTTTACCAATCTAACAATTCTTGTATAGACCAACATCAAGTTTCTTCAAAGTAGGAATACCTCTTACTTTCTTGAATTTTCTTATTTTCACCATATTATCAAAATTTACATGACATAACCTTTTGTGCCATAACCAACTTTCTTCAATTTGAGCAACAAAACATGAGCATTCACCAAGATCAAGATAAAACAAGTTACCTTTGGTTTGTATGCCTGATCCAATCAGTTTTCCCTTGTCCTCCAGTAGTCTTGCTTTGCCATGCATGAATTCAACCTTGAATCCAATGTTGATTAGCTGTGGTACACTTAGAAGATTATGCTTTAGTCCTTCAACCCAATATGCATTATCACATATAAGTTCTTTGGTTAATGAGATTCGTCCTCTTCCTTTTATGCAACAAGGTTCATTGTTTCCAAACCTTACATTACCACCATCATAGTCTTCAATGTGTTCAAACTTTGTTTTGTCACTAGTCATATGATGTGAACATCCACTGTCTATGATCCATGTATCATTTTTGCTTACATGAGAGATAAGTGCCATCTTATCTTCATCATCATCAGATTCATCTTTTACAACAATGTAGACAATTTCATCTTCACTATTATCAGAATCCTTAGCCATAAAACATGTTTTCTTACCTTTATCCTTGAATGATTTGAAATTCTTCTTGCCATTGTACTTGTAACCTTTCTTCTCATCCTTTCTTTTCTTGTTTGGGCACCTATCTACAATATGACCAATTTCTTCACATGAAAAATAGATTAAGGGAGTTTTACCTTTGTATTTACCTCTACCTCTAGAATATTTCTTTGCAAGTAATGCTTCAATAACTTCAAGATCACTATCAGAACTTTCCTCTGATTCTTCTTCACTCTCTAACTGGATGTCCTTTATTTTCTTGCCCTTCTTAAGTGAAAGTTTGGCCTCAAATACTAATTCAATATTTTTGGAAGTTGGAACATAGTTGTCATAGTTATCCAACTCAAAGGCTGTCAATCTTCCCACTAAGGCATCCAAAGTTATATTGTGATTTTCTTCACATCTTCTTTCTTGAATAGTAGATACTCTTATTGCATAGATAGGGAGTAATGTTCTAAGAACCTTACTTATAATAGTTTCATCATCAATTGTTCTTCTAGAAGCTTTGATTGCACTAAAACTTGCCTTGATCCTTTCAACATATTTTGCAATGTTTTCATCTTCTCTCATTTTCATCTGATCAAACTATCCTCTTAGGCTTTCTGCTTTGGCTCTCTTCACATTGTCATCACCACCATAAATTTTCTTTAGCTTGTTCCACATTGCATAAGTAGTTGTGCAGTCTCTGATCTCATCAAATTCTTCATAGTTGAGAGCTGATGCAATGTCTATCATCATGGTGTTATGGTTCTTTTTCTCTGTAATGTCTTCAACAGATAATGTGCTAGTAGGAGCTATATATTCTTCATCAAGATATTTGCATCTTGAATTACCAATGGAAGCTAGATGAAGTCTCATGAGACCTTGCCATGCTGAAAAGTTATCTCTGTTAAGCCTTGGAATTTCTCTCTTGTAAGACATCCTGATCTTTAGCTTAGGTCCTTGAAACTCTTCCTGCAAGCACCAAATGCTTTGATACCAATTATTGGAAATATAGATGGAGTAACTAAGAGGGGGGGGTGAATCAGTTAACCACAAAACTATTATCACAGATCCCTTAGATGTCTTATTAATTCATTTACTGCTGTCACTTGGTAAACATAAATAAAAATGCTGAAACTCAGTTATTGCAGTGAGTATTAATTATAACTATTCTTAAGCATTCATCAGTGATTAACATGCATGCATAAAGAAAATAACATGAACACAAGAGACACCAGATTTAACATGGAAACCCAATATGGGAAAAACCACCAAAGTAACTAGTTACTATTTTTTACTCTTCTGAAGTGATGCCCTATTAGGAGCCAACCTGGTAAAAGGTTACAAAACACACTATTAGGTGTGACCTTTTTAGAGGATTTAATCACCCTGTTAGGAGTGGCCTTGTAAGAGGTCTTGAAACAATTCAATAGAACTGTCACCTTGTTAGAGGATTTACAAAATGGCTATTAAACCAACTCAGTTAAGAGATTTTGAAGTCACTGCTACAATGGTAAGAAAGTAACAATGAAATGACCTGAATAATGATGCAACTGAATTGTTGATTATAGATCTCTGTTCTGCTTCACTAGATCCTTCCTGATCAAATAAATCTTCGCTACTCCTTAAGGATATCTAACCATCCTTCAAAATTTGCACACACCTTCCTTCAAAATGATTTGCATGTTCGCTCACAAACTTCCACACTTGCACATTATTCTTCCCACACTGAATTCACCACTTGACCTTCTATATATACCATTCAGATTGTCAAATCGGCACTAATAATCATTACAAACATTAACACTCATTACAACAGTCGGCTGGAATAAACAAACTTTATTTCTCAAATTAACAAAATCTTTTATTGGGCCGACCTTTCTCGGTAAACACTAATCCTGAAAAGATTTCCTTTGGTGACTGAGTGAGCTCGGTAAACACTAACTTTCCTTCGATAACCATGGAAGCTCGGTTAACACTATTTTCATCCATACTTTCTTTTGATGCCCGAGAGATCTCAGTAGACACCAAAAACTGCCTTGCTGACCGACTGAGCTCGGTAGACACACAGAACTGCTTATTGATATGACATTTGTGTGACATCAAAGACAACACAAAATTAGAAAATTGTATCCAACACTATATATATATATATATATATATATATATATATATATATATATAGACACACACACACACACACACACACATATCTACATATATATGTATACACACACACACACACACACACACACATATATATACATATATATGTGTGTGTGTGTGTGTGTGTGTGTGTGTGTATGGAAATATATATGGGTAGGTATTCTAATAATTGTGGAAAGAACTATGGTTTTACAGCTATGCTCCCTTTAGGAACTAAGATATATCCCATTTTCCTTGGGAAGGATATTCGCTTTAATTTATAATTTTGATTAGGCTAGTGAGGAATGGATAATCATCTGCCTTTTCTTTCTAGCACTTCAACTCTGTGGCATTTCATCGGTTTTCCAAATAGCATGTTATATTTGAGAAATACCTAGAATTTGTTGGAGATTCAAATTTGGGGAATCCAGTGTTAGGTTTACTGACATTTGAGTATTTGCATGTCTTTGTATCTCTCCACAATTTTATCTCTTACAACAAGTATTGGTGGTCCTTACCAAAATCATAACAACATTAAAATAACCCACTTATATATATATGGTTTTGTAGTTAGCTTGCTCTGAGGATTCACTTTAATTATTGGATTATAATTTCTAAGGTAAGCACCCTTATGGCTAGTTGTATAATTTTAATCTCTCTCTCTCTCTCTCTATTGGTGGTCCCACAATAGCGTGTCCCACTTTTTGGCCAAATTTGACATAAAGATCAATATTCTGAGAAAAAACTTCACTTTCGAACACCTGTTGCTGCAAAACTATTATGAATTTGAAGATGATGTAAACTAGAGTCTTTTAGAATTTTCTTTCTAATTTCTAAATATATATTTTTTAAATTAAAATTCATTTAAATTCTTTTTTCCTTCTCCTTTGAAAAGTGGTGTGTGAAAAACTATGTTTTTAAGGAGTTACTGTCACTTGGATCAACATAACTTTTTTTTTTAATATGATAATGATGTAATTCTATCATGATTATATTTGTAACTTCAATATCTAAAGGATGCAATTGGTTTCATTCATTTTGGGTCAATATTTCATAGTTTATTAAGTTCTAAAGTGATAGTAACTGTAATTTAGACATAAGGTCACTTAGATCCCTCTAACTTGATATGTGTATATCAAAATTCATTTTTTCTTTTTTTTATAGAAAGGTAACACAAATAATTTTTTCCTACATATTTTTGATATTTTTTTTTTTGTAATTTACTTTTTTTCCCGAAGTCTTGAAGAGACAGGTTGTTGAATGACCAAACAACCTATGTTTAGTTAAAGTAACATTTAAAAGTGATAATGAATTCAATATGTATTAAAATTATATTCATTAGAAAGATTTTTATTAGTAGTACCTTACCACATAGATATGTTTGTCAAATGGATTCATTTGATTAGCCAAAAAATAAAGTCAAAAGTGATTTTTTGTTAGCATTTTAATAGATGCGAAGGAGACTCCATTGTAGGTATGAATGAGAAGTATAGATGTTATATCAATATTTTTCTTCTCTAAGAGGCTTTGAGCTAACCATTTCTAATTAATTCCTTCAAATGGAACCTTTCAATTCTTAAATCATCATATTTTATTAAAAATATGTTATTTCAGCAAAAATCAGCATGTCTAAAAAAGTGCAACCCATTATTGTGGGGTCACCATATATATATATATAAAATTATGACGTATGTATTAGTATGAGTATTAAGATTTATTGTGGAAATAATAATATGCTAATAAATATATATTATCATAATTAATTATATCCAAATTTAATGTTCACAAGATTGTTATTAAATAAGAATAATTATATCCTTGCATGCACATATAAATTTTTATATTATTAAAACAAGATTTAGGAAAATAAATTAAATAATATTTATAAGATATTTAGGATAATGGTGATTTTTTATATTTATAGATGTTTAAATCATCAAATATTATTATTAATTATTAATTATAAATATTTAATTTTGTAAAAGTAAGAGATAATATTAAATATCATTAAATTATATTAGTAATTATCAATATTAATGAATTTAAAAATCATAGAGTTTCTATTTATTTAAAATCTATGAGTTTTTTGTGAAATGAAAACTATTTGTTTTGAAGAAATTTGACTTTTGAGACTTTATATCTTGAAGTTTTGTCTTTTTTAGTTTTGAGGTTTTTTAGATTTTGGGGAAAAGATTTATTTTGTTTCTTAATTCAATTTGATTTATTATGAATTTTAATTTATATTATTTGCCAAATCTATAGTTTTAATTATAAAGGAAATAATTGTCATTGAGGAAATCGATTGGAAATTTATTTTATTTTATTTATTTTTTAATCTTGTCTTTTAATTTTTTTGGTTTTGGGATAGTTTTCTTTTAGAAACTCTTGTTTCTCAAATTTTTTATAAGGGGGATGAAAGTGGTCAATTTTGGAAATGCTCTTTTGGGTGACATTTTGGTTTTTACATAATTTAATTTAAAATAATAAAAAAATTCTCAAGATCTGAAGGAAGAAATAGTGATTGTTTCATGCTTGGACTTGGAAGCTTAGATTGCATTCTTCATTCCCTTCATCTTTGGACATAGCTTTCATAACTTGAGGTAGGAATCAAATCCTCGAGCTATTTAATTTCATACTTCTTGATTTACAAATGATAAGAACTCTTTATGAGTTTGTCTATTGTTTAATCTTTCACTTGGATCAATTTCTTTTTGTGCTATATTTGACTGGAATAGATGAACTTTATCTATGTTATTTAAGGAGAATGAGTGTATTATTGGTTTAGTTTCATGTCCTACCAAAGAATCCATGAAATTTTCCATATCATGTTCCAAGGTGAAGAAATAGGGTTCAAATCATGGTTAGGGTTTTAAAACAAATTTATCTAAGTCCTTCAACCCTCCTACATTCTTGTGTTACCTTTTTAGATCACTTAAAATGGTTATATGCACATGTTTTAAATCATTGTTGGGATGGGGCCAAGTTCCTTATAAGTATTTTACCTAGTGGGCCCATTTTAATATTTCCTAAGCTCAATAGTCCCAAACTGTTCATTACATCACCAGAAATTTTCCCAATCACCTCATCGGTGATTGAAATTCTTGATTGCAAGTCCATGCGATGTCTATTCCTTCCTGATGAAGACATCACCATATGTGTCACCGATCTATTATAAACACTATCAATCAGCATAAAGTCCACCTGATGTAGGAGCATCCTGGGTGTAAGACAAATCTTGCATCACCCTAAAATATTTCTAGTTTCTTTTCAATAAGGGCTATCTTGTGCAGAGTTGCTATTTATGGAAATTTACTATTTTTAGTAATTTTTTTGTTAGAGCTCAGAACAGTCTATTTTCTTCCCTAGAGGCTCATTTTGGTCATATCAGCCTGCCAGTAAAGTTTCATTGCCAGATCACATCTAGTTTTGAAGATATTGAAAATTTTTGGTATTGGCAGTAGGGAACAAAAACTTTGAACTTAGTTTTGAAGGCTTTAGATGCCCCAAATGAGGTTAAAACTTTGGCTGAATGAAGCTTTCTTGATTCTAGTGCTGTAGAGCACTTCACACCCTTTCTGAAATGGGGTTATAATAGTCAATCGGGTCAACGAGTGATGACTTATGGTCTCTAGAAGTTGGGCCACCTGAAATGGTAGAAAATAAATTTCCTTCAAAATTTCTGTACGGGTTTCAAAAGTTTTTTTGAGCCGACTTTGATGTAATAAATTGAAAAATAAAATAATTCTTAGGTTGGTCGGCCTAAGGGCTAAAATTCTGGAACCTTCTCGAGTAGTGGAAATTGTTGGCAAGTTGGCTATATTGATGTATATGACTTAATATAGTGTTGTCATTATGGCAACAAAGTCATATAGTAATTTGGAGTGAGTGCACTTGATGAGAAGATCAGAAATTAGTTAAGTGTTGAAGACTGGAAAGTGTACAGAGTTCCTGCAGCTCATAGCATCTGCACATGTGTGTACGATAGAGTTATGGTGTGCACCCTAGAAGTTAAGTTAGTTAGACTATAGTCATGCTTAGTCTATGAGTGCATGATCAGATATGCAAGTATGAGGAAGATATAGATAGATGAAGTTACACAGCCAGTGAGTGCCAGTGAAGAATAGAGTAAGCAGCCAACTGTTATCATTTTGAGTTGCAATTATATTCTATTGATGTAAAGGCTATGTGCCTATTGTAATTAGGTTGCCGACATGTATATATGTTTTTTTGTAAACATGCTTGAGCCAATTCATTTGGAAGTGTTGTATATAATAGGTCTAAGGGCCGACCTGGTTGTTTATTTTGTATGCGCATATAAATAAGAGATTTGCCCATTGTAATTAACATGGAAGTTGATAGAGAGTTGTGAGAAGGAGAGTAGAAGTGTGCAAAGAGTCTATAAGATGTATTAGAGCTTTGCAAGAGGTCAAAGCATTAGCGCATCAAAGGAACTGATCTGACAAGTAGTGTCATAGTGACAGTTCATCCAGCAGATATAGTGTGTATCTGAGATCAGAAAGTTGTAGCTTTCACCACTTGAGCAGTGAGCTCTAGGATAGTGCATCCACTCAACTAGTAGTGACTATTGTAAAAGAATCCTAATAGGGTTTGACCCTTAACAAGGTCTACTGTATTTAATACATTGTAAAGAAACTCCTAATAGGGTTAAGAATCTTCTAACAAGGATCATGAAACACTAGTACAAAATATTAGTGGGTGTCAATTCCCACCAGGGTTTTTACCTATTTGAGTTTCCTCATAACCATATTGGTGTTATGTGTTGATTTAATGTTTCATGTTTATGTGGATGTTCATTTCAGTACTTAAGCATTTAAGTTCAATTTAAAGATTAAAGTAAAAAGATAAATATATAGTGAACACTGATTCACCCCCACCCCCTCTCAGTGTTCCCATTCCTAACAATTGGTATCAGAGCTCTGGTCCTTAGCAAAGAAGTTTAACCACTTGAGGAGATCATGGACAAAGAAGAAATGAAACATCTGAAAAGAAATCTGGAAGCTTCTCTTGAAGACCTGGACAAATCTGAAAGAGAAATTGAAGAACTAAGGGAAAAACTCATTGATGCTCAATTAGTCATCAAAAGGCTAAGGAAAGATTTGAAAGAATGCTCTACCAGTGATCTAGGAACAATGGTCAAGAAGCTAAATGAAAAAAATAAATCCTTAAAAGAACAACTTGAAGAATTTGATGATAAGTTGACTAACAATCGGGAAGTCTATGATGAATAGGTCAAAGAGAACCTTCAACTGAATGAAGAATTGAGGCAAGCAAACATAGAAATCTTAGAACTAAGAAACAACAAGGAAAGCTTGGAATCTAAATTGAAAGAGGCTAAGAATCACATTGATAAATTACACACCAGTTTTGATTTAATAAAATCTCAATTATATGCAAGAAGAGCTAAAAGAGATACTAGCTGCATTGGATATAATGAAGCACAAAATTAGATTGATAACATGTGAGTAAGAATGAAAGCACCAGTAGGCACCTCAGATGCTAAAGAGACTAGAAGTCAGACCAAGCATCATACTGAACTACCTAAGAATGAGCACAAGCCTATAGACCACACCTATTATGCATGTAACAAGCATGGACACATAGCAAGGAATTGTACAAAGGTAAGACCTTTCAATGGTTACTATTATTCATGCAATAAATTTGGTCATAGAGCTATGAATTGAAAGACAAGCCAAAAGAATAGGACTCATAATCAAAGAAATTAGAATCAATAAAATGTAAGAAGCTCTTAGAATGTTACATGTCAGATATGTAACTATAATGGTTGCTCAGCTAAAAAATGTAAGATGGTGACCCATGTCAATGCACTGAGGAATATAAGGCCTCCAGTCATTTGTCACTCTTGTAACAAGGCTGGACATATCTCAAAGTTCTGTAGATCAAGGATGCAAGATCAAGAAAGTCCTAAAAAGCTAGAAGAACTAGTTTTGGATCCTGAAGGAAAAGTTAATTTTATGAAAGCTTCAGAGGACGCGAGCTTGATTTGGTCAAAAAAAAAGGACAAGGTTTATGAGTATGTATTGGATGCATCCATAGTGGACACACCCTCTACATCTAGATGAATGGCCCTTAGGGTCATAGGGGGATCTAATTTAGCTCTAGACACCTACATGGCTAGTATACTCACTCTCAGAGTATGCACCTTTGAACTTAAGCTTTTGGTGAATAAAGGAACCTTTGTGCAAGAGCGCACATACTGATTATTCGTAGAACAAAAGTTGGAAATTTTTAAGTGACAGCCTAGTTTACATGGTAAGCATTAATGGAAAAATTTTCACTTTAAGTACATAGAAAGCTTTTTGATTACTCATTACATTCAAATTTAGAGAGATTGGAGAGCAGAAAGAGCCTTAGAAGTTATTGTGAAGGTTTTCAAATTGATCTATCAGTGATTAGCTGTACTTTTTTTTGGTTGTAGAAACCCTAGTTTGTCATGTCGATTTAGAAGTCTTCATATTATCTCAAAGAACATTTGGAAAGCGATAAAACAAGTGATGGGCACTCCCATAGTATTTGATGTTGCAGAAAAGAAAAGATATGTGTTTAAGAAGCATCCATTTAAGTCTACCCTAGATGATTTAGAGGGAGCATTATCTCACATGCTTATGGGCGTTATGCATGTTGAAGACATTAGGGCATACATTTACTATAAGAAGGAACCAGTAGGATTGGATAGATTAAGGGTGCACATGGAGACCATGTTAAAACCATACAAAAAATTCTTGGATGAATATGAGAAGTGGAATGATCACCCTATAGTGGAGTATTTTATGACATATGAGTTCTATGTGACAGAATGGATTAAAATACTTCTGAGTAGAATTCATGATGACCTATTTTGGATAGGTAGTATGCTAGGAAGAATCACTAGTGACCTAATATATGAGATGATAGGCCTACCTAAGACTGGCGTCATCCTTCCTGTGGGCAAGGATGTTAGGAAAATTGTTGAGAAAACATGTAAGTCAAGGAGTGATAGGTGCGGGATTACAATTGAGCCTATTGAGCAAGATGACATCAAATTGATGTCCATGATACTGGATACAGGTTTCAACACACCAATAGGGTGAATAGTGTGTCTGTGGTCATAATTCTAGTAGCCATTAGACTTTTGAAGGAAGATGGAGAGTTCAATTTGTGTAAGATCTTGCATGCACAGTTGATTGATAACATCAAGGAAATCAAGCATGATAAGACCAAGATATTCAGGTTTGGGTCTCTGATCATATACATGTACCTTCATATAGTTGGGAAAGTATCAGATTCATATTTGGACAAGTCCATTCCAATCATGCCATAGATATCTTACAAGGCATCCACTGAGAGTACATTGAGAGATTACATAACATTGGAATTGAAGACTTTCAGGGCCAAGATGCAAATGAGGTACATAATTCCAGAAAACATTGTTGAAAAATAAAAGAATACTATTTGTTTCATGTTTGAAATAGATACAACATGCATGGAGGTAGTTATACCTAGAAAAAAGTGGATTCATCCACTTGGATATGAAGTAGATGAACAAGTTTTAGAAGCATATGCTCAAGTATTGCTTTCAGCTACTATTGACCCTAATGAGCCAAGATGGAGAACTTATGAGGAGAAGACAAGAGAGATAGATGCTAAACTAAACAACACAACAAAAAAAAGAAAGGTTGCTAAAGTCACCTCAGAGATCTTGAGAATACATGGAATGTCTCAAGAAGATCTAGACAAAGAAAAAGAACAAAATATTTCTTTGGAATTAGAGAGCACAAATGCAGCAAAGATAGAATCACATGATCCCAAGTTGAAGAAGATAAAGATAGAGAAACTTGATGTATAGAAGGATAAAACTCATGATACTCCCTTTGTGCCCAAGGAAACCATTGACCCTACTACTCCTTTGGAGTATAAGGCATTACCAAAGAGGAAGAAAGATATCAACACTAGTCATCCATCCTCAAGAGTCACAAGAAATAGAAGGAACTCACAAGAACCTCCTAAAGTAAGTTTCAAACCTAGTCTCAGTGTGCTAAGTGCAAGAATAAGTGATGAGGGAAGAATTGATCAAGTAGGAAAGTTTTATGAAAAATATAGTGAAATAGAAAAATCTAAGATACATGGTATGATAATCAAACACATGCTAAAGTTCAAGAAGAAAGTCTTGGAACTTAAGACTATTATCCCTGACAAGGTGTGGAACATCCTAGAATTTCAAAAGAGACAAGCTATTGAAGAAGATCTACAGATAAGAGAGAAGATCTTAGATGAAACTCTTCCTATATGTGAGCTAGAAGAGAAGAAGTTATTGTTAGACCTGGTGAAGCCTCACCTTAGGACTGAGACAAGAACATTGAATATAATGGATAAAAAATATGAATTAGTTTCTAGAGAAAGCCTTTGAGAATGTCTTTATGAATAGACACATGTATCCACCTACTGCACCCAAAGCACAAGTATTTATAAAGGAAGTCAAGGTGGTAGAGCCCACCAATGCATTAGTAACAGGTCCTCAGGATTCAGCACCTATAGTGGAAACACAAGCAGAGGTAGATAAGTTTGTGCCCATGACAGAGTCACTCAAGGATAGCACCATTATCATTGATAATGTGGAGATAGCCATGGTGGCCACAAATAAATATCTAGAAAATTTTGAGGAAGCCTTTGTCAGCACTCAAGAAGTTGAAATTCTTTGTGGTAGCAATTCTCCAAATCCACAAGAAATTTTGATTGAAGATGTAATAGATGAGAAAGAAAAAGAAAAGATGGAAGAACAGAAAGAACACGAAAAAGAAAAAATAGAAAAAGAGGGAGAAAAGAAAGATAAGAAAAGGTAAAAGAAAGTGAGAAAAAGGATGAAACATCAGTAGAACTAATCAAGGTGAAATAAGAAGTGATGGATAGCACTCCCATCACTCATTCAACAACATTCTTGTCAAGTTTGACACCTGACACATCCAGTTTGGACTCATGGAGAGAAGAAGATCTGATAAAATTTAGCGTCCTAGCCATGGAAAAGGCCAAATAAAAACAAGTGATGAGGAATCCCCTCCTGGTAGAATCAGTAAACATTCTGAACAATTTGTTTCCAGAGGACAAGAAAGTGTCAAAGATACACTATGTTGATGATGTGAGTACAGTCATCTCACATTTCAAAAGTAATTTCTCAAGCCTTGAAGAATCTACATACCTAGTTGTAGAAGAAAAGTACCTGAAGAAGAGGTTGAGTGAATTAATGAGAAACTTCTCACTTGACCTAACCTCACTCAAGACTGGTTAAGCATCCTTAAAAGAGTTTGTAGATCAAGGAAGAAGAATCATTGTAGAATGCATAGATCAGGATAAGCTTACTGATGCCCATTTCAAGAAAATAAAAGAGGCATAAGCTATGATTGAGCAAGTCAAGAGTTTAGTAAAAGACACATCCATAGATGTAAACATGTGTAATAATGTATACCAAGGGAAAATAGATAAGATTGAGAAGGCAGAAGAAGAAATGTCAAAGACTAGGGCAAGGCAAACATAGCTTAGGAATGCTCTTGCACCCTCACTAGACGTACTCAATCAAAACATCAAGGACATAGATGCCACAATAGTAACATATGATCATGGTCCTAGCACTGACTTGGTGAAGATGGAGAAGCTACACTATGCACTATGCACCCATCTCCAAATAGTAAACTCTTTGATCACATTTTGGAAGAAGGAGATCCAAAACCTAAAGATAGCATATCTGGATGTTTTACCTCAGTGAGTATGTGTAGATACATTTTTTGAAACACCTTTGTCATTAATGTCAAAGGGGGAGTTGTGTATAGAATATGGATAATAATATGTATAGCGAGATATAGGTGTATGTATAGAAGACAAAAAGTTTTTTGTATTAAGGACAATTAGCAACTTGGCCATATTCCTTTCTGATGCAGGAGCATCCTGGGTGTAAGAGAAATCTTGCATCACCCAAAAATATTTCTATTTTTGAATTCAATAAGGGCTATCTTGTGCAGAGCTGCTATTTGTGGAAAGTTACTATTTTTGGTAATTTTCGTATGTGCTCAGAATGATCTGATTTCTTTCTTGGAGGTTCATTTTGGTCATATAAGTCTGCCAGTAAAGTTTCATTGCCAGGTCAAGTGTACATTGGAAGATATTGAAGATTTTCGGTATTGATAGCAGGGTACAAAAACTTTGAACTCAGTTTTGAAGGCTTTAGAGGCCTCGGATGAGGTCAAAAATTTGGGTGACGAGCGCTTGCACCGGTCAAGCCTGTAGAGCGCTTCGTGGTGTTTCCGAAATGGGGTTATAATAGCCGAGCGGGTCAACTAGTGATGACTTATGGTCTTCGGAAGTTGGGCCACCTAAAATGGTGGAAAATAATTTTCTTCAAAATTTCTGTTCGGGTTTCAAAAGTTATTTTGAGCCGACTATGATGTAATAAAAATGTAAAATAAAATAATTCTAAGTTTGGTCGGCCTTATTGGCTAAAATTCTGGAACCTTCCCAGGCGGTGGATAATTGCCTATATAAGGAAGGCTGTATTATTGTCTTAGGCAGTTGGGAATAGTTCAGAATAGTTCTGGGGTAGTAGATCTGGGTAATAGTTCGAGGCTTTGTCCTACAGAATATTGTAAGGGAATGCCCATGTGGCTTTGCATATTGTGATTCTGAAAGTTTGTAATTCCACATTTGTGGAGATAATAAGAAGCCAATTTTCTGTTCTTGCATATTGTTGTTGTTTCTCTTTTTCTGTTATGTGTTTGTGGTATTAAGGGGAGAACCCTTCATCAAGTGGTATCAGAGCAGGAGTTCTTGAGTGTGTAAATAGATCACCGACCGTGAGGCAGTTTGCACCAGGACCGTGGCTAGAGTTTCAGCGCGCATCGCGAAAATGCCTCCACGAAGGGAACGTGGCAGAAGAGCTGGTGTTGTAACACCTGAGGTTAGAGAGCTACAGAGACAAGTGCGAGCATTACAAGAAGAGATTCATAGAGGAATGAATCTTAATGTCAGAGACGAAAGCGAGGATGAAGCTGAAGAAGAATATGAAGTAGGAGAAGTTGAAATTGTGAACCAGGAGGAAGAAAGACTTTTTCGGGCAATTTCCAAGATTGGGAAAAGACCTAAGATTGAAGTTCCTACATTTTCTAGAAATCTTAACCCAGAGGAATTGATCGACTGGATCAATGAATGTGAGGAATATTTTGAGTATGAAGATGTTGAGGATCCTGATAGGGTCAAATTTGCGAAGGCCAGACTGAAAGGTCATGCGAAGATCTGGTGGCAAGAAATTCAATTGGAACGAAATAGAAGAGGGAAAGATAAAATCACAAGATGGGATCAGATGGTAGATAAATTGAAGCGGCAGTTCATTCCTGTTGATTATGAGCTTGATCTACTGAAGAAAATGCAAAATTTGAAGCAAGCAGGAAGATTTGTTCAGGAGTATACAAAGGAGTTCTATCGACTCCTCATCAGAACAGGCCATGCCGAAGCTGATAAGGAGAAAGTTGCCCGATACCTTAATGGGTTAAGGCCAAGTATTCAGGAGGAGTTGAATCTGGTTCGAATGAACAGTATTGAGGAGGCATACCAATTTGCCCTAAAAGTAGAGGAAAATCTGAACAAGAAGTTTGAGAGCAGACAAAATGGAAGAGGTCGCGGTGGATGATCTGGTGGACGGTCATATGGTGGCCGAAATGAAGATCCAAAAAAGAAGGATGAGGCCAGTAGCAGTCAAAATCAGCGAGGAAATAATTTCAATCACTTCCAGGATCAGAATAATAGAGATCAGAGAGGAAGAGGAAGAGGACAAGGATCTGGAAGAGGTGGCTTCCGTGGAACATGTTTTCACTGTGGAGAAGGAGGTCATAGGGCATTTGAATGTCCTCAGCGCCAAGGAAGAATATACAGGAGAAATGAAGGCCAGGCCAGAGTTGCACATGTAGATGAAGATGCCAGATCATCAAATTTTGAAGATGCTGAAAGAGGAGAAACGTTGATTAACAGGAGAGTCCTGTTGAGTGGTGAGAATGAACCTGAGCAAAGGAGGAGCCTGTTTCGCACCAGGTGCAAGTGTGAAGGGAAATGTTGTGATGTGATTATTGATAGTGGAAGCACTGACAATTTGGTGTCAGAAGAGATGGTGACAAAGTTGAAGCTCAAGAGACAGAAACACCCACATCCATATCGGATTGCCTGGGTACAGGATGACCACAATGTCATGGTCAATGAACAATGCCTGGTGAAGTTCAAGATTGGCGGATACCAAGATGAGGTATTGTGTGATATCATATCTATGGATGCATGTCATATGTTGTTGGGTAGACCATGGCAATTTGACAGATGTGCTGTACATGATGGTCGTGCGAATACCTATTCCCTGACAAAGGATGGAGTGCGACATAAGCTAAAACCATTGAAGGAGACTGAAGAAAAGGTATGTGGTAATGCAAGGATAACTTTTGTTGATGGAAGAAATTTCCTAGATGGTATGAGGCATGAGCATGTATGTTTTTCTTTAATTCCAAAAGCTGGTAAAGAGGAAGTAGAAGATGTTCCTGTAGAAGTTGCAGATTTGTTGAATGAGTTTCAGGATATTGTATCTGATAACGTGCCTGATGGATTACCACCAGTTAGGAAGATCAGTCATCAGATGGACTTGATCCCAGGAGCGAGTTTTCCGAATAAGGCAGCACACAGAATGACACCTACAGAAAGTGAGGAGTTGAACAGACAAGTACATGAACTGTTACAGAAAGGATTGATTCGTGAGAGTCTGAGTCCCTGTGCTGTACCAGCAGTATTAGCACCAAAGAAGAATGGAGAATGGAGGATGTGTACAGATTCTAGGGAAATAAACAAGATCACAATCAAGTACAGGTTTCCATTGCCACGAATGGATGATATTATGGACTGTTTGAGTGGAGCTGTGTATTTCTCAAAGATAGATCTGAAGAGTGGATATCATCAGATTCGGATCAGAGAAGGAGATGAATGGAAGACTACCTTCAAGACAAAGGAAGGACTGTATGAGTGGTTAGTCATGCCTTTTGGGCTAACCAATGCACCGAGCACTTTCATGCGGCTCATGAACGAGGTTCTGAAAGAATTTCTGGGTAAGTTTGTCATTGTTTACCTAGATGATATTTTGATCTTTAGTAAGACATTAGATGAGCATATGATGCATATTCGTATGGTATTTGAGAAGTTGAGAGAAGAGAAATTATTGGTTAATTTGAAGAAGTGCAGTTTTGTGAAGAAAGAGTTAGTGTATTTGGGATTTGTAGTTTCAGCAGAAGGTCTAAAAATGGACCCAGAGAAGGTACAGGCTATCTTTGAATGGCCTACTCCAAGGAGTGCTACCGAGGTAAGATCTTTTCATGGTCTAGCTAGCTTTTACAGAAAGTTTATCAGAAATTTTAGCAGTATTTGTGGACCCTTGACTGAAACAATGAGAGGGGATAGAAAAGAGTTTAAGTGGACTAATGGGGCAGAAAAGAGTTTTCAATTGTTAAAACAAAAAGTTACAGAACAACCTGTTTTAGCACTTCCGGATTTTAATAAGGTGTTTCAAGTAGATTGTGATGCTAGTGGTACTGCAATAGGAGCTGTTATGAGCCAAGAAGGTAAACCTATTGCTTATTTCAGTGAGAAGTTAAATGATGCCAAGAGGAAGTATTCTATTTATGATCAGAAATTTTATGCTATAGTTCAGGCATTAAAGAAGTGGAGACATTATCTACTTCCTAAGGAGTTTATTTTGTATACTGATCATCAAGCTTTGCAATATTTGAATAGTCAAGAAAAATTGAATCAAAGGCATTTGAAATGGGTTGAGTTTTTGCAGAGTTATACATTTGTTTTGAAACACAGGAGTGGAAAGTCTAATAGGGTTGCAGATGCTCTTAGCAGAAGGCAACTATTGCTGACAGAAATGCAGATTGAAGTGGTTGGGTTCAAGGAACTCAAGAATTTGTATCCAGAGGATCCTGATTTTGGTGAAGCTTGGAAAGCTTGTACAGAACCTGTTACTCTAGACAGGACAAAATGGTTGGATTTCATCATCCAGGATGATATGCTATTCAGAGGGAATCAGTTGTGCATTCCACGAAGTTCTATGAGAAAGAATCTCATCAAAGAGAAGCATAGCAGAGGATTGGCTGGACATTTTGGTTGTGATAAAACCCTTTCTTTGGTTAGTGAGAATTATTATTGGCCACAGTTGCAGCAAGATGTGAAGAAGTTTGTACAGAGTTGCAGAGTATGTCAGATGGCAAAAGGAGTGAAGCAGAATACAGGGTTGTATCAGCCATTATCTGTACCAGAGAAGCCTTGGGAGGATATCAGCATGGACTTTGTTCTTGGTTTACCGAGGACACAGCGGGGACATGATTCAATTTTTGTGGTAGTTGATAGATTTTCAAAGATGGCACATTTTATTCCCTGCAAGAAGACTAATGATGCTGTTCATGTAGCAGAATTGTTTTTCAGAGAGGTAGTGAGACTTCATGGTTTGCCAAAGACCATAGTTTCAGATCGGGACACTAAGTTTGTTGGATATTTCTGGCGTACATTATGGAAGAAGTTGAAGACAGATTTGAAGTTCAGTTCATCACATCATCCATAGACTGATGGACAGACAAAGGAAGTGAATAGGAGTTTGAGAAATTTGCTGAGATGTTTGGTTGGAGATAAGCCAACAGGATGGGATTTGATTTTACCACAGGCATAATTTGCATACAATAATTCTGTCAATAGAAGCACTGGTAAATCACCATTCCAGGTTGTATATGGAAGTAGTCCAAGAAATGCATCTGAATTGAGAAAGATAGATAAAAGAGAAATAAGTAGTGCTGAAGCTGAGGATTTTGCAGAACACTTGAAGAACATCCATGGGGAGGTGAGGAAGCATATTACCAAGATGAACGCACAGTATAAGGCTAAGGCGGATGAAAAAAGGAGGTATAAGAAATTTCAGGTTGGTGATGAAGTCATGGTTCATTTGCGGAAGGAGCGGTTTCCAGTCGGTACATGTAACAAGCTGAAAATGAAGAAGTTTGGACCATGTAAGATATTGAAGAAGCATGATTCAGGAAATGCATATGAGGTAGAATTGCCTAGTGAGCTGAATATTTCACCAGTGTTTAACATTTCAGATCTGACAGAGTATCATGAAGGAGGTGTTGAAGATGAGATCACAGCAGCACAGTGGAGTATTCCAGCAACCAGTTCAGATATCAAGGAGATCGAAGACATATTGGACAGTCGTGTTGGCAGAAGCACAAGGAACAGGACATATGAAGAGTATTTGGTCAAATGGAAAGGATGACCTATTGAAGATTCATCATGGCTAACAAAGGAGGAGGTTAACCGTCTTGGTTTTCCTCTGCACACCTGAGTCGTGACAGGGTCACTTCTCAAATTACCCCGGGTCTCTGATGCAGGAGCATGGTGGGTGTAAGAGCTATCTTGTGCAGAGCTGCTATTTGTGGAAAGTTACTATTTTTGGTAATTTTTGTATGTGCTCAGAATGATCTGATTTCTTTCTTGGAGGTTCATTTTGGTCATATAAGTCTGCCAGTAAAGTTTCATTGCCAGGTCAAGTGTACATTGGAAGATATTGAATATTTTCGGTATTGACAGCAGGGTATAGAAACTTTGAACTCAGTTTTGAAGGCTTTAGAGGCCCCGGATGAGGTCGAAAATTTGGGTGACAGGCGCTTGCGCCAATCAAGCTTGTAGAGCGCTTCGTGGCATTTCCGAAATGGGGTTATAATAGCCGAGCGGGTCAACTGGTGATGACTTATGGTCTTCGGAAGTTGGGCCACCTGAAATGGCGGAAAATAATTTTCTTTAAAATTTCTGTTCGGGTTTCAAAAGTTATTTTGAGCCGACTATGATGTAATAAAAATGTAAAATAAAATAATTCTAAGTTTGGTCGGCCTTATTGGCTAAAATTCTGGAACCTTCCCAGGCGGTGGATAATTGCCTATATAAGGAAGGCTGTATTATTGTCTTAGGCAGTTGGGAATAGTTCAGAATAGTTCTGGGGTAGTAGATCTGGGTAATAGTTCGAGGCTTTGTCCTACAGAATATTGTAAGGGAATGCCCATGTGGCTTTGCATATTGTGATTCTGAAAGTTTGTAATTCCACATTTGTGGAGATAATAAGAAGCCAATTTTCTGTTCTTGCATATTGTTGTTGTTTCTCTTTTTCTGTTATGTGTTTGTGGTATTAAGGGGAGCACCTTCATCACTTTGTTGCCTTCAATGAAAAAGTGGGAGATTGTTGGAAAGTTGGCTATACTAATGTATATGACTTAATATAGTGTTTTAATTATGGAAAAAAGGTCATATAGTAGTTTGGAGTCAGTGCACTTGATGAGAAGATTAAAAATCGGTTAAGTGTTGAAGACTGTATAGTGTACAAAGTTCCTGTAGGTTAGAGCATCAGTGCACGTGTGTAGGGAAGAGTTATGGTGTGCATCCTAGAAGTTAAGTTAGTTAGACTATATTCATGCTTAGTCTATGAGCGCATGATCAGATATGAAAGTATGAGGAAGATACAAACATATGAAGTTACATAGCCAGTGAGTGCTAGTGAAGAATAGAGTAAGCAGTTGACTGTTATCATTTTGAGTTGCAATTATATTCTATTGATGTAAAGGCTATGCACCTATATTAATTAGGTTGCCAACATGTATATATATTTTTTTGTAAACATGCTTGAGCCAATTCATTTGGAAGCATTGTATGTAATAGGTCTAAGGGCTGACCTAGCTGTTTATTTTGTATGCACATATAAATAAGAGATGTGCCCATTGTAATTATATGGAAGTTGATAGAGAGTTGTGAGAAGAAAAGAAGAATTGTGCAAAGAGTCTATAAGATGTATTAGAGCTTTGCAAGAGGTCAAAGCATTAGCGCATCAAAGGAAATAATCTGACAAGCAGTGTCACAGTGACAATTCATCCAATAGATATAGTGTGTATCTGAGATCAGAAGGTTGTAGCCTTCACCACTTGAGCAGTGAGCTCTAGGACAGTGTGTCCACTCCCCTAACATGGACTATTGTAAAAGACTCCTAACAGGGTCCAACCTTTGACAAGGTCTACTGTACTTAATACATTGTAAAGAAACACCTAACAGGGTTGATGATCTTCTAACAAGGATCACTAAACACTAGTACAAAATATTAGTAGGTGTCAATTCCCACCGGATTTTTTACCTATTTGGGTTTCCCCATAACCATATTGGTGTTATGTGTTGATTTCATGTTTCATGTTTATGTGGATGTTCATTTCAATATTAAGCATTTAAGTTCAGTTTAAATATTAAAGTAAAAAGATAAATATACAATGAACACTGATTCACCCCCCCGCCCTCTTAGTGTTCCCATTCCTAACAGAAATTGCCTATATAAAAAAGGCCCGTAGTGTTGTTTAGGATAGTTCTGGGTAGTAGATCAGGATAATGATTCGAGGCTTTAGCCTACAAAATATTGTAAGGGAAAATGCCCATGTGGCTTTGCATATTGTAATTCTGAAATTTGTAATTCCACATTTGTGGAGATAATAAGAAGTCCATTTTCTATTTTTGCAAATAGTTGTTGTTTCTCTATTTCTGTTAAGTGTTTGTGGTATTAAGGGGATCACCCTTCATCAAGTGGTATTAGAGTAGGAGTTCCTAAGTGTAAAAATTGATCACTGACTATGAGGCAGTTTGCACCATGACCATGGTTAGGGTTTCAGCGAGTAGTGCAAAAATGCCTCCATGAAGGGAATGTGGTGAAAGAGCTGGTATTGTGACACCTAAGGTTAGAGCACTCCAGAGACAAGTAAAAGAATTAAAAGAAGATATTTGCAGAGAAATGAATCTTAATGTTAGAGATGAAAGTGAGGATGAAGCTGAGGGAGAAGGAAATTCTGATCAAGAAGGGGAAATTCTGAACCAGGAGGAAGAAAGACTTTTTCAGGGCATTTCAAAGATTGGGAAAAGACCTAAGATTGAGGTTCCTACATTTTTAAGAAATCTTAACCCAAAGGAGTTGATCAACTATATCAATGAATTAGAAGAATATTTTGAGTATGAAGACACCGAGGATCCTAATCGGGTCAAGTTTGCAAAGGCTAGACTGAAGGGTCATGTGAAGATCTAGTGGAAAGAGATTCAAATGGATCAAAATAGAAGGGGAAAGGATAAAATCACAAGATGGGATTAGATGGTGGATAAATTGAAGTGATAGTTCAATCTTGTTGATTACAAGCTTGACCTACTGAAGAAAATGCAAAGGTTGAAGCAAGTAGGAAGATCTCTTCAGGAGTATATAGAGGAGTTCTATTGAATTCTCATCAGAACCAACCATGCAGAAGCTGATAAGGAGAAAGTTTCCTATTATCTTAATTGGTTGAGGCTGAGCATTTAGGAGGAGTTGAATTTGGTTCAAATGAACAGTATTGAAGAGGCATACCAGTTTTTCCTAAAAGTAGAGGAAAAGCTGAACAAGAAGTTTGAGAGTAGACAAAATGGAAGAGGTTGTGGTGGATGATTTGGTGGACGGTCATATGGAGGCCGAAATGAAGATCCAAACAAGAAGGATGAGGCCAGTAGTAGTCAAAATTAGAGAGGAAACAATTCCAATCATTTCCATGATCAAAATAATAGAGATCAGAGAGGAAGAGGAAGAGAACAAGGATCCGGAAGGGGAGGCTTCTATGGAACATGTTTTCACTATGGTGAAGAAGGTCATAGGGCATATGAATGTCCTCAATGCCAAGGAAGGACATATATGAGAACTAAAGTCTAGGCTAGGGTTACACATGTAGATGAAGATGCCAGATCATCACATTCTAAAGATGTTAAAAGAGGAGAAATGCTAATTAACAAAAGAGTCCTACTAGGCTGTGAGAATGAACCTGAGCAAAGGAGGAGCTTGTTTCACACTAGATGCAAGAGTGAGGGTAAATGTTGTGATGTGATTATTGATAGTGGAAGCACTGACAATTTGGTGTTAGAAGAGATGGTCACAAAGTTGAAGCTCAAGAGGTAGAAACACCCACATCCATATCGAATTGCCTGGGTGTAGGATGATGATAAGGTCATGGTCAGTGAGCAGTGCCTAGTGTAGTTCAAGATTGGAGGATACCATGATGAGGTACTATGTGATATCATATCTATAGATGCATGCCATGAGTTGTTGGGTAGACCATGGTAGTTTGATAGGCATACTGTACATGATGGTCATGTGAATACCTATTCCCTGATGAATGATGTAGTGAGACATAAGCTAAAGCCATTGAATGAAATAGAAGAAAATTTATGTGGTAATGCAAGAATAACTTTTGTTGATGGAAGAAAATTCTTAGAGGGTATGAGGCATGGGCATGTGTGTTTTACTTTAAATCCAAAAGCTGGTAAAGAAGAAGTAGAAGATGTACTTGTAGAAGTTGTAGATTTGTTGAATGAGTTTCACAATATTGTATCCAATAATGTACTTGATAGATTACCATTAGTAAGGAGGATCAGTCATTAGATGGACTTGATTCTAGGAGCTAGTTTTCCAAATAAGGCAGCACACAGAATGACACCAGCAAAAAGTGAAGAGTTGAATAGACAAGTACATGCATTGTTATAGAAGGGGTTGATTCGAGAGAGCCCGAGTCCATGTGCTATACCAAAAGTATTAGCACCAAAAAAGAATGGAGAATGGAGGCTGTGTACATATTCCAGGGCAATAAACAAGATCACAATCAAGTATAGGTTTCCATTACCACGAATGGATGATATTATGAACTGTTTAAGTGGAATTGTGTATTTCTCAAAGATAGATCTGAAGAGTGGATATCACCAGACTCAGATTAGAGAAGGAGATGAGTGGAAGACTACCTTAAAGACAAAGGAAGGATAGTATGAGTGGTTAGTCATGCCTTTTGGGCTCACCAATGCACTGAGCACTTTCATGCGGCTCATGAATGAGGTTCTGAAAGAATTTTTGGGTAAGTTTATCATTGTTTACCTAGATGATATTTTGATCTTTAGTAAGACATTGGAGGAGCATATGATGCATATTCATATGGTGTTTGAGAAGTTGAGAGAAGAGAAATTGTTGATAAATTTGAAGAAGTGCAGTTTTGTGAAGAAAAAGTTAGTGTATTTGGGATTTGTAGTTTCAGTAGAAGGTCTAAAAATGGACCTAGAGAAAGTACAGGCTATCCTTGAATGGCCTACTCCAAGGAGTGCTACTGAGGTGAAATATTTTCATGGTTTGGCTAGCTTTTACAAAAAATTTATCAGAAATTTTAGCAGTATTTGTGGACCCTTGACTGAAACAATGAGAGGGGATAGAAAAGAGTTTAAGTGGACTATAAGGGAAGATAAGAGTTTTAAACTATTGAAACAAAAAGTTACAAAACAACTTATTTTAGCACTTCCAAATTTTAATAAGGTGTTCCAAGTAGATTGTGATGCTAGTGGTACTGCAATAGAAGCTGTTATGAGCCAAGAAGGTAAACCTGTTGCTTATTTCAGTGAGAAGTTAAATGATGCCACAAGGAAATATTATGTTTATGATCAAGAATTTTATGCTATAGTTCAAGAATTGAAGAAGTGGAGACACTATTTGCTTCCTAAGGAGTTTGTTTTGTATATTGATCATCAAGCTTTACAATATTTGAATAGTTAAGGAAAGTTGAATCAAAGGCATTTGAAATGGGTTGAGTTTTTGCAGAGTTATACATTTGTTTTAAAACAAAGGAGTGGAAAGTCTAACAAGGCTACAAATGCACTTATTAGAAGGAAACTATTGCTAACAGAGATGCAGATTGAGGTGGTTGGGTTCAAGGAACTCAAGAATTTGTATCTAGAGGATCCTAATTTTGGAGAAGCTTAGAAAGCTTGTAAGGAAATTGTTACTCTAGATAGAACGAAGGGGTTGGATTTCATCATTTAGGGTGATATGCTATTCAGAGGGAGTCAATTGTGCATTCCATGAAGTTATATGAGGTAGAATCTTATCAAGGAGAAGCATAGCAAATGATTGGCTGGACATTTTGGTTGTGATAAAACCCTTGCTTTGGTTAGTGAAAATTATTATTGGCCACAGTTGTAGCAAGATGTCAAGAAGTTTGTATAGAGTTGTAGAGTATGTCAGATGGTAAAAGTAGTAAAGCAAAATACTGGGTTGTATCAACCATTACCTGTACCAGAGAAGCCTTGGGAGGATATCAATATGGACTTTGTTCTTGGTTTACCAAGGACTCGGGGACATGATCCAGTTTTTGTGGTAGTTGATAGATTTTCAAAGATGTCACATTTCATTCCCTACAAGAAGACTAATGATGCTATTCATATAGCATAATTGTTTTTCAAAGAAGTGGTGAGACTACATGGTTTTCCAAAGAGCATAGTTTTAGATCGAGACACTAAGTTTTTTAGATATTTTTGGCATACATTGTGGAAGAAATTAAAGACAAATTTGAAGTTCATTTCATCACATCATCCATAGAATGATGGACAAATAGAGGTGGTGAATAGGAGTTTAGGGAATTTGCTGAGATGTTTGGTTGGAGATAAGCCAACAGGATGGGATTTCATTTTAGCATAGGCAAAATTTTCATACAATAAATCTGTCAACATGAACACTGGTAAATCACCATTCTAGATTGTATTGGTAGTAGTCCCAAAAATGCATCTGAGTTGAGGAAGATAGATAAAGAAGAAATAAGTAGTGCTAAAGCTGAGGATTTTGCAGAACATTTGAAAAACATCTATGAGGAAGTGAGGAAGCACATTACCAAGATGAATGCACAGTATAAGGCTAAGGTAGATGAAAAAAGGAGGTATAAGGAATTTCAAGTTGGAGATGAAGTCATGGTTCATTTGTGGAAGGAGAGATTTCCAGTTGGTACATATAACAAGTTGAAAATGAAGAAGTTTGGGCCATGTAAGCTACTGAAGAAGCATGATTCAGGAAATGCCTATGAGGTTGAGTTGCCTACTGAGCTAATTATTTCACCAGTGTTTAACATTTTAGATTTAATAGAGTATCATGTGGGATGTGTTGAAGATGAGATCACAGAAGCATAGTGGAGTATTCCAATAGCTACTTCATCTACCAAGGAGATTGAGGATATACTAGACAATCATGTTGGCAAAAGCACAAGGAACATGACATATGAAGAATATCTGGTCAAATGGAAAGGATGACCTATTGAGGATTCATCATGGCTGACAAGGAAGGAGGATACCCATCTTGGTTTTCCTCTGCACACCTAAGATGTGACAGGGTCACTTCTCAAATTTCCCCGGGTGTCTGATGCAAGAGCATCTTGGGTGTAAGAGCAATCTTGCATCACCCAAAAATATTTTTAGTTTCTTTTCAATAAGGGCTATCTTGTGCAGATTTGCTATTTATGGAAATTTACTATTTTTAGTAAGTTTTCCGTTAGAGCTCAGAATGGTCTATTTTCTTCCCTGGAGGCTCATTTTGGTCATATCGGCCTGCCAAAAAAGTTTCATTTCTAGATCAAGTCTAGTTTTGAAGATATTGAAAATTTTCTGTATTGGCAGCAGGGTAAAAAAACTTTGAACTCAATTTTGAAGGCTTTAGAGGCCCTGAATGAGGTCAAAAATTTAATTGAATGGAGCTTGCTTGATTCAAATGTTGTAGAGCACTTCACACCCTTTTTGAAATGGGGTTATAATAGTCAATCGGGTCAACGGGTGATGACTTATGGTCTCTGGAAGTTGGGCCACTTGAAATGACAGAAAATAAATTTCCTTCAAAAATTTTGTTTGGTTTTCAAAAGTTGTTTTGAGCTGACTTTGATGTAATAAATTGAAAAATAAAATAATTCTTAGGTTGGTCGGCCTTAAGGGCTAAAATTCTGGAACCTTCTCAGGTGGTGGAAATTGCCTATATAAAGAAGGCCCATAGTGTTGTCTAGGATAGTTCTGTGTAGTAGATCGGGGTAATGATTCGAGGCTTTGGCCTATAGAATATTGTAAGGGAAAATGCCCATGTGGCTTTGCATATTGTAATTTTGAAATTTGTAATTCCACATTTGTGGAGATAATAATAAGACCATTTTTTGTTCTTGCAAATTTTTGTTGTTTCTCTATTTCTGTTAAGGGTTTGTGGTATTAAGGGGAGCACCCTTAATCACCACCAATGATTCTATTAGGCATTAAAAAAACATCAGCAAAGACAAGTATCAAGCACTATGATCCCTTATTGAGGCTTTGAGATATCTTTTGGTGATAAAGCCATCGGAAGAAAAAGGAGATTGGTAAGGAATAGTTTTGTGCATCGTGATCACTGATGAAGTTATCAAAGAGGCTTGTAATGATAGTTTCATCATGGCACTAGTGAGATCAATGTTAGAGCCTTGGATGAAGGTAAAGGGTAGTCAGATCAAGTTAATTCAATGGTTGGCATGTTGCTACTATCCAAAGATGAAATCCTTTTATTCATTGCGACAGCACGATTGAATGACATGTGTCCACCTTGACATCAGCAAGCAGAGGATAACACATAAGGTAAAGTCAGATCAAGTTGATCCTATGGTGGGTGTAATGCACCAATGATAAATTGCAAGATATATACTGATTGTGGGATCACGCTTGTGCGACATGTGTCCCACCTGATAAGAAAGATAAAAGATGGGTTCAATTGCCAGATGGTGATGAGTTGGTCATTCCCATTTGGTCAATTTATCAGTGTGGAAAAGAGGAGGTGGAAAATGAATTAAAGGTTTAAGTGATAGGTCATTTTCTCAATTGTTTTAAACTGCATGATCTCTCAAGAAGACTTTGCATCGATGACCATGCTTTTAAATTTGACATTACCCATTATATTTTGATTATTTGAATTTCTGCAAGGGTTTTCAGCAGGGTTGGTGAGGCCAAAGTAGGTGAACATTGATTGAACCATGCATATCAAATTTTTTCCTTGATATGATCTGATCTAATAGAGTTAAAAGAATAAATACAGTGAAGAAATGGTTAATAAATGTGATGGTGGCTAACCTACCAGTGTTGATCTTGTTAGCTGCCAAATAAGACTTTTGAAGAGATACTTATTTGTTAAAGGTGACCATGCCGTAGAGAAGTGGTTGAAATAGCTCTACTTTTTAGTATGCATCCTAAGGCATAGAGGGTTTCAATGAGGTATTTCCTATCCTTGTGGCTCGCCAGCTAGATTTTTCCTTGAACTAAAGATCACATTGATTTGATGGCTTCAGATTCGGTGGCATGTCTTTTTTGTATCTATTGCATGGTCATAGGTAGTTGTTGAGGTATTTGTTAAGTTGTATTTCCCTAATTTTTCCCTAAATAGGTTTGTTGAAATCCCTATTCTATAAAGCGATTTCCGTGATCATTTAGAAAGGTTTGTTGTTCTATGATATGTTGTTATTGATGTCAAGAAGCTTTTCTCTTCTTGAATGCATGGAAGCTTGGTATGTTAATGAAAGTATTTTTTTGTACCCCTTTTGATATCTAATTGTCTTTATGAATTTCTTTAAATTCCTTATGAATTAGGATTGTAAGGCACTACTGGTTCATCTATCTATAAGGAAAATAGTGGAATAATTTTGGGTTTCTTTCAAGGAAATTGTAAGTCCTAGGAATTGTTTCTGAGGGTTTAGGGAGGGTTTGTGAATTTGATGATCTTATGTCAGAATGTTAAGAGCTCTATGTAAGGCATAGATTGCCTTCCTAGTTTGGAATTCCTTTCATTGACATATTTTAGTGGATGTGTACTCATATAGACTTTGTGCCCTTGGATTATAGCACTGATCAAAGGCAAAAAGTCACTTAAAATCATTTCAAAAAAATTTTAATTTATATATTTTGTTTGGTAAATTTTTTAATCTATGTAAGAAGACACCTATCCACTACATGATTTTTTGAGATTCAGTAAATCAGGAAGGTACACCCACCTGAGTCTATGGATCTCAAAGTCAAAAGAGTATTCCCATCCTCGGCAATGTTGTTCTTTTTCTAGTAGATTTGGAATTGGGTACAAAGAGTCAAGGGCATTATTTTCCATATAATAAACTGCAAGAAAAAGTGACAACAGAAATTGGCGACTCCACTGGGGATAGAAAAGAAAAATAAGTATTAATACCTATTGAGGTCTTTGGTTGTTTTAGCCTATCTAAGTTAGCTAATAGGTTGGCGAATCTTGTGCTTTATAGAGTCATGTTTTGAAAAGATTTATATCATCTCACCAAGTGTGAGTGGCAAGTCCGAGAGGTTTCAAAACCAATGATTTACACTATATCTAAAATGACTGACAAAAGAAGGAATACTAGGTCTTACCTGAAATACACCCAAAAGTTGTGTTAGAATGTTGATTTCCTAAGGGTAGTAGGAGGTATTGGTCAAGTTGGGCTGAGTTAGGTCGTGGTGTTTCTTGGAAACCTAAAAATAATAATTTGACCCCAATACCTAAAAAATCCTCATCTTCTTCTACTAGCTCTGAGTCTGATAGTCAACCTTTGTTAGACCATATATTTGATACCCATGTGGGTAGACCTAAAAGTAAAAATGTTACTCATGTCCAATAGGAGAGACTTGACACAAGTAGAATGAGAGATCAGGGTGAATGTGAAGCATCCCCAAATTTAATGGATCAACCTTGTTACCTAGTGGGTATTTCAGGATTTGATAGACCTAGATGGTGCTGCAAACTTTGATGCTTCATAATATGATTCTGATGTTCTAAGAGAAGAAGTATTAGCCTTGAGAAAAAGAGAAAGAGAGTAGAGAATACAAGTACAGAATAAGAAAAGAAATAGAGAAAGAAGTTTGTGAATTGTTTCTTAAAAGGGATAGACTCTTGAGAGTCACTGCACAACATGAGGAAAATGACATAATCTTGAATGAAAAATAAAAAGTACTGGATAAGGATGTCTTTGGTGACATGGATATGTTGAGGGAGAAATCACAAAGTGGGTCGCAGCTAAAAAGTAATGAGTTTGAGAGTGAAGGACTAGTTTTGAGACAGTTACAAAGCTGGGAGGTTGAAAGGTCTGCTAAGGCTCAACAAAATGCTCTTCTAGAAAAGGGGAAATAAAAGATGTATGGCCTTCATATTGAAGAACCAAGATGCAAGGAAAATGGCCCTAGTGGGATGTCAAAATTGAATCTAGAATTAGAAAGATCTGTTGGAAATATTCAAGACTATCTAGGTTACTGAGAGGGGAGGGGTGAATCAATAATTTTAAAACTTTTAACAAATTCAGATCTTAACCATATTTTAGATAACATTAGATTGATAATCTGACTGCGTGCATGAGTAATAGAGAGAATAAAATATTCATAACACTTTGAACACAGAGATTTGGTGACCCAGAAACCTTCCAAATAGAAAGTAAAATTGGGGTGGGGATGATACCCACAAAACTTCAATACTACAGTATAAAGTTTGCCAGTTAAGGCTTACAATGATCACTTCTGATGATCTGTCCTATTAGGAGCAATAAGGACTGCTAGGTACACCTTGTTAGAGGATTTACAAACATACAATAAAGTATGCACTCAGTTAAGAGATTTTACAAAGACTGTTAAGTCTACCCGGTTAAAGGATTTTAAGCTGATTCACCTGTTAGGATGAAACAGTAGATCTCTTACTTGCAACTGTACTTGCTGATTGAGATTCTCTGATGTACTAATCACCTTCTATGATGGATAGATCTTTTTTGCTTCTTATACTACTGTAGCCCTTTGTAATTCACTTATCTCTTCCTTTCTCTCTTTTTCATACTTGGCTACTTCACACCTTGGATATGATACAAAACATTGTTTATATATAAATCCAAAACAATTACAAAATAATTACAAAGTTGGCTCTTAAACAAGCTAACACAAATATTACTGAGTCAGCCCAAATATAGTTACTTAGTTACTGCAAACTAACTTAGTGACTTTCTGATACTCGGCATCCACTGTGTTACTTGACATCATCATGCTCTTGGTAGAAGTGGAGGCTCAGTCCATACTAACCACTCGGTTGTAGTTTTGAACTCGGTATATACTGGAGACTCGGTAGATATAGTATCACTCAGTAGAAACTGAATTCCCTATTTACCATGTTGGCACTCAGTAAAAACTACTCATTTCATCACTTGGTAATGATAACTTAGTAAGCACTACGAATCTCGGTCTGTTCGGTAAACACTATTTTGTCTGCTTGGTAAACACTGTCTTGTCTGCTCGGTAAACACTGTCCTATCTGCTCGGTAAACACTATCCTATCTGCTTGGTAAACACTGTCCTATCTACTTGGTAAACACATAGAGTCTAAATAAGTGTTGTCACTAATGAAAAAATACTTAATGCCAACAATCAAAAAACACTTATTACCCAAAACTTATATACACAATCATGTTGTTACTGGTTTTGAGTTTTCAAAAAAATTATCTTTGTCATACTGTTGTATATACATTTCATGTCTCCCTCATATAGTGTATATACAAATATCTTATTTCTCCTCATACTCATATTTCCTATTTCTCTCATATACTTTCTCCCCCTTTCATATCTCATATATCTTATATACTTTCTCCCCCTTTTTGACAATAATGCCAAAGGTGTATATACAAATATTTTACATGGAGATACCAAAATGTGAGAGAAAATCAGAATGTACCTTTCCAATTAGTGCTAGAGTTCTATCCCAATTCTCTTGCAGAATCTTGCATGTATGGAGTGCAACTTGGACTTCTGCAGAGAGTTCAATCATGTGATCTGCAATTGAAAACTGATTGTCATGGATCAATGTTTTTGAGTATGCAATATGCTTCTGCATTGTATCCATGATGGGAAGGATCATGTTCTGAATATCTATTAATGTTGATCTGATCCTTGCATCTTCTTTCAATAACTCTGACTGCTTATCAGATAGGAATCTGACTGTCATATGATGTGCAGAGCTTTAACTAGGTTCAAGTTGCAACTTCTGTGCACTGATCTTCAGATCCTCATCAATCTTATTTATTTTGTCTTTAATCTCCTTTGAGAATTTGACAACATTACATACTTTGATAAAAAATGATGTTACCTTGGAATAGGAGGACTCAATGCTAGTCAAAACTGAAGATAACCCTACCTAATTGATAGCTATGTGACCAAGTTTAGTGCATTTATAACATCTTATGGTAGTATCCCTTTTTCTCAAGTGATGCCTTACACAATTCATGCCAATGTGCCCATATTCTCCACAGTAATGACATCTACACCAAGTGTTGTAATCCCAACCAAACATTACTTTCATAATTTGTTCTACTGGATTGGGTGTTTTAGTTCTGCATTCTGATGCCTTATGACCTTATTTGCTACATTTGTGACATTTGCCTTTAAATATTGGTTTCTCCGTGCATTCATTTGCTTTATGACCATGCTGATTGCAATTGTAGCATTTTCCATTGAATTTTGCTTTTCCATTGTTCCAACATTTGTTTGAAGTATGACCAATTTTCCACAGTGATTACAAGTGGGTTTCTATTCTTTTGAGTACCTTGTTTGGAGGATTCACCTTCCTCTTTATATCCAAGTCCTGCTTTTCCTTTTTTCTTATGAAGGTTTCGTTCATACACCTGATTCATATCTTCTTGAGATTTCAACATTCTCTCATTGATTTTCCTTTCAGTATCTAGGTCATTCATCAATCTTAAATTGATTTGCTTTTCAGATCTCAGCTCCTCTCTTATATTTTTATTTTCTGATCTCAGAGTCAAGATTTCTTCATTTGCATTGGAGACTTGATCAATAAGGTTTTCTAGCTGAAGGGTTTGATTCTGGATTTCATTGTTCTTTCCATCTATTTCATCTTTCATCTTGTTTCTTTGTTCCAAGATTTCACAAAATCTTGTTGACTGAATTTCCTGTTCTCTTTTCAATTTTCATACCTCTTATTGCAGAGATCCACTCTTTTCTAGAAGTTCTTTGATTGCATTGTTTGCTTCATCTAAGCTGCTTGAAGGGAAAAAGTCTTCAATCTTTTCTTCAACATACTGGTGGTCATTAATCTGATTTGCAAGTTCCTTCCTTCTTTTTAGGTATTGGGAAAGATGCTCTTTTGCTTCCTTGAGTTGAGTTATGGCCATTTCCAAATCTAGCTTTTCATTCTCAATTACTTTGTTAAGTCTGAATATCTCCATTGTCTTGAATCTTTTCTCAAGCTATCAAACTTTATCCTGAGAACCACAAAGCTTTGATACCAATTGTTGGAAATATTCAAGACTATCTAGGTTACTGAGAGGGGAGGGGTGAATCAATAATTTAAAAAATTTTAACAAATTCAGATCTTAACCATATTTCAGATAACATTAGATTGATAATTTGACTGCATGCATGAGTAACAGAAAGAATAAAACATTCATAACACTTTGAACACAGAGATTTGGTGACCCAGAAACCTTCCAAGTAGAAAGTAAAATTGGGGTGGGGATGATACCCACAAAACTTCAATACTGCAATATAAAGTTTTCCGGTTAAGGCTTACAATGATCACTTCTGATGATCTGCCCTGTTAGGAGCAATAAGGACTACTAGGTCCACCTTGTTAGATGATTTAAAAACATAAAATAAAGTATGCACTCAATTAAGAGGTTTTACAAAGACTGTTAAGTCTACCTGGTTAAAGGATTTTAAGCTAATTCACCTGTTAGGATGAAATAGTAGATCTCTTACTTGCAACTGTACTTGCTGATTGAGATTCTCTGATGTACTGATCACCTTCTGTGATGGATAGATCTTTACTGCTTCTTATACTACTATAGCCCTTTGTAATTTGCTTATCTCTACCTTTCTCTCTTTTTCATACTTCGCTACTTCACACCTTGGATATGATACAAAACATTGTTTATATATCAATCCAAAACAATTACAAAATAATTACAAAGTCAGCTCTTAAAAAAGCTAACATAGATATTACTAGGTTGGCCCAAATATAGTTACTCAGTTATTGCAAACTAACTTGGTGACTTTCTGATACTCGGCATCCACTGTGTTACTTGGCATCATCATGCTCTCGGTAGAAGTGGAGGCTCGGTCCATACTAACCACTCGATTGTAGTTTTGAACTCGGTATATATTGGAGACTCAGTAGATATAGTGTCACTCAGTAGAAATTGAATTCCCTATTTACCATGCTGGCACTCGGTAAACACTGCTCATTTCATCATTCGGTAATGATAACTTGGTAAGCATTGTGAATCTCAGTTTGTTCAGTAAACACTATTCTTTCTGCTCGGTAAACACTATCCTCTCTGCTCGGTAAACATTTTCCTATCTACTCGGTAAACACTGTCCTGTCTGCTCGGTAAACACTGTCCTGTCTACTTGGTAAACACATAGAGTCTAAATAAGTGTTGTCACTAATGAAAAACATACTTAATGCCAACAAGATCTAGGAAAGCTAAAAAGGACCTTTCTTAATAGTTAGAAAAGGCTACGTTAGAAGCTAGAGATGCAAAAATGAAAAGGAAAATTGCCTTTTTGCATCACTCTATGGTTGATCTTGTAGCTACTAACGCAAAATGGGTTGCTGTTGGATTAGTATCAAAATCACAAGGAGCTGACTGTAGTCAATGCCCCCAAGCCATGGGCCAGATGAAAAATGTAATGACAAATGTTGCTAACCAAAATTTTTAAGCTTTAGCCCCAGTTCAAAATTCTTCTGGTTGAGAAGTTAACAATGTTAGAAATCAGAGTGTAATGGTTGGAAGTAGTGGACATCAAGTTGTTGCAAATCTTCAAAGGAGACCTATCCAAATCTTCAAAGGAGACCTATCTATTTGGATAGATACCATCTAATTTTTTTTATGGTATTCTTGGCTAACCAAATGCCATTCCAAATGAGGTAAGAGACAAGATCCCTAAATTTTGTGGAAATAATGGTATTTCTTGTGAAGAGCACCTTAAAACCTTCACTAACAAGATGAATGACTTTGAGATTGAGCATGAAGATGTAGTAATGATTCAACTATTTGTTCAGTCTATGAATGAAGATGCTAGAGATTGGTATGGAGGATTGCATGAAAATAGTATCACATCTTGGGATGAATTTGTCAGATGTTTTAAGGAGCAATCTCATAAAAATATTTTCAAAAGTTGTTTTTTGTCTTCCACAACTACAATCCCATAAAATTATTTTCAAACAATGTGGTTCTCAGATTGAGCGACCCATAGAATAATAATTTGGTTTTAGATGCCAGTAAAATAAATCAGATATCTGATCCAAAATTGGATATTTGATTTCCTGTCTCCCAAATTTTGAATTTCATTTGAATGCTATTTTCAATTTTGATTTTAGTTTTTAATTTGTTTTTTAGATTTCATTTTTTATAATATTAATATTAAATTAATATTTTTTTATTTTATTTGATTGAAAAAAAGCCTAGGCCAAGATATTTTATTAATTTTTAAATAGCTTACAATTATATTCAATCTCCCCTATACATAAGTTTCAAGTGTTGGAAACTACAATTGAAATAATTGTTGTATTGTCATTGATGTCAAACCTTAATTGGTAAGATTGTTGCTACTTAGGAAAGTACTATATCTTTTTGAGTGTTGCTAAGGGGCTAAGCTAGGTTGGTAACAATAGCACCTAGGGAAAGGTTGAGTTATCTTGATATTACAAAGTGTACTTGACTATGTTGCACTATGATGAGATAATGTATTGTTTATCTTAGTAAGACTGAAGAATAAACTGGTAGGCTTAACTGAGCAAAGAATGGAAAAATCATGTTTAAGCTGAGTGATGTTAGTGTCGAACGAGTTAGTATATGCTGAGAAAAATTATAGTATCGACCTAGCATCAGTAAATTGCCGAGGAAGATAGTGTAAGCCAAGGAAATAGTTTTAGTAATGATCGAGCTTCCTACATGAAGACCGAGTGAACAATCATAGTATTGACCGAGCATCAACAATTTTATATTTGAAGAGAATTTAATTGTGGAGCTAACATTGTTGAATTCTTGGATTATGTAAAACTTGTTGACTTTATTTATTGATTTTTTGGAAGCATTAAATGCACTGTAAAACATTTTATTATAAATCTTTAAGAGATTTGAGATGATTCTAGAAAAGGAGCTGAAGAACATGAAGCAGGTAGATTCAATGAATTTGACCTAACCCTAAGATCTACAAAGGAGATTGAGCAGCAAAAGATGAGTTAACCTAATTGAGGAAAATATAAGGGAACCTGAACATTTTGATATGAATGTACATGGAGAACAGAGAATGCTGGAAGAGGAAAGTTTTATTGACTGAATAAGAAGGAAAGGCTGAAGGAGAAGTGTCGTGATTTCTTGAAGAAAAGTTCTGAGTAGATCAGAGATGGAAATGAAAAAGTTTCAAAGTCAGTAAACTCACTTCTACTGTATATGGAATCAGATTTGATATTTGCAAAGTGAGTTGTATATTTTTTAGATAATACTGCTGCTACTTTCTAACCATTGTAACAGTCAAAATCTTTTTAATAGAGGTTGACCTAACAATCATATGTTAAATCCTTAGAACAAGGTTGCATTCTACTGGAGTGTATGTAAGTCCTATGACTAGGCTCACTTTTAACAAGGTGATTGAAATCTTTTAACTGGGTCACATTTGATAGTGTGTATTGTAACCTTTGACAAGGTTGGCTTTTCACTGAGCTCACTTCAAAAGAGTGAAAATAATAGTAGCATGTTACAAAGTGGTTTTTCCCAAATTGGGTTTCCACTATAAATCCTGGTGTTTATACTTGTGTGAATGTTTTGGTTTGAAGATTACTATGTTTTGCAAGTTAAGTTACAACTAAGTAGTGGACTGCATTGTTAGATGTTTCTATTATTGAATCAGTGATGACCGAGTTTGTTTTGGTTTTGGATTTGATTTAAGGATAAGTTTTTGAGATTGTTTTATACATCAGGACCTGAGAACATCTGATTCACCCCCCCTCTCTATTGTTCTAAATCATATTAACATTAAGGTCATTCTCTTATGAGCTTTTAAAATATATATAAGAATCTCTTTCATGACCAGGGGTCACTATTTCATGGTTGAGTCTGTTTCCTCTTCCTGACTGAAATCACTTGTCCTACAAAGAAGATTACTAAAAAATATCTGCATAGCTACTTAATATGTTAGGATGATCGGATGAAAGCTGTTATTATTATGATAAAGGAGCACAATATAAGCAAAAATACTCTAGAGCAGTTATTTATCCCTTCTTACAACCTTGAATAAAGAGAGAATTTACCATTTTTTAATCCCTTCCTTTCATACTTCTACTTTCATATGTTAGAGAATTATTAGACATTCGTGAAAAGAAATAAAAAAATAGACATCTGAAACTAAAAAATGAAGCTATTATATACATTTATTTGGATTTCTAAATCTTATGCCATCTATTTCACTATGTAGATTTTTCTACTCTTATGCTGACATATCATCTATATCTGATTATTTCAAGGAGATAGAAAATAACCTTTACCATTTATCCATCAATTTCTATTGATGAATTTAAGACTTTTATATGATATAAATCAATTAGAATTATTAACATGACTAGAATTCATACTTAGCTTCATTACCTCCATCGATATTTATCTATATGAAATTATACATTAGAATAGATATGTATATATATTGATATAATTATATATATACATACATATAAATATAAATATATATATATATATATATATATATATAGTTATATATATATATATATATATATATATATATATATATATATATATATATATATATATATATATATATATATATATATATATATATATATATATATATATATATATATATATATATATATATATATATATATATATATATATATATATATATATATATATGAATTAGGATAATAAATTTATTTGAAACAATATAAGCTAGTGCATTCTTTGTGGTGTCCTTTGCATATTTGTAGCCATTTGACCATCTGGTAAGGTTTGTCACTGCAACCAAATCCCTAGAATTTGAAATGCGCCAGAGAGGGAGTAATGCCTAGTTTTGACACAGTGTTTTAACATAAAAGAACTTCTCAATTTATTATTCAATACCTTAAAATTGAGTGAAGAGAGATAATGAAAAATCTATGATTACAGTTACCTCACTACTACATTTGGGGTCAAATTTCAAAAGAAGTTTCCAACGGGTAACTTTTTCTTACGAATTTGGTTTTTTTTTTGTAATAGGCCCTGATAATGTTGGTATTCTAATGGGTGTTTAATTGACCATCGGAACTCTGATAGATTTGCGGTATACATTTAAAAACAAAGTGAAACAACCTCATCATTTTTATTTCGATTGGAAAGAGGGAGCGGGAGAAAAGGAGCGAAAGCTAAGCGCAGGAGAAGGCATGTGATTTCTTCATCTTTCGAGCCTCTGGCATCATATTCAGATGCATTTCATTTTATTTGATCATGAATGCTCTCTGAAATGACTGCATTCTACTAGTGTCGTGTCATAGCCAGTGCTTTATCTCTATTATTTGATGTTATTGGTGCTTGTGCTCAAGGATATCAATTCACTATATTCAAATGTTTGGATTCATGTTTGTTGATATTAGTGGCATATATATTTAATGATGCCATTGTAAATTTATATCACTGAAATGACCACATTCTACTGGTGTCGTGCCCTAGCCCATGCTTTAACTCTATTATTTCATGTTATTGGTGCTTGTGCTCAAGGATATCCATTTTTTTAAAATGTTGACTGTGGCTATCAAATGGACAGCTCGTGAGCTTCTAGCTAGGCACCATTTGTATTCATAGCTTAGGGCATCAAATGTATTGTATCATTGATAGTTGATACTTTGTTAAATGGAAATAGGACAAAGAATGATTTTTATTTAGTTTTTCTATTTTGATCCTTAAGTGGCTTACAACCCTAGAGAAGTATATGCAGATTTACGGATGTAGTTGCAGGATACATAGCAGCTGATAATTCACAATAAATCCATGCATCCAATTTGAATAGCAATTAATACAAAGAACTAGGGTCCTCCAATGGCCCAATAATCTAGACCTTGACTGTCCCCTCAACTAGTGACCCTCCAAAACTAGGTTATGATGCAATTAGTGAGTGATCCTTCATTCTCCTGGTGAGCTTCTAGGTAGGCACCATTTGTATATTTGATAGCTTAGGGCATCAAATGTATATTGTATCATTGATAGTTGAGACTTTGTTAAAAGGAAATAGGACAAAGAATGATTTTGATTTAGTCTCTATATTTTGATCTCTAAGTGGCTTACAACCCTAGAGAAGTATATGGAGATTTACGGATGAAGTTGCAGGATACATAGCAACCGATAATTTACAAGAAATCCATGCATCCAATTTGAATAGAAATTACTACAAAGAAATAGGGTCCTCCAATGGTGCAATCATCTAGACCTTGACTGTTCCCTCAACCAGTGACCCTTCAAAACTGGGTTATCATGCAATCAGTGAGTGATCCTTCATTCTCTTGGTCTTCCCTGCATCCAAACATATTGGAAATACACAATACAATGATAACAAGTCTTTCACAATCCCCCTTCCCTTAAGGAACACTATCAACCATCCCTTCCACATAGCATTTCACTATTTTATGAGTGGATTGTGTAGGAACAGTTAACATTAAACAAGGAGCAAACTCCTCAACACATCTTGGAAACCATTGAATTCAATAATAAATGAAATGTAACACCAACACTATTCCTTCCATAGTTGCAGGATACATAGGAGTCGATAATTCACAAGAAATCCATGCATCAAATTTTTATAAGGATATCCTACTAATCAATAGAAATTTTCTTGACATGACCAATGATTATGCATTTTGATGGCAATGTGCTAGTTCAAAAGGATAATATATATCTGAAACATTTCTTTCTGATTTTCTCAAACTATAAATGTGGTTAAAGGGAAAATATTATGTGGAAAACCCACAAACCAAGCTAGCAAATGATTGTACATCAAATTACTCCTATATTCATTCAAGTATTGATATGCTTCAGCTACCTGACCTTTGAGCTTCATCTAGAGGAATGTGTAGCTTTAAGATAGAGTTACTTCTTGGGCCTTACAATTGGGTGGAATATGATCAAGATTTGTTTAGGATGTATCTTTGTTAGTCCCATTGTTAGGTTCTTATAGTTCATGGTTCGAATCTATTATGGTTGTGTAAGGGATTTGTAGATGCTTTTTCTAACATAATTATTGGACACCATGATTGGAACAACTGGTTATTGGCTATTGTACACATGAATCATATCTATCAATGGTTCTTAGTGTTCAAGAATTCGTTGATCAATCCTTGAGATTTATTGTCCTAGCTTTAAAAGAGTGATAAAAGATATAGTGAGTGCTATCTTTTCCAAGTGTTTTGTGGGTGCCATTATCTTCTAGGGGTAATTGCTGGAACCAAATTATGTTCTTTGCCTCTAGTAAATATTGTAGACACAACCATCTTCTTGGTGAAGGGTTTCTTCCTTCCATTCCCTTGTAGTTTACTGAACCTAATTTAATACAAGTGTGCACTATTTTGGGTTCCATAATTTATGGCCCCTACACTATGGTTGTTAGATTAATTAAGATAGGCCTACCTTTGCATATAATAAGAGGCCAACATGAAACAAACATCTAGAGGTTAGGGGGTTGTTCCTTGTCCATAATTTATTATTTAAGTGCTAAGTGATGATGTGTATATCGTGTAATTCATATGTAATGTCCCCTATCAGGACCTTACTTAATTTATCCTAAATTTATCAATTAGGTTTTGGATTTTTATGTCCATGATAGGATTAGTCATTTTATCTCATTAGATTTAGTTATCTTTAACACTCATATCCAACCTTATTACTATTTTAACTCCATGAAGCGAAGCATAAACATTATCCAAGGTGCCTAGAGACCAACTGCAATGGGTTCAAAGTTTATAGGTCAAAGCCCAAACTATTGGGATGCTGACCCCCACCTTATTTTGGGCCAGATAGCCATTGCTTGGATTTAGACAAGCCCCTCCTTGGTAACACTTTAGTCTTCCTTCTTAGCTAAATAGTAATAGGTTCTATATATCTATTCTTATTTTATTTTAATTAATATATATATTATCAATGTAGATGTTTACTCATTTATGAGCGCTATATATATATAAATAATCTTGATTATCAATAACAATATATATTGATTGTCATTATGAGAATATATATATATATATATATATATATATATATATATATATATATATACATATAAAATAAATAATGTCTGATATTCATTCCCTTATATCTCCCCCATTAGTTGTGAGATTGTATAATATATATACATAAAGTTAAATCCTATGTGTTCTGGTTGTCTGACTTGTTGCCAGATGCTGAATACAGATTTATTAATCTGTCAGTATTTTCCTCTATAATGTTGTCTTCCCTACATAGGGTAACAAATATATTTTATATTCTCTCTTCTTCGATGCCTGAATTAATGATGGAGAGTGCTTTCTTATATCTTATGCTTAGGATGAGTAGTCATGTAAAAGACACGACTCATGTCTCTTTGTAAATTGTATATCATTCCTTTATCAATACTAATCATTGTTATTAGTCTAAATTCTGCACCACTTTATGAAATCATATTTGTGATGAAGGGTGCTCCCCTTAATACCACAAGCACATAACAGAAATAGAGAAACAACAACAATAATATGAAAGAACAGAAAATTGGCTTCTTATTATCTCCACAAATGTGGAATTACAAACTTTCAGAATTACAATATGCAAAGCCACATGGGCATTCCCTTACAATATTCTATAGGACAAAGCCTTGAATCAATACCCAGACAACACTACGAGCCTTCTTTATATAGGCAATTTCCACCGCATGAGAAGGTTCTAGAAATTTAGTGCTTAGGGCCGACCAAACTTAGAATTATTTTATTTTACAATTTATTACATCAAAGTCAGCTCAAAATGAGTTTTGAAACCCAAACAAAAATTTTGAAGAAAAATTATTTTTCACCATTTTAGGTGACCCAACTTCCGAAGACCATAAGTCATCGCCCATTGACCTGATTGGCTATTATAACCCCATTATAGAAATGCCACAAAGCACTCTACAGGCTTGCCTCACACAAAGCACCCATCACCCAAATTTTCAACCTCATCCGGGGCCTCTAAAGCCTTCAAAATTGAGTTCAAAGTTTTTGTACCCTACTGCCAATACCAAAAATCTTCAATATCTTCAAAACTACACCTGATCTAGCCATGAAACTTTGCTGGTAGGCTGATATGACTGAGATGAACCTCCATATGTAAGATCAGACATTCTGAGATCGTAAGACCAACTTACTAAAAATAGAAAGTTTCCATAAATAGCAACTCTACACAAGATAGCCCTTATTGAATACAAAAATAGAAATATTTTTGGGTGATGCAAGATTGCTCTTGCACCCAGGATGCTCCTGCATTAGACACCCAGGGTAATTTGAGAAGTGACCCTGTCACAACTCAGGTGTACAGAGGAAAACCAAGATGGTTAACCTCCTCCTTTGTTAGCCATGATGAATCTTCAATAGGTCATCCTTTCCATTTGACCAAATACTCTTCATATGTCTTGTTCCTTGTGCTTCTGCCAACATGACTATCTAGTATGTCTTCAATCTCCTTGATATCTGAACTGGTTGCTGGAATACTCCACTGTGCTGCTACAACCTCATCTTCAACACCTCCTTCATGATACTCTGTCAAATCTAAAATGTTAAACACTGGTGAAATATTCAACTCAGTAGGCAATTCTACCTCATATGCATTTCCTGAGTCATGCTTCTTCAGTATCTTACATGGCCCAAACTTCTTCATTTTCAACTTGTTATATGTACCAACCGAAAATCACTCCTTCCGCAAATGAACCATGACTTCATCTCCAACCTAAAATTCCTTATGCCTCCTTTTCTCATCTTCCTTAGCCTTATACTGTGCATTCATCTTGGTAATATGCTTCCTCACCTCCTCATGGATGTTCTTCAAATATTCTGCAAAATCCTCAGCTTCAGCACTACTTATTTCTCCTTTATCTATCTTTCTCAACTCAGATGCATTTCTTGGACTACTTCCATATACAATTTGAAATGGTGATTTACCAGTGCTCCTATTGATAGAATTATTGTATGCAAATTTTGCCTATGGTAAAATCAAATCCCATCCTGTTGGCTTATCTCCAACAAAACATCTCAGCAGATTTCCCAAACTTCTATTCACCACCTCTATCTGTCCATCAGTCTGTGGATGATGTGATGAAATAAACTTCAAATCTATCTTCAACTTCTTCCACAATGTCTACCAGAAATATCCAACAAACTTAGTATGTCGATCTGAAACTATGGTCTTTGGCAAACCATGTAGACTCACCACTTCTCTAAAAAACAATTCTGCTACATGAACAATATCATTAGTCTTCTTGCAGGGAATTAAATGTGCCATCTTTGAAAATCTATCAACTACTATAAAAATTGAATCATGCCCCCGCTGTGTCCTCGGTAAACCAAGAACAAAGTCCATACTGATATCCTCCCAATGCTTCTCTGGAATAGGTAATGGCTGATACAACCCTGTATTTTGCTTCACTCCTTTCACCATCTGACATACTCTGTAACTTTGTACAAACTTCTTCACATCTTGCTGCAATTGTGGTCAATAATAATTCTCACCAACCAAAGCAAGGGTTTTATCATGACCAAAATGAACAGCCAATCCTCCACTATGCTTCTCCTTGATGAGATTATCCCTCATAGAACTTCATGGAATGCACAAATGACTCCCTCTAAATAGCATATCATTGTGGATGATAAAATCCAGCCATTTCATCCTGTCTAGAGTAACAGGTTCTGTACAAGCTTTTCAAGCTTCACCAAAATCAGGATCCTCTAAATACAAATTCTTGAGTTCCTTGAACCCAACCACTTCAATCTGTATCTCTGTTAGCAATACTTGCCTTCTACTAAGAGCATCCACAACCCTATTAGACTTTCCACTCCTATGTTTCAAAACAAATGTATAACTCTGCAAAAACTCAACCCATTTCAAATGCCTCTGATTCAACTTTCTTTGACTATTCAAATATTGCAAAGCTTGATGATTAGTATACAAAACAAACTCCTTAGGAAGCAGATAATGTCTCCACTTCTTTAATAGCTAAACTATAGCATAAAATACCTGATCATAGATAGAATATTTTCTCTTGGCATTACTTAAATTCTCACTGAAATAAGCAACAGGTTTACCTTCTTGGCTCATAACAACTCCTATTGATGTACCACTAGAATCACAATCTACTTGAAACACCTTATTAAAATCTAGAAGTGCTAAAATAGGTTGTTCTGTAACTTTTTGTTTCAACAATTGAAAACTCTTTTCTGCCCCATTAGTCCACTTAAACTCTTTTCTATCCCCTCTCATTGTTTCAATCAAGGGTCCACAAATACTGCTAAAATTTCTGATAAACTTTCTGTAAAAGCTAGCCAAATCATGAAAAGATCTTACCTCAATAGCACTTCTTGGAGTAGGCCATTCAAGGATAGCCTATACCTTCTCTGGGTCCATTTTTAGACCTTCTACTGAAACTACAAATCTCAAATACACTAACTCTTTCTTCACAAAACTGAACTTCTTCAAATTAATCAACAATTTCTCATATCTCAACTTCTCAAACACCATATGAATATGCATCATATGTTCCTCCAATGTCTTGCTAAAAATCAAAATATCATCTAGGTAAACAATGACAAACTTACCGAGAAATTCTTTCAGAACCTCGTTCATGAGGTGCATGAAAGTACTCGGTGCATTGGTTAGCCCAAAAGACATGACTAACCACTCATACAATCCTTCCTTTGTCTTGAAGGCAGTCTTCCATTCATCTCCTTCTCTAATTTGAATATGGTGATATCCACTCTTCAGATCTATCTTTGAGAAATACACAGCCCCACTCAAAAAATCCATAATATCATCCATTCGTGGCAATGGAAACCTATACTTGATTGTGATCTTGTTTATTGCTCTGGAATCTATACACATCCTCCACTCTCCATTCTTTTTTGGTGCTAATACTGCTGGTACAGCACAGGGACTCAGACTCTCTTGAATCAACCCCTTCTACAATAACTCATGTACTTGTCTGTTCAACTCTTCACTTTCTACTGGTGTCATTCTGTGTGCTGCCTTGTTTGGCAAACTGGCTCTTGGAATCAAATCATCTGATGACTAATCTTCCTTACCAATGGTAATCCATCAGGTACATTATCATATACAATATCCTGAAACTCATTCAAAAAATCTGCAACCTCTACAGGTACATCCTCTACTTCTTCTTTACCAACTTTTGGAATTAAAGCAAAACACACATGCTCATGCCTCATACCATCTAGGAATTTTCTTCCATCAACAAATGTTATTCTTGCATTACCACATACCTTTTCTTTGGTCTCCTTCAATGGCTTTAGCTTATGTTGCACTCCATCCTTTGTCAGGGAATAGGTATTCGCACAACCATCATGTACATCACATCTGTCAAACTGCCACGGTCTACCCAACAACATATGACATGCATCCATAGAGATGATATCACATAGTACCTCATCTTAGTACCCACCGAGCTTGAACTTTACTAGGCACTGTTCACTGACCATGACCTTATGGTCATCCTACACCCAGGCAATCCGATATGGATGTGGGTGTTTCTATCTCTTGAGCTTCAACTTTGTCACCATCTCTTCTGACACCAAATTGTCAGTGCTTCCACTATCGATAATCAAATCACAATATTTACCTTCACACTTGCATCTAGTGCGAAATAGGCTCCTCCTTTGTTCAGGTTCATTCTCACCACTTAGCAAGACTCTTCTATTAATTAGCATTTCTCCTCTTTTAGCATCTTCAGAATTTGATGATCTAGCATCTTCATCTATATGTGCAACTCTGGCTTGGCCTTCATTTCTCCTGTGGGTTTTGGCTTGGCATTGAGGACATTCAAATGCCCTATGACCTTCTTCTCCACAGTGAAAACATGTTCCATGGAAGCCTCCTCTTCCAGATCCTTGTCCTCTTCCTCTTCCTCTCTGATCTCTATTACTCTAATCCAGAAAATGATTGGAATTATTTCCTCTCTGATTCTGACTACTACTGGCCTCATCCTTCTTTTTTGAATCTTCATTTCAACCACCATATGACTATCCACCAGATCTTCCACCACGACCTCTTCCATGTTGTCTGCTCTCAAATTTTTTGTTCAGCTTTTCCTCTACTTTTAGGGCAAACTGGTATGCCTCCTCAATACTATTCATTCGAACCAGATTCAACTCCTCCTAAATGCTTGACCTTAACCCATTAAGGTATTAGGAAACTTTCTCCTTATCAGCTTCTGCATGGCCTGTTCTGATGAGGAGTCGATAGAACTCCTCTGTATACTCCTGAACAAATCTTCCTACTTGTTTCAAACTTTGTATTTTCTTTAGTAGGTCAAGTTCATAATCAACAGGAATGAACTGTCACTTCAATTTATCCACCATCTGATCCTATCTTATTATTTTATCTTTCCCTCTTCTATTTCACTCTAATTGAATTTCTTGCCACCAGATCTTCGCATGACCTTTCAATCTGGCCTTCGTAAATTTGACCCTATTAGGATCCTCAACATCTTCATACTCAAAATATTCCTCACATTCATTGATCCAGTTGATCAATTCCTCTGGGTTAAGATTTCCAGAAAATGTAGGAACCTCAATCTTAGGTCTTTTCCCAATCTTGAAAATCGCCCGAAAAAGTCTTTCTTCCTCTTGGTTTACAACTTCGGCTTCTCCTTCTTGATATTCTTCTTCGGCTTCATCCTCGCTTTCATCTCTAACATTAAGATTCATTCCTCTATGAATCTCTTCTTTCAATGCTCGCACTTGTCTCTGTAGCTCTCTAACCTCAGGTGTCATAGCACCAGCTCTTCTACCACGTTCTCTTCATGGAGGCATTTTTGCAATTTGCGCTGAAACCCTAACCATGGTACTGGTGCAAACTGCCTCACAGTCAGTGATCTGTTTACACACTCAAGAACTCCTGCTCTGATACCACTTGATGAAGGGTGCTCCCCTTAATACCACAAGCACATAACAAAAATAGAGAAACAACAACAATAATATGCAAGAACAGAAAATTGGCTTCTTATTATCTCCACAAATGTGGAATTACAAACTTTTAGAATTACAATATGCAAAGCCACATGGGCATTCCCTTACAATATTTTGTAGGACAAAGCCTTGAATCAATACCCAGATCTACTATCCAGAACTGCCCTAGACAACACTACGGGCCTTCTTTATATAGGCAATTTCCACTGCCCAAGAAGGTTCTAGAAATTTAGCCCTTAGGGATGACCAAACTTAGAATTATTTTATTTTACAATTTATTACATCAAAGTCAGCTCAAAATGAGTTTTGAAACTCAAACAAAAATTTTGAAGAAAAATTATTTTTCACCATTTCAGGTGACCCAACTTCCGAAGACCATAAGTCATTGCCCGTTGACCCGATTGGCTATTATAACCCCATTTTGGAAATGCCACAAAGTGCTCTATAGGATTGAACCACACAAAGTGCTAGTCACCCAAATTTTCAACCTCATCTGGGGCCTTTTAATCTTTCAAAACTGAGTTCAAAGTTTCTGTACCTTGCTGCCAATACCGAAAATCTTCAATATCTTCAAAACTACACCTGATCTAGCCATGAAACTTTGCTGGCAGGTTGATATGACTGAGATGAACCTCCATATGTAAGATTAGACATTCTGAGATCGTAAGACCAACTTACTAAAAATAGAAAGTTTCCATAAATAGCAACTCTGCACAAGATAGCCCTTATTGAATACAAAAATAGAAATAGTTTTGGGTGATGCAAGATTGCTCTTACACCCAGGATGCTCCTGCATCAATTTGTCATTGCACTTATGTGGCACCTTTTCTACCAAATTGTCCTTGCTGACTTTGTTTGACTTCAACAATATCACTATTCTTTATCTTTCCATCCCACTCTAATATTAATTTAGAATAATTATTAATTTTGTTTAATTAATAATTATCTATGCATTATTAATATATTGATGATATATGACTGATTAATATTTATTTTAATTATTAATTTTGATAATTATTCATTATATATTCATTGATTGATAATTATTTATTTCAATGTTCAATACATATATTATTATACAATTATCTATTTGTTAATAACATTGATTAATATGATAAATATATTTATTTAATATACTTTTGATTATTTTTTAATTTATTATTATTAATTTATTTATCAAATTCTTAATATAGACAGGGGATATCACATCATACCTAGTGTGTCTCTTTCTTTCTCTCCACATTTCACATTAGGAGTATATGTTATAAAATACTAATGAAATCAACTATAGGTCAAATCTAATCAAAATTGCAATATAAAGATTAAAATAGATCTTGAAGAAATACGGGAACCATTTTTGATAGATATTGTACAAATGAAGAGAATACTCCAAAGAGGAAATGCTTCAATGTGGAACAATTGAAGGACAATATTTTTCTTTTATATGCACATTTGCAATGTTTTTGATAAATTTCTGAGATAACAAAACCATAGAAAGAATAGCATATAGAAGAAAGTAAAGAATAATGATCATACTTTGAGATATTGTGGAAAATTAAAGGAAAGAATTCTTGGTGGGGTTATCATGCAATCATTGAGTGATCCTTGATTCCCCTTTTCTAGTGACCCTTCAAAACTGGGTTATCATGCAATCAGTGAGTGATCCTTCAATCTCCCAGTTTGCCTTGCATCCAAACATATTGGAAATAGACAATACAATGACAAAAAGTCTTTCAAAATACCCCTTCCCTTAAGGAAAACTATCAACCATCCCTTCCACATAGCATTTCACTATTGTATGAGTGGATTGTGCAGGAACAGTTAATATAAAATAAGGAGCAAACTCCTCAACACATCTTGGAAACTATTGAATTCAATAATAAATGAAACCTAACACCAACACTATTCCTTCCATTCACTTCTACCAAGAATAAAGAATTTAATCCATTCAACATTACATATAATCATTAGACAGTTACATTTCTTGAATATGTAGAGGAATGGTCACGACCAAAATGATCAAAACTACTTTCACCCTTGCACAAGCTATTCCAAACTTCAAGTAAAATGAGCAAAATGCTATATCAAATCATTCATATTCATAGTAACCATTTGAAGGATCATTTTTTCAATGAACCCTCTGACTGTACACCTACGACAGAGAAAGGAAACCTCAACATAGAGAAAGGAAACTTAGTAAAACTAGTCTATGCAAATGTTTGTGAGGGAATCTTAGTCACGACATCAAGTATCATCTCATCATGGTCTATTCACCGTGTTTCAACACCCCATTCACTCTGATCTATTCAAATTACACCATTCTTCTTCTCCAAGACTCAAAGGCTTGAAATAGTATATGTGGTAAAAATTCATGAAATACTAAAGAAGACCTGCTATTTGTCAGACATATCTTCATTGACCCCTACAAAAAACTAAGTAATAACTACTCTACCCTTAATTTGTTTAACAATTCACCATATTAGATAAAGTAGGTTCTATCACACATGGCACGAACTCTTTTCAAACTCACAATATGTATCATGAGTTTTTTAGCTAACATTAGATAATTTAATTACATATGTAGGTACTCAAACTCCTTTCATGAGCATCCCACACAGTCTCATGGATCAACAAGTATAAGTCAATACACCCTATAGAGATTAATGTATTTCAAATTTTGCAAAATATCTCACATTACTTGATATCTCTCTCATTTGATGGAATGCAGGTAGTAGCAAATAGGTATTTGTCAGATGTGTCTTCCTCGAGCGAAGAAAGTGAGTAATTTAGTATGTCTGAATTAGGAAGATCAACTAGAGGTAAAAAGACTAGAAGGAAATTCAATAGACACATGAAATTTTTCCTTACTCAAGGGGGGTCATGTTCTTATGATGATGAGAGCAAAGGCGACATCGAGGTTCCCTCTAGGTACCAAAATCTATAGAAACAATGGGTCCCCAAGGAACTTCCTCCAATAAACACTGATTTTAGTGTTAAAGGCAAGATATATTGTATTGCACCATCGTCAATACATGGTTTGGTCTTATTTTCCATGGATGGCATAAAGGTCTCTTACAAAAAAGTTGTTAAATTGATGGAGTATGTTGGACCTTGTTACGATTACAAAAGTTGGATGTGAATTGTTCAATATAAAAAAAGTATGCGTAGGTATGCACTCTCGGAAAATTATATTCAACAAAAAGACAATGAGAAAAGTAAAAGAGTGGCTATATACATTGACCGAAGGCCAAAAGCATCTGGGAATATTGTAGGTTTTATAAATAGCATGCAACGTCTGTCAACTATTAAGCAACCGAATTGCATATTTGAGGCGCGCAAGGGAAATCATGTATTTGTATGTGTGATAAAATCAATAAGTGCAAGGGAAGAGTTGCTTATTGATTACAATTTGAATCGCATAGATACAAATGATGTCACTATCATTGGGGTGTAGGTACATACTATGTACCATTAAATAATTGATTTTTTTTGCCAACCACATTTAGAGAGTCTCCTCACCATCCACCTCATCTCCATCATCATCTTCTAATGAAATTTATTAATGCAGTCCTTTCTAATTATTGGCTAACTTTAAATAATAACACATGACCACAATATGGAGCAACCACATAGTGGGGACAATGATGTCCATGCATGCACTTCTTCCCAGCAGGTAAACCTCTTTGTTATTGAACTACAAATTAGATAGAAGCAAAATGTTAAATAAAGTTTTTTATTATATTCTTTTCATCACTGTTTCAGATTAATTCTAATAGTGTTAGTAATATTGTTGTCACAAACAGGTGGTCAATAGAGAAAGGGAAAGGAACCCGCAGTCCCTGAAGAGGAGTCCTTTGACAAGGACCTAGTTGTTGATTTTGGTGCTTGTGATGAGCCGGCCTCTGTAATTAAAAAATGCCTCCACAAAATTGGAGATAGATTGGCTGAATTGGCATCTATATTCCCTCCGACTCTTGAGTCACAAAAGAGGGAAACTAAATTGATGCATCTATCTCAAAATTACTGAGTAAGTATTAATGTAATTTTTAATTATAAAAAAAGTTCAACAATATTTTTTATGTTATAGTAGTCTTTTATGTCATTAAAAAATAAGCGGATATGTTGCTTTTACAACCTTTTTTGCGTAATTTTGATCCTTGTGGCCATGATGAGGGTACTATAGCTGGTTTAGGTAGATCACATGTTGGACTATATTTTTTTTACTCTCTAACAATATTTTCCAAGCTAATCACTAGTTTTATTATTCTCTAACAATCTTATTCTTCAGCACATGTCAATGATCATTTACTATCACCACCTCATACGATGGCAGGCTCAGATGTATTGCATCCTGCAATGTCAGCAACATAGAGCATGGCCATAGATGCCATGGCACCACCTACTCATATAGGTATTCTATTTTATCTATCATTATATATATGTTTATTTCCCTTGAAGTATTCTTTCTTAGGGCCATTTCGTAATGGATTCAATTTATGCAACAGGGGATGCAACACTTGATGGTGATTTTCCTGGATGTACTAGTATTGCTAGTACGAGAACAGTGAAGGATTGCATATTGTTTGTGTCTGAAGAAGAACGACTTCCCTTGAAAATAGAAAAACTTCCAGGTACTTTAAATATTAGACCTTTCTTTTACTATACAATCATATGTTAATTACACCTTGCATTCAATATGAGAAGCTTACATCTATTGTGTTCTTATTTTATACTATTATATCCTTTGACTAATGATCCCATGATTATTTTGTAGGGAATGATGTTTTTTATAGTAAACTTAATGATGAGTGTTTGCGGATATTCAAGCCCACCATCTGTACAGGGTGAAACATCATATCCGAACTAAAACCCAATCCACTATTTTGATTTCATATCATTGCTAGGATAGTTATCATTACATCCATTTTTGAATCTAACACTGTTTTCTTTCTTAAAAGGTGGAAAACCCAAAATCAAAAGTTAAAGGATGATCTTGTAGAGAGTATGACAAACTTGTTTGGACCTCATGCATTTGAGAAGGGTAAGCTCCTTCAAAGAGCCAAGATATGTTTGAGGTATATTAGGGACCAGTATAGGTGTACATTAACCAAAAACCCACATTACCAGCACCCCCCTTACATTCCTGATTTAGAGTGGAAATCTATTATTCTAGATGTGAATGAGAAAATTGAAGTAAAAAAAGGAAATACACCACCAGAGAATAGAAGAAGGTATGTGATACTATTAAGAATGTAATTGTGTACTAAATACTCTTCATATTTATTTGAACTAACATATTTCAATCTCTTCATAGATTGCCTGACACATCATAGGCAACAAATGAAAGATTGCAAAAGCACGAGCAACACAAGCTAGGCTCTGGTGCTTATTCAATACTTGCTGCACGAGTTGTAAGTGTTGGAAAAATGCAATCTTTACATGGCTTTTAACACTGAAAATAATTCTTTGATCTTTAAATATTTATTTATAATTTGAAATCTTTTTTTGTTTTGATGAAATAATAAAATAAAATTTGACGATACCGAGCAAAAATGTAGGGCGCAGAGTTCAATATAAGTCTCATAGAAGAGGACAAGAAAATTGGCTTCCAACAAGGCTATAAAGTCGTGGCAGAAAGAATAAGAAGTGCACAAGGTTCTACTGATGGATCCGTCGGGGTAAGTAAGCTAAATAGATGATATTTCAAATTTAATTATTTACCAATTAGTTTATTTGATGTTAAGTTCCAACATAAAGTGCGTAAATTTGTTTTAAGTAAGAAAACAATGATAACATGAATGCGTATGAAATTGAAATGCAGCCTGCCAATTCTTGCCATACAAAACCTGTGGGTGTTGATGACAATGAGGATGTGCATCACAGTAATACAAGTAAACATCTTAAATTGATTGGTATAGTAATAAAAATTTAATTGCAATTGGTGTTTGGATTAATGTAACAATTTGTATTGCAGCTATAGAGAGTGTAGAGGTTGTTGTTAATGAGCATGTTGAGGTTGAGGCCGAGGCCAAACAAGATGACCTTGATGTTGATGATGTGACTAGATCAGGTAAAGAGCTATATGATTATGGCCTATAAAGTATTGAAATACTTTAAAATATTTTTAATTATAATAAAATATTTTTAATTTAACCCTTTTATATGTTATTGTAGATGACCCCCCTTTTGCATCAACAAAGAACTAGGCGTGCATTGAGATCTAATGAGAGGGTAGATGATCACGATGATGATATCGATGCTCATCTTAACATTTACATCTTAAAAACTAGAAATCAAAAGAAAAAAAAGAAATGATTGTCATCTATGCACTTTAATTGATAATGACTGATTTTTATATGCCAATGAATTTAATTATGTGGTAGTGAATGTTCATAAATTTTATAATGTGTTAATGAATGTTATCGTGTGATAATTAATGAATGTCACATTTTATTAATGTGTGAATGAATGTTAGATGTTAGATGAACTTTAGAATGTTAGATGAATTTTATTAGATGAACTTTAGATGTTAGATGAATTTTATTAGTGGACAAAATAATGAATGAATGTTAGATGTTAACGGGGAATTTAGAGTGATGTTGGGGGGGGGGCGGTGGTGCAGCCAAATGAGCTTCCACCTTCATGTGGTTGGCCCTGTTTAGTACATAATATAAAACTATTCTCGAAACAAAGTGAAGCTCAATAAGTTTGTTCCTTATATAGGGTCTCAAGTGTAGCTTTTATCCCACTCTCAACATTGCAAGGCTTCAAGTGGTGTTCTGATATTGGTTTCTCCATCTCCCACTGAAATCTTGTCTTTCTCCTAAGAACTCTCACCGAGCTATGATACATGGATGAGCAGAAGACGTCCCTTACAGGCTACACATATATAATATGGTAGATCTAGGGAACAAATATACTACAACATAGAATGAGTCAACTTGAATCTATAGTTTCTTCATTCACAAAGAAAATTCAAATTACAAGCCATATTTAAGATTTAATATTCATATTTATCTTCATCATGATCATAGCCATCACGGTCAACATTTGGTTCAACTTCATTTGAAACATAGTCCATGTCGGGTACCATTATAAGGCATGGAGTGTGGTCATACCCATGTTACCATAATAATGAGTTAGCCTATAAAATTATGAATAAAATACCTTGTGTATCATATTTATAATACTGCAGGTGCACCCAGGATTGGCCCAAGCACCCAAGTTCCTACCAAAGGAACCCAAGTCGAACCCAGAGGAGAACAAAAGTAGAATCAGAACCCAGCCTCAAACAAAGAACTAGATAACTTGGCTTTTTTCTAATTCAAGTTCATTTCTGAATTCTTGTCCAATTCCAACCTAATTATTCCATATTTTGTTTTCTAATTTTCCTTCTTCCTCACTCCAAATTCAAGGATCTATTGGATACAATTGTCTGAAGGACATTGTTGGATTAGCTATGTGTTGTCTTTGATGTCACAAAAATGTCATATCAATTATCATTCTCAGTGTCTACCAAGTTCAGTCGGTCAGCTAAGAGGTTCTCAGTATCTACCGAGCTCAGTCGGTCAGTTAGGCAGTTTTTAGTGTCTACCGAGATCTCTTGGGTGTCTAAAGGAAACACGACAGGGTAATAGTGTTAACCGAACCTCCTTGGTTATCAAAGGAAAAGTAGTGGTTACCGAGCTCTCTCGGTCTCTGAAGGATGTTGCAGAATTCGCTGTGGTTACCGAGTTCACTCGGTCACCAAAGGAAATCTTTTCAGGATTAATGTTTACCGAGCAAGGTCGGCCCTTCAAAGGATTTTTTTATTATAGTTTGTTTATCTAAGCTGACTGTTATAATAATTATTAGTGTAGACTTGACAATCTAAATGTTAATTAAAATGGCATATATATATAAGGTCAAGTGGTGAATAAAAAATATATACAGCATGCAGAAATCATTTTGAAGAAAGGTATGTGTGAATTTTGAAGGATGGTTAGATATCCTTGAGGAGCAACAAAGATTTATTTGATCAGTAAGGATCTAGTGAAGCAGAATAGAGATCTATATTCAGCAATTCAGTTGCAGGTCATTTCATTGTTACTCTCTCACAATTGTAGCAGTGATATCAAAATCTCTTAACCGAGTTGGTTTAACAACTATTTTGTAAATCCTCTAACAAGGTGATAGTTCTATTGAATTGTTTCAAGACCTCTTACAAGGCCACTCCTAGCAGGGTGATTAAATCCTCTAACAAGGTCACACCTAATAGTGTGTTTTGTAACCTTTTATCGGGTTGGCTTCTAACCGGGCATCACTTCAGAAGAGTGAAAAATAGTAACTAGTTACATTGGTGGTTTTTCCCATATTGGGTTTCCACAGTAAATTTGGTGTCTCTTGTGTTCATGTTATTTTATTTATTCATGTAAGTTAATCAGTGATGAATGCTTAAGAACAGTTTAATTATTACACACTTCAAGGATCAAGTTTTAGCATTTCTCTATATATTTACCGAGTGGCACAGTAAATAATTTGTTAAGATATATAAGGGATCAGTGGTAATATTTTTATGGTTAACTGATTCACCCCCCCTCTCAGTTACTGCATCTATATTTCTCATAATTGGTATTAGAGCTTTTGGTGCTTGCAGGAAGGGTTTCAAGGACCTAAGCTAAAGATCAGGATGTCTTACAAAAGAGAAATTCCAAGGCTTAATAGAAATAGATTTTTAGCATGGAAAGGTCTCATGAGACTTCATCTAGCTTCCATTGGTGATTTAGGATGCAAATATATTGATCTAGAATATACAATTCCTACTGGCACATTAACTATTGAAGACATTGCAGAGAAGAAGAACCATAACACTATGATGATAGACATTGCATCAGCTCTTAGCTATGAAGAATTTGATGAAATCAAAGACTGCACAACTGCTCATGAAATGTGGAACAAGCTGAACAAAATCTATGGCGGTGATGACAATGTGAAGAGAGCCAAAGCAGAGAGCCTAAGAGGACAGTTTGATAAAATGAAAATGAGAGAAGAAGAAAACATTGCAACATATGTTGAAAGGATCAAGACAAGTGTTAGTGCAATTAGAGCTTCTGGAGGAAAAATTGATGATGAAACTATTATAAGTAAGGTTCTTAGAACATTACTTCCTATTTATGCAATAAGAGTTTCTGCTATTCAAGAAAGAAGATGTGAAGAAAATCACAATATAACTTTGGATGCCTTAGTTGGAAGATTGACAACTTTTGAACTGGATAACTATGAAAACTATGTTCCAACTTCTAAAAATATTAAATCAGCTTTTGAGGCCAAACTTTCACTCAAGAAAGAGAAGAAAATCCAATCAGAAAGTGAAGAAGAATCAGAGGAAAGTTCTGATAGTGATCTTGAAGTTATTGAAGCATTACTTGCAAAGAAGTATTCAAGAGGCAGAGGAAAATACAAAGGTAAAACTCCCTTAATCTATTTTTCATGTGAAGAAATTGGTCATATTGCAGCTAGGTGTCCAAACAAGCAAAGAAAAGATGAGAAGAAAAGTTACAAGTACAATGGCAAGAAAAATTTCAAATCATTCAAGGATAAAGGTAAGAAAACATGTTTTTTAGCTAAAGATTTAGATGATAGTGAAGAAGAAATTGTTTTCATTGCTGTAAAAGATGAATCTGGTAATGATGAAGATGAGATGGCACTTATCTCTCATATAAGAAAGAATGATACATGGATTATAGACAGTGGATGTTCACATCATATGACTGGTGACAGGACTAAGTTTGAACACTTTGAAAACTTTGATGGTGGTAATGTAAGGTTTGGGAACAATGAGCCTTGTTGTATAAAAGGAAAGGGATGAATTTCATTAACCAAAGAACTCATATGTGATAATGCATATTGGGTTGAAGGAGTAAAGCATAATCTTCTAAGTGTAGCACAGCTAATTAACATTGGATTCAAGGTTGAATTCATGAATGGCAAAGCAAGACTGCTGGATGACAAAGGAAAACTGATAGGATCAGGCAAACAAACCAAAGGTAACCTATTTTATCTTGATCTTGGTGATTACTCATGTTTTATTGCTCAAATTGAAGAAAGTTGGTTATGGCACAAAAGGTTATGTCATGTAAATTTTGACAACATGATGAAAATAAGCAAATTCAAGAAAGTAAGAGGTATTCCTACTTTGAAGAAACCTGATGTTGGTCTATGCAAGAATTGTCAAATTGGTAAAATGGGAAAGTCTAGTTTTAAAAGTAAAAACTATCAGTCTGAAGAAATTTTGGAAATTGTGCATATTGATTTATGTGGACCTATTGGAATTGAGAGCTATACTGGAGAAAAATTCTTTATTCTCTTTGTTGATGATTACTCTAGAATGATGACTGTTATGTATTTAAGAGAAAAGTTAGAAGCATTTGAGAAGTTCAAATAGTATTTAGCAAGGGTAGAAAAGAAAATAGGAAAAAGAATAAAATGTTTGAGATCAGACAGAGGTGGTGAATTCATCTCCCATGAATTCAATAATTTTTGCATTGAAAGAGGAATCAAAAGACAGGTATCAACCCCAAGAACTCTTGAGTAGAATGGAATACCTGAAAGAAGGAATAGATCTATCATGGACTGTGCAAGGACTCTAATGATTGAAAAGAACATTGCTATGAAATACTGGAAGGAAGCTATCAGCATTGCAGTTCATACCTTGAACCGAGTACAACTGAGAAAAGACACATTCAAGACTCTGTATGAGCTATGGTATGGTTACAAACCAAATGTAAGTTACCTAAAAGTATTTGGTAGTAAATGTTACATCTTAAAAGAATCTAGAAAAGGAAAATTTGATGTAAAAAGTGATGGAATATTTTTGGGATATTCTTGCAAAAGCAAGGCATATAGATGTCTAAATTTGTCTACTCACAAAATCATAGAAAGTGCACATGTGAGAATTGATGAGTTTGTAGAAAAGATTGAAGAAGAAAGCAAAAAGGAACCAGAGGATTACAGAAAATTTGTTTACATCGAACCTGATACATTGCCAGACACATATAAGGAAACTACATCTACTGAGCCCAGTACAGTAACCGAGTCACAAGAAGAAGTTCAGACTGAGTCACAAAGTACCGAGTCTCAGTCTGAAGCTACCGAGCAAGTATCTACCGAGCCCGAGCAACCTGAACCTAAAGATGAAGAAGATGACAATGTAACTCATTTGGGAAGCAAGGAACCTTTATTGGCCAAGTACGTCAGAAAGCATCATAAACCATATCAGATTATTGGAAACAAATTAGATGGTACTATGACAAGAAGTAAATTAAAAGGTACATGTTTATTTGCTGATTTTGAACCTAAAAATGTCAAAGATGCATTAGAAAATGAAAGTTGGATTGAGGCTATGAATGAAGAAATAGAGAAAATAGAGAAAAATAAGACATGGACTCTTGTACCTAGGCCTAAAGATAAAAATGTAATTGGGACAAAATGGGTATTCAGAAATAAGTTGAATGAAGATGGTCAAGTATCAAGAAACAAAGCAAGATTGGTATGTAAAGGATATTCTCAAGAAGAAGAAATAGATTATGGAGAGACTTTTGCTCCTGTTGCAAGATTAGAAGGTGTGAGGACTTTAATTGCATATGCAGCACATAAAGGATTTAAGGTATATCAGATGGATATAAAATCTGCATTTCTCAATGGTATTCTTGAGGAAGAAGTCTACATTGAGCAACCTGAAGGTTTTATTGATCTAGAAAAAGGGATATGGTCTGCAAATTACACAAAGCATTGTATGGTCTGAAACAAGCTCCTAGAGCATGGTATGAAAGATTACATAACTATCTTACTCAGATTGATTTCAAAAGAGCTAATGACAATAGTAATTTATACATCAAAGAAGGATCAGATAACAAAATTGTTTTGGCATAAATATTTGTGGATGATACTATGTTTACAGGAAATGATGATCAGTGCAATGAATTTTCAGAGAATATGAACAAAGAATTTGAAATGTCTATGTTTGGTCAGATAAAATTTTTTGTTAGACTTCATATTCAACAGAACAAAAATGGTATCTACATCACTCAGTCTAAATATATCAGGGAAATACTTAAGAAATTTGGTATGGAAGATTCAAAACCAGTTGGTACACCCATGTGTACTGGACTGAAGCTTACCAAAGATGATGATTCAAAAGAAGTAGATCAGACCTTATACAGATCAATGATTGGAAAATTACAGTATGTAGTACACACAAGGCCTGATATTGCCTTAGCAGTTGGTATAGTGGCAAGATTCTCAACTAAACCCAGAGAAAATCACATGATGGCAATCAAAAGAATCTTGAGGTATTTAAGGGGAACTGAAGATTATGGCTTGTGGTATAAATTTGGAGGCAATTTGGATTTAAAAGTGTTTACTGATGCTGATTGGGTAGGAAACATTGATGACAAAAAAAGTACAAGTGGTGGAGCATTCTTTCTTGGCAAGAGGTTAGTATCTTGGACTAGTAAAAAACAAAACTGTAAATCCCAATCCATAGCAGAAGCAGAATATGTTGCTACAATAGTAAACTTCTCTAATATTGTATGGTTTAAAAAACTTTTGGAAGGCATGAAGGTTGAGATCAAGGAACTAGTTGTTATGTTTTGTGATAATACAAGTGCAATAAATATTTTAAAGAATCCAGTAATGCATTCCAAAACCAAGCACATTGCAATAAAATATCACTTTGTCAGAGAATTGGTGCAGGACAAGGAAATCAGATTGAAATATATTCATACAAAAGAACAAATTGCAGATATCTTCACTAAGCCACTACCTAAGGATGCATTCTTGTATCTAAGAGGCAAGTTAGGGGTCACTCCCCTATCTAAGGTTCACTAAATAAATTTTTAGTGATGCATCAACCAGAACATGTTGAAGAGAAATTAGTTGATGCAAGGTAGTGAAGGAATCATTGCATATGAAAATCAATACATAAGGTACATTGATATTTACCGAAACTATGTAAGTTGTCTTTGGCATGTGTTGTCAAAGAGGTAGAGTTTTCTGTCATTTCAAGAAATTTCTAAGAAGAATAATTTGAAAAGCTAAGAGGGAGAGTTCTCAGTCGGAAAGAAGTTTGAAGATGATAAGAATCAGAATGAAGCTAAGGATATGTTTCTTACTCTAGGTTTCTCTGTGAAATTTTATTGTGCTATGACATGTTGTGTTTCCATCAATGCCAAAGCGGGAGATTGTTGGATACAATTTTCTAAAGGACATTGTTGGATTAGCTATGTGTTGTCTTTGATGTCACACAAATGTCATATCAATTATCATTCTCAGTGTCTACCGAGTTCAGTCGGTCAACTAAGCGGTTCTCAGTATCTACCGAGCTCAGTCGGTCAGCTAGGCAGTTTTTAGTGTCTACGGAGATCTCTCAGGTGTCTAAAGGAAACATGACAGGGTAACAGTGTTAACCGAGCCTCCTTAGTTATCAAAGGAAAAGTAGTGGTTACCGAGCTCTCTCGATCTTTGAAGGATGTTGCAGAATTCACTGTGGTTACCGAGTTCACTCGGTCACCGAAGGAAATCTTTTCAGGATTAATGTTTAGCAAGCAAGGTTGTCCCTTGAAAGGATTTTATTATTATAGTTTGTTTATCTAAGCTGACTATTATAATAATTATTAGTGTCGACTTGACAATCTAAATGTTAATTAAAATGGCATATATATATAAGGTCAAGTGGTGAATAAAAAATATATACAGCATGTAGAAATCATTTTGAAGAAAGGTATGTGTGAATTTTGAAGGATGGTTAGATATCCTTGAGGAGCAGCAAATATTTATTTGATCAGTAAGGATCTAGTGAAGCAGAATAGAGATCTATATTCAGCAATTCAGTTGCAGGTCATTTCATTGGTACTCTCTCACAATTGTAGCAGTGATATCAAAATCTCTTAACCGAGTTGGTTTAACAACCATTTTGTAAATCCTCTAACAAGGTGACAGTTCTATTAAATTTTTTCAAGACCTCTTACAAGGCCACTCCTAGCAGGGTGATTAAATCCTCTAACAAGGTCACACCTAACAGTGTGTTTTGTAACCTTTTATCGGGTTGGCTTCTAACCGGGCATCACTTCAGAAGAGTGAAAAATAGTAACTAGTTACTTTGGTGGTTTTTCCCATATTGGGTTTCCATGGTAAATCTAGTGTCTCTTGTGTTCATTTTATTTTATTTATTCATGTAAGTTAATCAGTGATGAATGCTTAAGAATAGTTTAATTATTACACACTTCGAGGATCAAGTTTTAGCATTTCTCTATATATTTACCTAGTGGCACAGTAAATAATTTGTTAAGATATTTAAGGGATCAGTGGTAATATTTTTGTGGTTAACTGATTCACCCCCCCTCATAGTTACTGCATCTATATTTCCAACAGGATCACCACCCATGACTTATGTTGTTATTTCCTTTTACTAATTGTGCTATTTCAAGGATCACCACCCATGACTTGGTTAAGATGATGAATGCTGGCAATGCCTTTATTACCAAGGAATCACCACCCGCCATTAATGAATATTAATGATCATTGTTTCCTAAGGGTAATTTCTATTTGTGTATGTTGATCACCCAAGTCTTTGGCTATGATTTGCATGCTGTGAGGTTTTTCAGAAGTGGGGGTATGACATGCTAGTTGGATTATAACATATTGACACTTACACCATGAAAAAGACAAATAATTAAATAGAAAGAGAGGACCAACTAAACCATCTTGTGGTTAGTCTATATCACATTGAGAAACAATGTCAAGACTCGAGAATCAAAACAATCAAAAGTTTCTTCAAGACCATGAATGATCAACAACATTCCATTAGAAAAAAAAAACACTAATCTATATTATCATTAAGCCATAAAATATGTCTTTAAAGTTTAGAAGCATCACAAGAACTTTCAAGAAACATAGTACTATCCAAGGACCAAAATGAATACCCTCCAAATGATTATGATTATGTTGATGTTGATGTCTATAATTTATGTCTAATGATTATGATGATGTTGATGTTTATGTCTATAATTTATTTCACTTACTAATGCTTTCCTAGATTAAATTTTGAATTTCTAGGTTGGAGAATTCTTTCAAAGTTTAGGTTCTATTCTACATGATACTCTTAGTTACAACTCAAATGCAACTCAACATATTTTTGATGCTGGGCAACCCATTGCAGAAACTCATCCACAGGTGAAATTTAATGTTGTGAATCTTGGCATTGTTAACATTATTACTTTTCCTCATGTTTCATATTTGTAAAAATGTTTCTTGGCACTATCTTATTCTTATTACAATGTGCTTTGTTGTGGGGTAGGAGGTCAATCTTCATTGTCTTCATTGTGGGGGACAGTGAACATTTCTCTGACAAGTAGTAGGTCTTCTTTAGTATCTTATAATAACATGCTAAACTGATAAAGGTGTTATGGGCATTTAATCTACAATTACTAATAGACTAAGCATATTATTACTATGTTTAATATCCCATTTAAATGCATTTAACACAAAAAACAAATTTACAAAACTAAACCAATGGCATGTTTACAACAAAGATGTGTTGAGGATTTTTCTCCTTGTTTAATGTTAACTGTTCCTACACAATCCACTCATACAACAGTGAAATGCTATGTGGAAGGGATGGTTGATAGTGTTCCTTGAGGGAAGGGGGATTGTGAAAGACTTTTTATCATTGTATTGTGTATTTCCAATATGTTTGGTTGTAGGGCAAACCAGGAGAATGAAGGATCACTCACCGATTGCATGATAATCCGGTTTTGAAGGGTCACTGGAAGAGGGGAATGAAGGATCACTCAATGATTGCATGATAACCCCACCTAGCATTCTTTCCTTTAATTCTCCACAATATCTCAAAGTATGATCATTCTTCTTTACTTTCTTCTATATGCTATTCTTTATATGGTTTTGTTATCTCAGAAATATATCAAAAACATTGCAGATGTGCATATAAAAGTAAAATATTGTCCTTCAATTGTTCCACATTGAAGCATTTCCTCTTTGGAGTATTGTCTTCATTTGTACAATATCTATAAAAAATGGTTCCCATATTTCTTCAAGATCTATTTTAATCTTTATATTGCAATTTTGATTAGATTTGACCTATAGTTGATCTCATTAGTATTTTATAACATATACTCCTAATGTGAAATGTGGAGAGAAAGAAAGAGACACACTAGGTATGAATTACACGATATACCCATCATCACTTAGCACTTAAATAATAAATTATGGACAGGGAACAACCCCCTAACCTCTAGATGTTTGTTTCATGTTGGCCTCTTATTATATGCAAAGGTAGGCCTCTCTTAATTAGGCTAACAACCACATTGTAGGGGCCATAAATTATGGAACCCAAAATAGTGCACACTTGTATTAAATTAGGTTTAGTATACTACAAGGGAATGTAAACCATGCAATCGTGCCTCATGGGGATGGAAGAAACCCTTCACCAAGAAGATGGTTGTGTCTACAATATTTACTAGAGGCAAAGAACATAATTTGGTTCCAGCAATTACCCCTAGAAGATAATGGCACCCACAAAACACTTGGAAAAGATAGCACTCACTATATCTTTTATCACTCTTTTAAAGCTAGGACAATAAATCTCAAAGATTGATCAACGAATTCTTGAACACAAAGAACCATTGACAGATATGATTCATGTGTACAATAGCCAACAACTAGCTGTTCCAATCATGGTGTCCAATAATTATGTTAGAAAAAGCATCTACAAATCCCTTACACAACCATAATAGATTCAAACCATGAACTATAAGAACCTAGCAATGGGACTAACAAAGATACAACCTAAACAAATTTGATCATATTCCACCCTATTGTAAGGCCCAAGAAGTAACTCTATCTTAAAGCTACACATTCCTCTAGATGAAGCTCAAAGGTTAGGTAGCTAAAGCATAGCAATACTTGAATGAATATAGGAATAATTTGATGTATAATCATTTGCTAGCTTGGTTTGTGGGTTTTCCACATAATATTTTCCCTTTAACCACATTTATAGTTTGAGAAAATTAGAAAAAAATGTTTCAGATTTATATTATCCTTTTGAACTAGCACATTGCCATCAAAATGCATAATCATTGGTCATCTCAAGAAAATTCCTATTGCCATAAAAAATAATAAATCCATGCATCCAATTTGAATAGAAATTAATACAAAGAACTAGGGTCCTCCAATGGCCAAATCATTTAGACCTTGACTGTCCCCTCAACCAGTGACCCTTCAAAACTGGGTTATCATGCAATCAGTGAGTGATCCTTCATTCTCCTGGTGAGCTTCTAGGTAGGTGCCACTTGTATATTTGATAGCTTAGGGCATCAAATTTATATTGTATCATTGATAGTTGAGACTTTGTTAAAAGGAAATAGGACAAAGAATGATTTTGATTTAGTTTCTCTATTTTGATCTGTAAGTGGCTTACAACCATAGAGAAGTATATGCAGATTTATAGATGCAGTTGCAAGATACATAGCAGCTGCTAGTTCACAAGAAATCCATGCTTCTAATTTGAATAGAAATTAATACAAAGAAATAGGGTCCTCCAATGGCCCAATCATCTGGACCTTGACTGTCCCCTCAACCAGTGACCCTTCAAAACTGGGTTATCATGCAATCAATGAGTGATCCTTCATTCTCCCGATCTACCCCACATCCAAACATATTGGAAATACATAATACAATGATAAAAAGTATTTCACAATCCCCCTTCCCTTAAGGAACACTATCAACCATCCCTTCCACATAGCATTTCACTGTTGTATGAGTAGATTGTGCAAGAACAGTTAACATTAAACAAGGAGAAAACTCCTCAACACATTTTAGAAACCATTGAATTCAATAATAAATGAAACATAAAACCAAAACTATTCCTTCCATTCACTTCTACCAAGAATAAAGCATCTAATCCATTCAACATTACATATAATCATTAGACAGTTACATTTCCTGACTATGTAGAGGAACAGTCATGACCAAAATGATCAAAACTACTTTCACCCTTGCACAAGCTATTCCAAACTTCAAGTAAAATGAGCAATATGCTATATCAAATCATTCATATTCATAGTAACCATACGAAGGATCATTTTTTCAATGAACCCTCTGACTATACCCCTGTGGCAGAGAAAGGAAACCTCAAAATAGTGAAAGGAAATTTAGTAAAACCAGTCTATGCCGATGTTTGTGAGGGTATAGTCATGATAAGTGCCTCTCAAACCTCTCCAAACATGTATGATTTTCTTTAAATACTTTATTGATCTCTTCTAAACATTAACCAAATCAAACCTACATTTGAATCCACACACAATAACCCCAAAATGAAGGGTTTTGTATCCTTTGATGAATCTTAGTCATTGGTATCACATGGAAAGTCAAACCAGTAGTCTTCAAAGCATTCAATAAGTGACTAGATTGTATTTAATACACTCTATTCCTTCCATTCACTTCTACCAAGAATAAGGCATTTAATCCATTCAACATTACATATAATCATTAGACAGTTACATTTCTTGACTGTGTACTAGAGGAACAGTCAAGAAATGTAACTGTCTAAACGATCCAAACATTTGAAAATAGTGAATCGATATCCTTGAGCACAAGCACCAATAATATCAAATAATGGATATAAAGCACGGGCTAGGGCATGACCCCAGTAGAATGTGGTCCTTTCAGAGAGCATTCATGATCAAATAAAATGCAATGCATTTGAAATTTGCAGTCGAATATGATGCCAAATGCTCGAAAGATGAATAAATCACATACCTTCTCTCACACTCATCTTTTTCTCCTCTATCCAATTGAAATAAAAATGATGAGGTCGTTTCACTTTTTTTTTTCATAGCCAAATCTTCCTTGTACCACACGAAGGACATGCCATTGGTTCAGTTTTGTAATTTGTTTTTTGTGTAATTAGTAATTGGTAGATTAAATGTAGATAACACCTTTATCAGTTTAATTAGCATGTTATTATCATATTAGATAAAGTATGTTTAAGAATTGTTGGGACTGGTCCTTTTGCATGTATTAAACATAATAGAATTTTCAGCATATTATTATCAATCTATTTCTTTGTTCTAAACATGCCATTGGTTCAGTTTTGTAGATTTGTTTTTTTGTGTTAAATGCATTTTTCATGAGGAGGGGTCTTGTTCTGAGGAGATTGATGAAGATTGTGTACCTCAAAAACCAATTCATAAGGTACCAATCCATGTTTCCTATTCGCTTATATTTTTGATTTGGAAAATCTCCTTATAAGTTTCATGTCCTTTCTTTTGATTACTATGGATCAGATATATATCTTACATTTAACATTCAACTTCTTTACATTTTAGAACATGTAGTGCATTTTTTGAGGATTTTACCAAATCAACTTTTAACATAAACCAAAAACACCAAACTGATATCTTGCCCTTGCAACATGACAAAATATTTGCATTTGACCAATAACTGCAAGCAATTGAACGATAAATCCACATACCTGTATCTTTGTAAAATACCTGGAACATCAAAAAGATGGCTAAGTGGCTACCGCTATGATTTTTATCTACTGAATATGGGGAAAAAAACACCAAAAGGAATTGAATAGAAAACATGATTGGTCATTTCAAAGAGAATTTATGATCAAATAAAATGCAATGCCTTCTCTCACTCTTGATCAGCTTTCACCCGCTCGTTTTCTCCCACTCCTTTTCTCTATAATTGAAATAAAAATGATTTGGTTGTTTCAAAATAGTGAATCGATATCCTTGAGCACAAGTACCAATAACATCAACTATTTTGATCTGTGGGTACCCTAATGTTGGCAAGAGTTCTTTTATTAATAAGATTACTCTGCAAGCTTGAAGAAGTGATATATTTTGGCAAATGAAGAGTGGAAAGATGATGATGTTCCTGAGATCATGGATGGACACAATGTTGCAGACAGAATATGAAGACATCTTTCGAGCCTAGCCCTGGATCCTTCGACAATTGGGGTAGGATCGAGACCTAGGCTAAAAAGATGTCTTCCTTTTTGTTGTGGAATATAGGCTCTGTTGTTGCAACAACGACAGACTGTGATGTACATATCACAATAGCTGAGAAACATAAATGTAGGCATTATGGTCACAATTTTTTGGAGACACAACATTATTGAGTGCTATTCCCAGATGATGCAAAGCAACCACTACTTTGCATCATCTCAGAAAACCACTCAATTATGTTGTGTCTCCAAAAAATTGCAACCATGATGCCTACATTTATGTTTGTTAGCTGTTGTGTCCCAGGACCCCTTATGACCCTTTACGACCATTTACGATCCCTAAGAATACATCCTAGAGGTCTTAAAATGTTGTAAAGGGTCATAAGAGGCTCCTAGGAGGGGCTAGGTGAGCTTCCACCTTCACGTGGTTGGCCCTGTTAAGTAGAGAATGTTAAACTATTCTTGAAACAAAGAGAAGCTCAATAATTTAAGGTCTCAGTCCATGGAGATGCTGAAAAAATGATGAGAATCAATGATGGAGAGTTTTTAGATTCTGAGAAGATGTATATGGAGTGGAGGCCAGATTGAGTACCAGTGCAGAGATAATGATTCAGTAACCTACATCTATAAAACCTTCACAGTTATCCCTTCTTTGGCCTCCACTCATTCCTTTTCTCAAAAATGGTTATCTAGAAACTTTGGATAGTGTTTTCTCATCCATGCATGAAATGTGCTAGTGATTGTATAGAATTACTTTAGGCCTCCAGTATTGTTGAGATGTACAAGTGTAAAATTTTTTTGCCAGACTGTGATCAATTTCTACAGTGTACATAAATACAAGGTAGTGATTATTCTCGATGATCAATAGGTAGCTAGGACTAAAGATAACATAGCTCAAGAGACCATCATAGGTTGTCTCTTTCTTCAGTCTATATTATGGACAAAATGTTTTACCTTTCATTAGCTCATCAAATTTGGGGATTTGAAAGAATTTAATAGAATATTTTCATGACAATGTATATTATTTAAGTTGATATTGCACAAATTTATCTACTTCATGCACTTGTATACTATGAAGATGATGATAAAGAAGAATCTCCTCCCATGGCAATGCTTCTTTATCACTGTCCTCATAGTCTACAAGTGCACGGGGTAGATAAATTCATGCAACGTCAACTTAAATAATATATGTTGTCATGAAAATATTCTATTAAATTCTTTCAAATCCCCAGATTTGATGAGATAATGAAAGGTAAAACATTCTATCAATAATATAGACCGAAGAAAGAGACAACCTATGATGGTCTCTTGAGCTGTGTTAACTTTAATGTGCCTATCCGTCGATTTTTTGACAATTAACAATTAATTCCAACAGAAGCGCTATGCATTCGACAGACAAAAAGTAAAAAAAAAAAAAATTTTGACATTTAGTGTGACAGTAATGCTATACATTTGACAAGAAACCCTATTAGAGAATAGTGCATAATTGTCGCTATTTCGACAGTTTAAGTGTCATAACAAGAACATTTTCAATAGAACTTTCGACAGTGAGGCCATATCGCTGACAGGTAGATCTGTCAGAATATGATGCTAACTGTCGGTATTCCAACAGTTATACCATTAGAATTAGTATGGTTCGACAATCAGTTCTGACAGAGATTGTATATTTCTGATAGGTATTGTTATCAAAATTTTGATGGATGAACCGAAGGAAATGCCATTTTGAAGCTGTTGTCATTTGCAACTTTCTGACATGAAAAGGTGTTGGTAAACTGACAGGTAGGTCTTTTGTCACAATCTTCTACACAAAAATGATGACAGAATCATGTGTCAAAATTCAGACAAATGAGCGTTGCAAATCTGACAAATGGCTGTCGAAATTTGGCCCCAAATGTAGTAGTGCCTATAAATTTCAGTCGTTATGTTTGATACTAAAATAAACATCAACAGGTGTTCTACTACTTATCATTATTCAAAATCTAATTCTATAGTTAACTAGTGCCTTAATGATTTTTGGGTGTTACTTGACATTCATTGACTGCATGAATCATATAAGTTACCATTCTACTTTTTTATCCAGTTAATTTTATGTATTTTTTTTTTAGGAAATGATGCATTCACAAATAACAATGGTTTATTGGAACTAAATATCTATAACTTTTGGAATCCTTACATGAATGTATCTTTATATTGCCCTAAAATTCATACTAGATAAGAGGCTAATGAATAATCCATATAATTTATCCATATACATATCCTAAATAAATGTTGTGAAATAGCCTTTATTATCAAGACATCATTATTATTAATGAATGAATCCTACAGACATAGATAGAGTAAAGATAATGTGATTCCCTATTAATCTAAATCAATCTTACTACTCTACCCAACTGATGATCAGAAGCCTTTGGGAGGTCAAATCCCTTTTGCGTGTACCTATTATGACCACCTCCCTCTAGCCAAACTTCTATCAGGTCTTCTAAATTAGCTTCATTGAAGAAGATCTTATCCAATTCCCCAACATCATCATTATGCCAATATGAATAAAATTGATACCCCTCTACCGGATTTCTGATATGCATGAAAAGCATTAAAAATTCTAAATTCCTCTTAATTGTTGTTTCTCTATCCAGGAGGGAGTTAAAATCTTGTGTAGTCATGAAGGGAATCCAAGGATCAGACCTTTCATTTATTGAAGACCATTCAAAATACCTAGGTCTTGTAATAGAACAATCACTAAAGATGTTTTGGATGACTATGTCAAGATTGCCTGAAAACTACTGCTTGAATAATATGGAACATAATTTACCAATGTTTTCTATATCTGGATCAATATAGATGGTTTTAGCTATAAACATGGTAGGAATTTCAGAATAGACCCTACAACTATCTGTATTTAAAATAGATTCTCTTCCTAAGATATGATAAACCACTCTAAGGATGAGGGAGTGGGTGTTCAAAATAAAAACTTTGAGTCGACTAAATGTGTTCTCTTCATCAAGTGCATTATGTGTCCTTGGCCATATCATCTTAATTGGGGTAGTCATGATTATCGAGATTCAGGTAGCAAGAGGGATGGAAAGAATGCTTTCCCATAGAGTAAGTTAAAAATGAAAACTGGCCTTAAGGTGCTAAATCTACCTTATAACACTTCATCTTCCATAATTTTTATCATATATTCAAATATTCATTGCCTAGGATAGAAACGTAAGATGAGGAGTTAGGGATAGAGGATGAAAAATTATTTACCTGTACTTATGAATTCATATAAAGGGATCTATCTACACAAGAAAATGCTAAAAACAACTATAGATTTATATACATATCTATGTGTAGGGTAATATAATTATATAAGTTATAGTTTATATGAAAAGGATAAGAGTATATGTACACACACACACACACACACACACACACACACATATATTAATGTATTAATGTTTATATATTGATAAAAAAAATACCGGTAAAAGGCCTAAGGCATGATTAATTTTATTAATTATTTAAAATATGATACATGAGTCTCCATTCAGTGTAGGCATTGGTAGGAAAGAATGGAGATGAAAACCTATAGTCTTTCCTAGGACAATTATCCATAATTTTAATGATAGGGTATTACCCTATTTACAAAGCTATTGAGATAGGGGTATTCCCCTATTTACATGGACTAGAAAGATAGGAGCATTCCCCTCTATTTATAAATAAAGATAGAAAGGCAAGGTAATCTCCCTATTTATAATGCTCAATTTAGAGCTTACAACAACATGTGTTGCCTTTTACATATATCGCTAAAAAAACATATCATGAGTCACAATGATTTATCAAAATCAATTGTCCTTGGAAATAAGTCGATGTAAATAGTCTTCATCCAGAGTTTCTTCTAAATTTTATCTTGTTCAAACACTTGGCCTGACCTCAAAATATTGTTAGCATAATCTCTATAATATTAATTCAACCTTTTCTTTACCTTAGGACATCACGGGGTATCATTCTTATAAGATATAAGGAAAAACTATTTTAGTAATGATTGTATAAAAGGAACCTATAAAAACTCACTCCCTTTCTTGCTTTCATCCAACAATTAATGTAATATAAATAGAGATTATTAAATGCCTTGTTTAATTAATTTTATCGTTGATATTCTTATGTTTAGAAAATAACATTTATTGAATTTAGAAGAAGAATAGATAGCTAGTACACTTGAAAACTTCCTTTGATAAATCCAAATTTAAGAAATCTTTAAATTATCATTTATTGGAACTAGAAGAAGAATTGAAAGCTACTACATCTGAAAATTTCTTTGGTCAATAAACATCCAAATTTAAGCACAAGCTTGAAGTTAGAAATAAAGACAACCCATAAAAGAGATTGTTCAAATGACTGTCGAATATAAGTTTCTAATTTATATATATATATGAATTAATGGTTTATTATAAGGAGTAAAAAATGTGATAATCCATTTATATATTAGTCCTGAAAAAACCAATCTGTCAAATATAAAGAAAGGAGACATTATCGGGAAGAGTATAAAAACTATAAAGTTATATATATGAATATGTATAAATCTGAGAGAGAATATTATGAAATATATATGTGTGTGTGTGTGTGTGTGTGTGTGTGTGTGTGTCTACATATACATAAATATGAATGATATTGTATGCAATGAAAATATGGACCTATTTGCTACAAATACAAAACACCAAAACACTAAACAATCACATTAGATGTTAGTAATTTCAAATGCAACAAAATAAGTAATTTTCATTACAACCTCCGATGAGCTAAAATAAGGGAACCCAAAGCCTTGTTTGATTTTCTCTTTGAGATTACATGGATATGCTCTCCCAACACAAATGAAATGCAAAACTAATGTAAAACTATGGAATGCAAGCTAGATGATGGTGAAGGGATTGAGAACAAGTACGAGGAACTTGTCCCAAGCTTCACAAATGATGCAAAATTGATTCAAGACTATGATAATACAATGCAAAAAGATTAAGATCTAAGATGAATGCAACAAGATTAAGATCTAAGAATAAGATTAGATTGCAATGAAGAAAAGAACTAGAATGATTAAGAATGCTAGAAGATGCAAGAGCTAAGAGATTAAGAAGAAAAAGAACCTAGGACCTAAAATGAGGAGTGAGACCTCCTTTTATAAAAAATAAAAAGAATTGGGTAGTGGAGATTAAGAGGAAAAAGAATGAGTGGCTAGGATTAAGGGGCAAAAGCATGTTAGGGAGGGTTTGAAAAAGGTGAAGTGGAAAAAGTCAAACTTCATTTGAGAACGAAAAAGGAAATTTAAAAATGATTGGTGGAGAAAAGAGATGGGGAGGTGTCCACCTTGGAAAATGTGATTGTGCACATGATTAGAGGTAATCCACCTTTTGATTAAGATTAGAGGAATATTAGAAAAAGGTAAGCATAGGAAAAAGGGAACATGAATTAAATTAAAATAAATTTAATTTAATCATGGTTTAGAAGAGCTTAAGGCCATTGGAGGAATAAAATAAATAAAATTTATTTTATAAAGGGAAATGGAGGGATAATATATTAAATTCAATTCAATATATTAAATTATTTAAATAAAATTTAAATACAAAGGAAAAATAAATTTATTTAATTAAAGTAAATTTAATTAAATAAATAGAAGAATATAACGATTATGGGTAATTAATAAAATTAACCATAATGTTATGGGAAAATATTAATAAAAGTTAACATTAGTGTGAATGGATGATTTTAGGTGTCTACATTTTGCCCCTCTTTGATGCGGTGTCAAAATCGACATCGCGTCAAAGAAGAAGAAAATGAGATGCCTAAGGAGTCATGCCTAAGCGACGAGGGGAAGTTGATGAGGATGGTGCCCCCTCGAGAAAATTGGGCAAAAAGTTAATTTTGATAGTTTTCTCAAAAAGGAAGGGTGAGGATAGAGGAAGTGAATAAAAGAAGGCCTCCAATGAAAAATGAAACTAAATACAGATTATCATTATCTTAACATGGGAGAGCATATCTAATTTTGATATTGTTCTTGACGTTATGCACCAAGGTATGAGGAACCAAGATGACCATGTGCCAAGTACATGATAAAAAATGTCAAATACAACCATATGTCTTATGACACCATGATATGGAAGACCATGATGTCCTTGTGACAGTAGGATGCAAAGACCATGATAGATGCAAAAAATACTAATACATACAAGAAACAAGAAAGCATGCAGAATAAACCAAAAGAAAACCAACATATTGCCCCTAGTCAAGTTGAAAACCAATTGATTGATTGATTGAACGATTGGGAGGGTAGAGCCTCAAGGATTGGGAATGTTACATCCCATGTGGATGATTGGATTTGAAATTGATCAATTGATTATCAGCTGATTTGGTTTAAGATGATGGCTTGACTAAAGATTAACGTGATAGATTGAAAGACTGGATTGCATGGATTAGTATTGATTGCACTTAAATGAACTGACTTGGGATCTTTTGGATTATAGGGATTTTTAAATTTTTTAAATTTTTTAATGTTTTCTTCTTCTTCTTTTTTAATTTATTTGGATGAGAGGATTGGATAGAATGAGATTGAAAGAGAAGATGATTGGATATGATGAGATTGAAAATAATGTAATGGGAATAAATAGATTGGATTAGAAGATAAATAGATTAGATAAAACAGATAGTTTGAATAAGAAGGAAGGATGATTAAGGAATCGGAAATGATGAGATAGGAAAAAAAGGATAAGTGGATTGGGACCAATGATAAGGGATGACCAATAAATGATAAAGGATGGAAGGATGGAAAGATGGAGGATAACAATGTATATGATGGAAGGATGGTGATAGGATATGGGGAGGAAAGTTATATGGTAAGGAGGATGAAGGATGGTGATAGGATATGGAGAGGAAAGTTATATGGTAAGGAGGATGAAGGATGGAGAGATGGTGGATAAAGGATGTATGAAGTGGATGAATAATGCAGAAAGGATATTTATGGAGGAAGTGAAGGATTATACTATCCAAAGCATGCATGGATATTTTATTTGTATTTTAGTACCTCTAGAATTTTTATGAGGGGAAAATATATGAAAGTGAAAGGTGGATGGATAAGGGATATGAGATGGAGGGTATGAAGAGGATACATGATATGATATTGGGGATATAGATGGAATTGGATAATAGATAATGGATGGAGGAAATGTATAGGATAATCAAGATCAAGGACATGGGAAGGTGTATGGACCCAAAGAGTATCATGAATGATGGATTAATAGAATGAATATGAAGAAGACTATGAGATGGAGGATAGGGATGTCAAGATCAAATATGTGAAAATGGATGAAATTATGAAAGAAAATGAATGGATAAAGAGTAAGGGTTATGGAAGGTACATATGGATAGAGGGGATGCATAGGATAGTCAACATAAAAGATGGGAAAGGAAATGATAATGAAATTAGGAAAATGGATGGTGGATAGGGAATGTGGAAGATATTTATGGTAGCATTGTATGGATGGAGCTTTCCCCCAATTATAAAGTGCAAGGAGAGGTGGATAAATGAATGGAAAAGACATGATAGGTATGTGAAGATATTGTGGATGGATAGTAAGAAGGAATTGCCCCCAAGTATGAAGAGAAAATAGAGGGAGGGATTACACATGATGTCTGTTTGCCAGATTTTCATCATGGTACTTGCCCAAGGTGCCCGATTACCAAGTTTTCACCATTGGATGATTTTTTTTTCTTTTTTCTTTTTTTTGACTTTTTTTTTTGGAAATAATTTGAGCTTGATGCTCTTTGGATAATTTTCCTTAAAAAAGATATGCTATGATTGGTCAAGGCCATTGAAAGGTAAGCTAAAAGATGATGATAATGGTGATGGTATGGGAAATATATGGAAGTTAAGGTAGATGATGGGTAAGGATTTATGTGTAAGATGGGGTAAGAGGAATGAGAGGATCCAATATGGAAGGATAGGGAGTAGATATAGGAGTTGGATATTGGGTGGGGTATTGAAAGGTTTGTGTGGGAGTAGATATAAATGATGGCAAGATCAACATCGACACACACCTTGAAGAGTAGTGGACAAGTTAAGGGAGAATTAATTGGCTAGCTTGAGGTTTTGATGTAGGAAGTGATGTGAATTTTGGGACACAAGGACCCAAAATAGATGGAGGAGAGAATGAAATATATTTGGAAGAATATAGAATGGAAGTCTTTGGAATCTTGAATGTCAAATTTTATTTATCTTTTATATTCCATTCTTTTAAAAGAGACTTGGGAATCCACATAACTTTTGATTTTTCTTTATATTTATGTGCTTTTGACCACAATTCTTCCATGATGGATTTAGGAACCCATATTTTCTTCAATTTTATTTTTTTCTTGGAGGACCCTTGTGGTCTCTTGAGTATTTACCTTTTATTTGTAGTCACATGTCAATTAGATAGGACATGGTGATCTTCGTATGTAAGTGGATTCTTGTATTTCTGATTTTTATGTTGTGCATCTAGATTTCTTCCAAAAGACTTGGGAATTGTGGATGAATGAGGTTCATATAATGGGTTTTGATGGATGGATGGATAGAGATGTCTCAAGGATGTATGTCTCTCTTGATCTTCAGGTATGGTGGAAGAAATAAATGATGATCTAGGAGCAAGAGGTATAGTGGATGGAAGATCATAAGGACCTAAAATGAATGGAAGGAATGAAGGGTTTAGCATTGGAATATAAGGGCCCAAAATAGATGGATGGGATGGAGGATTTCCTTTAGGGATATAGGGGCCCAAGATGGATTTGGAAGATGATGAAGGGGTATGTTTACACTTTAATGGAGGTATATAAGGTGGAGGAGGGATATGAGAATCTTTAGAGTGAGCGATATCACCAAGGCCATCAAGTGTAGGGTTTCCTTGGTCCTTGAGAGGCTCCTTAATAGGAATAATAAGAGCTTGAAAAGGAAGAGGATCTTGTGAAGGATTAGGATCTTGCAATGGAAGATCAAGAAGGATAGTAGAATCTTGTGGAGGATGAGGATCATGAGGAGAAGTAGGGGGAATAATGGGATCTTGAGAGGGATTGGAATCATGACATGGAGATGAAGGGGTACTTTGATCTTGACTTTGGGGGGGATAATATGGTAGAGTGGAAGGGATGGAAGGATCTTGAGAGTAATTAGAATCATGACATGGAGATGAAGGGATAATTTGGTCTAAAGGGGAATAAGAATCCATGATAGCAAGCTTTGGGACAAGGTCATGACATATAGGGACTTGTGAGGGTGACTTGATGGAGGGAATAGTATATTCAACTTCAATATCTCCTTTGTCAATGAGGTCTTGGACAAAGTTTTTAAACTTTAAGCACTTCTTGATATCATGACCCTTGATGCGATGATAATCATAGTATTCATTTTCCTTATAACAAGTAGGTTTTGGTTGAATCTCATTAAAGGGAATAGTGTTTGGAAAATCCATAATGTTTTGGTCAACAAGTAGGTGGAATATGACATCAAGAGGGTCTACAAGGGGAGTGTATTGTCTAGCTTTGGGTGATTGTGAAGCTTTAGAGGATATGAATAATGTGGGTTTTGGAGGATTAGGATTGTAAGGAGGTTGAGGATTATGTGGAGGATTGGGGTTTGATGGTGGATGAGGATTATGGATTTGGAGAAAGGGGGGAGGAAACATGTCTCCAAGTGAAAAAAATTGAACTTTTGACCCCCATTTTGTAAGTTAAGGACAATGTTTTTAAGCTCTTCGATTTCTTGGGAAAGGTTAAGCATGTAAGAGGCATCATGAGGGTGATGAAGGAAATCATGTATTGATGGAGGATAACGAGGTGTATTTCCCTTGTCAAAGGTAGAGGAAGGATAAGGAATGTGATATAGATTGGGATTGGATATGACTTGACGATTGATTTGGTAGGTGGTTTGGATTGGAGGTATAGTTTGAGGATTAGGATTTGGCACTTTAAAGTCCTCAACCATTTTGTGAAACCAATCCATATTCATGATGTTTGAATTAGAGATTTTGGATTTGATTAGAGGAAGATGATGATGTAGAGGAAGATTAGAATTAAGAGTGCAAGATTGGATGATGGATGAAATATGAACTTAGGACTAGAATAAAGTTTGTCTTTTGATTTAAAAGGGAAGGGCCTCAAGGATTTTGATATGATTGGATGATGGATTTGATTGATTTAGATGGAAGGGCCTCAATAATTTTGATCGATTTGATTTGATTTGATTTTGGATTTGAGAGGGTAGGGCCTCAAAGTTGGATTTGATTTGATTTGATTTGATTTGGATGATGATTAAAGTCCAAAGATTATGATGGTGCTCCTAAGAAAAAAGTGGAAGATTAGAAGATGGTGTGGATAAGACTTGGATTAGGAATAGATGAAGTGGAAGGATAGATTAGGGATGTTTGAAGACAAGCTGAATGGATGATGTGATTGATTTGTATGATAGGGGAGATATGGATTGAATTAGAACATAGAAAGTAATAATGAAATGTGCATGTCCAAAAGATTTACATGGGTCTCAACACAATTGAAGACACATCAAGCACACACTACCTAAAGTCAAGAAGGAAGTGTTACAACCTTTTCCCACAACTTGATTCTCTTAGCCCCATAATTAAGAGGTTGAAATGCCTTTCCTAGGACTATGCAAGTTATGGATCAATTAGAAGAGATCAATAATCACAATGCATGTCTTTCCATATTTCCATATTCAATCTTTAGCACCCAAGGAAACACATATGGTGAGTATCTTGGGGTGATCCGGGTAAGTCCACTTCGATCAATCCTTGCACAAAGGAAGTCACACGGCTAAAATGGTTAGCTTCTAAGTCCTTAGGTATGTAGTAAGGTTCCCCATTCATGACTATCCCTTGTAGCTCTACAAGTAGAATTAAGGCCTATATCCCTACAAGAACCGAAAATGTATAGTCTCACAAGAAAGATTTAGACCTCTCATCCCTACACAAGTTGAATGTACTTCCATTGTAAACAAGAACCCAATCAAATGTAGTCTTTCTTGGCAATATTTAGGCAACTAGGACCTACACATGAAGAAGCATTAGTAGTACAAATAGCCATGTCTTCCCTCTCTTTAGATTGAAGGAATCTTTTGATTATAGTGGGGTGGAGTAGTCAGGTTTTCTTGCTCCCCACTTGGGTCATTCCCAAAAGATTACTCTCTTGGCAAGCCCTCTAAAGGTAAATACAAGAAAAGTAAGATGGATAGCTAATGAAGGTCAAGATTTATGATTTTCCATAAGGAATAGAGCATACTCTCATACTCCATAGTTTCTCCCAAACACATCAAGCACATGTTCATTTACCCAAGATTCCTTTCTAATGACCAAATTAAGTAGGTCTAGATTTATGATTTCCCCTTAAAGAGGAAAGAGCATACTCTCCTACTAACCAATTAAATCACAAGAAATGAGCCTTCCTAATTAAACTAGGTGACTATAAAAATCAACTTAAGGTAGACAAAATGTTTTTTTGAACCACCAAGGCAACCTACAAAACCAATGAATTAGTAGTCTCAAATATTTTCAAAATCTTCAAACAACGTCCTACAAAATAAATTGATTAGTAGTCTGAAAATGTCTTAATCTTGGTCAACCATTCTGCAAAACCACTATCAAAAGATTGAAAATATCAGAAACTTGCAAGAAAATTCAACCATGCATTGAACAATGTGCAAATAAAGTGCAAACTCATCACAATTTTTTTATTTTTTTTCATTCGACCTACTCAACAAGATCTGATTTTTTTGATATGATTTCGGCCACAAAAATAGAAATTCAAAATAGATACCCCTATTATAAAATAGTGAGCTTTCCAAAAATGTAAAATTTTTGGAAACATTCTTTAATTTGTGCCCTAGGAACCTGATTTATCAAAACGGATGAGTTTTTAAAGATTGAATTTTTGAGTCATATTCGTGCATCAAAATAAAAAACACAAAGAATATGCCATGTGTAAAATTCTTAGACCTTTCCAAAAAATGTAAAGTTTTCTGCAAAAAATGGTGATGTGTGACTAGAAATTAATTTTTGTTGAAAATCATGAAAAAATTATAACTTGCGGAAAAATGATCCAAAAAATCAAAGTTTTAGACTGAGACATACTATGATGATCTACCACCTGAAAAAAAAATTAGACCAAAACTACCAACTATTTGAAAGATATGATCAAATATTTGAAACAAACCTAAGGTTTGTCTTCAACTCAACCTACACAAGCATTAGCATAGAAAAATCTTCAAAAGTGTAGATCCAATAAGGATGTGGGTCCCACGGGGTATGCACAAATATATGCAATGAAAATATGAACCTATTTGTTGCAAATACAAAACACCAAAACACCAAACAATCACATTAGATGTTAGTAATTTCAAATTGAACAAAATAAGTAATTTTTATTACAACCTCTGATTAGCTAAAACAAGGGCACCCAAAGCCTTGTTTAATTTGCTCTTTGAGATTATGTGGATATGCTCTCTCAAAAGTACAAATGAAATGAAAAACTAATGCAAAACTATGAAATGCAAGCTAGATGATGGTGAAGGGATTGAGAACAAGTATGGGGAAGTTGTCCCAGGGTTCACAAATGATGCAAAATTGATTCAAGAAAATGATAATGCAATGAAAAAAGATTAAGATCTAAGATGAATGCAACAAGATTAAGATCTAAGAATAAGTTTAGATTGCAATGAAGAAAAGAAATAGAATGATTAAGAATGCTAGAAGATGCAAGAACTAAGAGATTAAGAAGAAAAAGAACCTAGGACCTAAAATGAGGAGTGAGGCTTCCTTTTATAGAAAATGAAAAGAATTGGACGGTGGAGATTAAGAGGCAAAAGAATGAGTGGCTAGGATTAAGGGGCAAAAGGATGTTAGGTAGGGTTTGAAAAAGGTGAAGTGGCAAAAGTCAAACTTCATTTGAGAGTGAAAAAGGGAATTTAAAAATAATTGGTGGAGAAAAGAGATGGGGAGGTGGCCATCTTGGAAAAGGTGATTGTGCACATGATTAGAGGTAATCCACCTTTTAGTTAAGATTAGAGGAATATTAGAAAAAGGTAAGCATGGGATAAAGGTAAAAGAAATAAAATTAATTTAATCATGGTTTAGAAGAGATTGAGAAGAGCTTCAGGCTAGTGGAGGAATAAATTTAAAAGAAATAAATTTAATTTAATCATGGTTTAGAAGAGCTTTAGGCTAGTCGAGGAATAAAATAAATAAAATTTATTTTATAAAGGGAACTGGAGGGATAATATATTAAATTAAATTCAATATATTAAAGTATTTAAATAAAATTTAAATACAAAGGGAAAATAAATTTATTTAATTAAAATAAATTTAATTAAATAAATAGAAGGATATAACGATTATAGGTAATTAATAAAATTAACCATAATGTTATGGAAAAATATTAATAGAAATTAACATTAGTGTGAATGGACAATTTTAGATGTCTATATATATATATATGTATATATACATATATGTATATATATATACATATACATATACATATACATATATATATATATATATATATGTATACACACACACACACACACACACATACATAGATATGTATGTATGCATGTATATATATGTATATATACATACATACTATATATATATATATATATATATATATATATATATATATATATATATATATATATATATATACATATATATGTACATACATATAGATGTATACATACATACATACATACATACATACATACATATATATACATAGATATATATATATATATACATATATATATATATATATATACATATATATATATATATACACACATATATATATATATACATATATATATATATATATAAATATATATATATATATACATATATATATATATACATATATATATATATATACACATATGTATATATATATATATGTATATATATATATATACACATATATATATATATATATATATATATATATATGTATATATATATATATATATATGTATATATATATACATATGTGTATATATATTGATGTAGCACATAGCTCTCTGTTAACAATGAAACTCAATTACAAAACAAACAAACATAGATTTGAAACCTTCACTATTTTCTATTCATCACTGACTACTTCTACAATTCTTTGTAAACTCTTAAATAACCAAAAAACCTAGAAAATCAAGAAACCCGAAAATTACACTTTTTTGACAGTTTTTTCCCATAGTTGGTTTTTGCCATTTTTGGTAATTTTCAAAAGAACACCTAAAAAGATGAATTTTTTCCTAAACATGCCCTTGACTAAGTTAGAATAATTTTCCAACTAATATGTGAGATTAGAAACATAAATTCGGATTTATTACAAACAGAACTTTCTAAAAACTCAACAAAAAACACTAAAATCTGATTTTGGAGCCCTAAATGAAACTTTCAGCTCTTGAAAATGTGCCAAATTGAGATCGATTGAAAAAAAAAATGGCAGCTCCTGAAGTAGGCACCCAAAAAATTTCAGCAAAAACTCAAACTTGAGTCAAAATTTATGACCTCCGAAAGTTTCTGCATTAGTTTATGACCAGCGAAAGGTTCTGCATCATTCTCCCCTTCTTTAAAGGAATGCAACTCCTGCAAGTGGTTGTCTATGAACTACTACAACTTTGTGGGCTCCAACTTCATGACTTCCCACTCTGAGATCCAAGTGCTATCTATCATTGGTAATCCCTCCCACTAAATCAAGTACCTATTGTAATGACCATTCTGGGTGATTGTAGACTGCTTATCCAGAATGTGGGCAATCTTTTTCTTCTTTTTACTTGGAAGGTGGTGATGTCAATCCACCTCATCTCTACTATCTGGCTCAAATAGTTCTCCATGAAATGCATATAAATAAAAAATATTAAATACAGGAGAAATATCCAAATCATCTCGTAAACAAACCTCATAAGCATTATCATTGATCTTCTTTAGAATTCGGCAATGACCTATCTTTTTGTATTTCAGCTTATGATATGTGCCAGTAGGAAATATCTCATGCCTCAAGTACACCATCACCAAATCACCTATATTAAATATTTTTCTTCTTCTACTGACATCTGTAGCAGCCTTATATCACTCATTGCTATCCTACAATTTACTCCTCACATCTTTTTGAAGTTGTTGAAGGTGTTTAGCAAATGCTTCCCCATTGTTGCTAATTCTATCTTGCATAGGGAGTTGTACAATGTCCAAAACACCCTGAGGATTCTTACCATATACAATTTGAAAAGGAGATTTTCCAATTTATCTGTTAAGAGAATTGTTGTAAGAAAAATCTACTTGAGGCAATGCTAAGTCCCACTACTTGGGCTTTTTACCAACAATGTGTTAGAAAGTAAAGATCCCCAAGATAATTGAGAGGGGGGGGTGAATCAGTTATCAGATAATTTATCCATTCAATAGCTTTAAACAATATAAGTAATGTACTGATCAACCATAGAAAGATAACCATACACAATTGCACAATAACACAAGATATGTTGACTAGGGAACCTCTTGAAAAGAGTAAACTGATGCCCACAAAATGATGCACTAATATGAAAGTTCCTTGTTAGAGGATGGACCCTGTTAGGAGTCTTATGAAATACATTCAATACATATAAATCCTTGTTAGGAGATTTTGAATCCCTATTAAAAGATTCTAACCTGGTTAAGAGTTTATGGAAGACAGAAGGACCCACTGCCCAAACAGCTTCAAGGCAAGATCTCTGAACCCACTGTCCAAAAGATCTTAGAATTATTCAATATAATAATATGAAATATATTACCTCCTTCACATTGTGCCAAAACTACACTCTCTGCTACACAAGATCACAATTCCAGATCTTTGTACTCACAAGTCTTCCTTCATCACTGAATTAGCTCTTTTCTTCACTTCATGCATATATTCACATCAGAATCTTCATACTACACATTACAACAAGGAAAAAATTACTTCTTATATACCAAACTCAAATAATTACAAATGAGTCGGTCCTCAATTACAAAATAATAAATTCTACACGCTACACACAGAATTCACATAAAATTGTTGGCTTCCAGATACTGTAAATTTCTCCAAACATATCCTTGAAGTTTGTACTATGAACCACATCATCATTAATGAGTCTCAAAAATCCCTTTAACTACACAAAATTAGATTCCATCCCAGCTAAGAGATATTCTCTGATTTCTGAACATTGCTTCACAGAGACACTGTCTAAACACTGCTTTCACCAAAATGCTCATAACTCTCACAAATGAATGAATTTATTTTTGCGCTATTAACCATAGGTTAATAACACACCAAAGAACATACCATCAACTGTGCAAAAGCCAATCTACAATACAACATGTGTGTAAAACAAAACTATACCTGCTTTCCTGCTAATATCCAGAATATCACTGTGTTGACATCAATGACAATCCAAGTCATGAATGCAACAACAAATGCTACAGAATGACTACCAAAATACTTTGCATTCATTCCTAACAATCTCCCCCATTGGTATTGATGGCAACATAGATGAAAAACATCCAATGTTCCAAAAATCCAATACTGCAACATCACTGCAAAATATCAAATCAAATCTTGCTTCGTTTTCCTATTCAACTCTCTCATTCAATCCACAATGTTTTTCATGTATATATCTCCCCCATTGACATCAATGATAGAAATTTCATCACTAAGTCAACAAAAACTTAATGTCAAAAGACACTTTTTAGAAAAATACAATAACAAGAGTCCTCATGACTTAGCCCATAAACTCCCCCATAGAGGAAGTTCCAACATCCAATCCAGAAGAAAGATAGGGCTTATATACCACTGGACGGATGCAATCAACTGCATCAATTCTCAAAAATAGGTTGGGGCATAACCCTAAGCATACCTCTCTAATACACAAATGTATCCTTAGGTAAAGGCTTTGTAAATATATGTGCTATCTGCTCCTTTGTACTTATGTACTCCAATCTTACTTCTTTTTCTGCAACTTTCTCTCTTACAACATGATACTTGATCTCAATATGTTTAGTCTTAGAATGTAAAACAAGATTTTTTGACATACTCACTATACTAGTGTTATCACAATGTATAAAAATAGGCTCATCAAACTTTATTCCAATATCTTTCAACATCTACTTCATCCAAATAATCTGATTACAATTATTTGCTGCTGCAACATATTCTGCTTCTGCTGTGCTTTGTGAAGTACAATTCTGCTTCTTACTTAGCCAGGAGACCAATTTTCCTCCAAGAAAAAAGGCTCCACCACTGGTTCTTTTCTTGTCATCAATACTACCTCCCCAATCTGCATCAGTATAGGCACATAAAGTAAAATCATCAGAATTCTCATACCATAATCCATAATCCATTGTTCCTTTCAGATATCTCAGTATCCTCTTTACTGCTGCATAATGTGATTCTCTAGGTTCTACTTGAAATCTTGCTACAATCCCCACTGAATGTGCTATATCAGGTCTTGTATGTGTCAAGTACTGCAATCCTCCAATCATAGATCTGTACTTTTTCTGCTCAACTGCTAGTGTCTCATCTTTGCTAGATAACTTATGTCTGGTTACCATAGGTGTTCCAACAGGTTTAGAATCTTCCATTCCAAATCTTTTTAATAAGTTATTCAAATACTTAGTCTGACTTACAAATATACCTTCCTTGCTTTGTGTTATCTGTAATCCCAAAAAATATTTCATTTCTCCAATCATGCTCATCTCAAATTCAGTCTTCATTTCATCTGCAAATTTTTCACTAGCTTCATCTTCTCCTCCAAAGATAATATCATCAACAAATATAACTATAACTAACAAACCATTCTCAATTTATTTTGTGTATAAGTTACTGTCTGCTGTTCCTTTTATAAATCCCAATTTCAATAAATACTTATCCAATCTTGCATACCAGGTTCTAGGTGCTTGTTTTAATCCATATAAAGCTTTCTTTAACTTACATACCATATCTCCTTCTTGTGTCAAAGGAAAACCTTCAGGCTGCTCAATGTAGACTTCTTCTTCCAATTCACCATTCAAAAATGCCGACTTCACATCCATCTGATACACTCTAAATTTCTTGTAAGTTGCATATGCTAGAAACATTCTCACTGCTTCAAGTCTGGCCACAGGTGCAAAATTTTCTTCATAGTCAATTCCTTCTTGTTGTGAATATCCTTTACATACCAATCTTGCTTTTTTTCTTATCACTTCTCCTTGTTCATTCATCTTGTTTCTAAATACCCACTTTGTTCCAATCACATTCTTGTCTTCAGGTCTAGGGACCAATTCCCATGTCTTGTTTTTTTCAATCTGCTCTAGTTCTTCTTTCATAGCATTAATCCAATGTTCATCTTCACAAGCTTCATTAGTAGTCTTAGGTTCAATTTGAGAAATCAAACATAAGTGTACCTTATTTTGAGTCAAAACTCCTCTATCTAAACTTCCAATAAGTTTCTCAACAGGGTGATGTCTTGAAGTATACCTGTTAGGTGTCATAGTTACTGATCTTGTTCCAACTGTAGATTCTTCTCTGCTTTCTTCGCTATCTTCTTCTCTATTTTCTTCTCTATTTTCTTCTCTATTTTCTTCTTTGTTTTCTTCAGTATGACTTTCATTCAGCAAATCACTGTTAGTTTCAAAAAATAATTCTGCATTTTCAATGTTAGGCTGATGTTGTGCTTCTCCATCAGATTCATAATCAAGCATTCTTTCCTAAATTTTAAACTTCTCATCAACTTTTACATTTTCACTTTCAACAATAGTCTTAGTTCTTTTCTTATAACATCTATATGGTTTTCTTTTTAAAGAATATCCAAGATATATTCCTTCATCACTTCTAGGATCAAACTTTCCTATATCATCATCTCTCTTTATATAACATTTACTTCCAAAAATTCTAAAATACTTAACTGAGGGTGTATGTCCAAACCATAATTCATAAGGTGTCTTGTTTGTATCTGCTTTGATTTGTACTCTGTTCATAGTGTATACTGCTATGTTCACTACTTCTCTCCAAAAAGTCTTAGCCAAATCATTTTCAAATATCATAGCTCTTGCTGCTTCAGTTATTGACCTATTACTTCTTTCTACAATACCATTTTGTTCTGGTGTTCTAGGGGCTGAAAGTTGTCTCTTAATACCATTCATTTCACAAAAGGTGTTAAACTCTCTAGATGTAAATTCACCACCTCTATCAGATCTTAGACACTTAATCTTCATTCTAGATTCATTCTCAATTTTTCTTTTCATGATCTTAAATTTATCAAATGCTTCAGATTTTTCTTTCAAAAATGCAATCCACATCATTCTTGTAAAATCATCAACAAGAATCATAAAATACCTTTCTCCATAGAATCCTCTAGTCCTAGTAGGACCACTCAAGTCTGTATGAACAATCTCCAGCTTCTTTGTTGATGTGAACTTCTTGTTGGGAAATGAACTCCTTTTCTTCTTTGCCATCATACATTCTTTGCAAATCATGTTAGTAGGTTTCATAATTCTAGGTAAATCTCTTATTGCAAGTGTAGTTCTCACCTTGACAATATTATCAAAGTTTATATGACAAAACCTTTTATGCCATAACCAACTGTCATCAATCCTAGTTATCAAACATGTCATCTCAGTCGGATTCAACTGAAATACATTACCTCTGGTTCTAGATCCTTTTCCAATCAGATTTCCATGTTTATCTTTTATCACACAATTTTTCTTAGAAAACCAAACTTGATAACCCTTATCAGCCAATTGTCCAACGCTTAATAGATTATGTCTTAGTCCATCAACAAAGTAAACATCATTAGTGTTAGTCTTTCCATCAAGAGTAATAGATCCTATACCCTTAATCAAACAAGGTGCATTGTTACCAACCCTAACAATTCCTCCATCATAATTATCTAACTTAACAAACTTTCTTTTATCTCCAGTCATATGATGTGAACAACCACTATCTATAATCCAATTAGATTTCTTTTCAACTTGTGAAACTAATGCTTTTTCTTCCCTTTTAACAGATTCAAAACTTTCTTCTTTAATTGCTACAAATCCTATTTCCTCAAAGTTAGCATTATCACTGTCACTTAAATGTTTTTCAATTGCTGCTTCAAAATCTTCATCATTTGCATAATAACATTCTTTAGATCTCCTAGGTTTAAAGTTGCTTCTATACTTAACTCTTTTAGGACATTTAAATGCAAAATGACCATATTCTTGACAAGTCCAACATTTAAAGATTTTCTTACCATCTGGTTCTCTTTTTACAAGTAATGCAATACCTTCTTCAATCTTCTTATCTTCCTCAGATCTGCTACTGCTGGCATAGTCTCCATTCACACTAGTACTCCTTGTAGGTCTAATGTTAAGAGCACTGAATGTTGTTTCCATTCTAGGTAGCTCTCCTAATAATCTCAAGTTCATCTCTATTGTTTCTAATCTTCCAAGAAGAGTCTCTCTTGAAAATTTTGATGTACAAGGTATCACTTGTTCAATCATCTAAGTTGTCTGCTTGAATACTGGTGTCAAAGTTCTCAGAATTTTCCATATCACTTCATTCTCTATCTTATCACCTCCACAAGACTTTATTCCTATTACAATCTCAGACATCCTACCAATATAGCTTCTAATAGATTCATCTTCCATCATTCTAATATCTTCAAATGCACAAATCCAATTATGTAATCTAGCCTTCTTTGTATGTTCATCACCTTCAAAAGTAGAATGTAAGGCTTTCCAAATTGCATGAGATGTTTTCAAACATCTTACCTGACTATATTCATTCTCCGGTAGTGCTGACAAAAGTGCTTCTCTTGCAGGTATGTTACACATGAATAGATCGAGTTCATCTTTAGTTCCTGCCTCTAGATTGTCCTCCTCAATGATAGTCTTCTCATTCTTTGTAATCAACCAATAACTTGGTCCTAAACACAATAGATGTGTCTTCATCTTTTCTTTCTAGCTGTCAAAATTTACTCCATCAAACTTAGGGCTTTCTTTTCTAAAATTCATCACGGATCTCCTTAAGTTGTTAAACTTTTCTTTCAAGGACCTGCTGCTCTGATACCAATTGTTAGAAAGTAAAGATCCCCAAGATAACTGAGAGGGGGGGGGTGAATCAATTATTAGATAATTTATCCATTCAATATCTTTAAAAAATATAAGTAATGTACTGATCAACCATAGAAAGATAACCATACACAATTGCACAATAACACAAGATATGTTGACTAGGGAACCTCTTGAAAAGAGTAAACCCCGGTGGGAATGATGCCCACAAAATGATGCACTAATATGAAAGTTTCTTGTTAGAGGATGGACCCTGTTAGGAGTCTTATGAAATACATTTAGTACATATAAATCCCTGTTAGGAGATTTTGAATCCCTGTTAAAAGATTCTAACCCGGTTAAGAGTTTATGGAAGACAGAAGGACCCACTGCCCAAACAGCTTCAAGGCAAGATCTCTGAACCCACTATCCAAAAGATCTTAGAATTATTCAATATAATAATATGAAATATATTACCTCCTTCACACTATGCCAAAACTACACTCTCTGCTACACAAGATCACAATTCCAGATCTCTATACTCACAAGTCTTCCTTCATCACTGAATTAGCTCTTTTCTTCACTTCATGCATATATTCACATCACAATCTTCATACTACACATTAAAACAAGGAAAAAATTCCTTCTTATATACCAAAATCAAATAATTACAAATGAGTCGGTCCTCAATTACAAAATAATAAATTCTACATGCTACACACAGAATTCACATAAAATTGTTGGCTTCCAGATACTGTAAATTTCTCCAAACATATCCTTGAAGTTTGTACTATGAACCACATCATCATTAATGAGTCTCAAAAATCCCTTTAACTACACAAAATTAGATTCCATCCCAGCTAAGAGATATCCTCTGATTTTCGAACATCTCTTCATAGAAACACTATCTAAACACTGCTTTCACCAAAATGCTCATAACTCTCATAAATGAATGAATTTATTTTTGCATTGTTAAGCATAGGTTAATAACATACCAAAGAACATACCATCAACTACGCAAAAGCCAATCTAAAATACAACATTTGTGCAAAACAAAACTGTACCTACTTTCCTGCTAATATCTAGAATATCACTGTGTTGACATCAATGACAATCCAAGTCATGAATGCAACAACAAATGCTACAGAATGACTACCAAAATACTTTACATTCATTCCTAACAAAATGCACCATAACAGGTTTCCCAAACTCTGATTGACTACCTCAGTTTGCCCATCAGTTTGGGGATGATAGGCACTACTAAACTACAACTGTGTTCCCATCTTCTTCCATAAGGTCCTCCAGAAATGACTTAGAAATTTAGTATGCCTATCAGATGTGATAGTATTTTGAATGCCATGGAGTCTAACAAGTTCTGAGAAAAATAAGTTGGCTATCCTTGTGGCATCATTAGTTTTTTTACAAGCAATAAAATGAACCATCTTAGAGAATCCATCAACAACTACAAAAATAGAATCTATACCTCACTGGGTGTGGGGAAGCCCCAATAAAAAATCCATACTCACATCTATCCATGGCTCAATGGGTACAGGTAGAGGTGTATGCAAGCCTATGTTTTGGGAGTGACCCTTAGCCACTTGACAGATTATGCACCTTGCCACATACTTAAAGTAATGTCCCTTTCAGTTTTGGCCGGTAGTATTTATCTTCAACCAAGGCTATCATCTTTTTCTTCCCAAAGTGACCAGCCAAACCAACATTATGAAATTCTCAGATAATATTTTCCCTCATGGAACCAACTGGTATATAAAGTTGTTTTCCTCTAAAGAAGTAACCATCCTACATAAAGTATTCTCCTCTCATGTGATCTAAGAGACTAGTTGCTGGCTCTTTAATCTTCTCTATAATTTCCCAAAAATCATCATCAGCCTCATACAAAACTTTAATAGAATAAAAACCAATGACCTTTGTTTCCATTGTAGTTATTAGTATAACATGCCGACTTAGGGCATCAACAACCCGCTTCTACTTTTCAAACTTATGCTTCAAAACAAAATTATACACTTGCAAGAAAGAAACCCATTTAGCATTCCTACTATTCAATTTCTTTTGTGTGTTCACATATTTCAAGGCCAAATGATTTGTAAACAATACAAATTCTTGTGGGACCAAATAATGCCTCCAATGCCTTAAGGCTTGAACAATAGCATAAAATTCTAAATCATAGGTAGAATAGTTCTTCCTCACATCATTTAAGTTTTCACTAAAAAAGGCTATTGGTTTACCTACTTGGCTAAGAACAGCACCTATTCCAACATGGGAAGAATCACACACTACTTCAAATAATTTATCAAAATTTGGAAGTGCCAATATAGGAGCTTTAGTTACCTTTTGCTTCAAGAATTTGAAACTCTGTTCAACATCTGTTGTCCATGCAAATTCCCTTCCTTTCGTACAATCTGTTATGGGTGCTACAATACTGCTAAAATTTTGAATAAAATTTCTATAGAAGGTTTCCAATCCATGAAAAATCCTTACCCCTATTATGTTGGATGGACTAGGCCATTCTAGGATTGCCTGGACCTTTTTTGGGTCCATTTGAACACCATCTTTAGAAATGATGAAGCCCAAAAAATTTAAACTATTTTTCATGAATCTACACTTCTTTAAATTTGCACTGAGCTTCTCTTTCCTTAGTACACTTAGGATGATCCTCAGGTGTTATAGGTGATCTCCTTTGTTTTTTCTATAAATTAGGATATCATCAAAATAAACTACAACAAACTTACCAATGTAGGGTCGTAAGACAATATTCATCAATCTCATGAATGTACTTGGTGCATTAGAAAGCCCAAATGGCATAACCATCCATTCATACAAGCCATCCCTAGTCTTAAAAGTTGTCTTCAACTCATCTCCTTCACAAATTTGAATCTGGTGGTATCCACTTCATAGATCAATCTTGCTGAAGTATTTGGCCTCTGCTAATTCATCCATCATATCCTCTATATGAGAAATAGGAAACTGATACTTGATAGTAATCTTATTAATTGCTCTACTGTGAGTACACATCATCCATGTTCCATCCTTCTTTAGAGTCAACAATGCAGGCACAACACATGGACTCATGCTTTCTCTAACCAGGCCTTTATCAACTAGTTCTGTGACTTGTTTGTTGAGCTCTTCATGTTTTGTTGGGTTCATTTGATAAGCTTCTTGATTAGGAAGAGTTGCTCCAAGAATCAGATCAATATGGTGTTGTATATCCCTTTTTGGTCGGAGACCTTCAAGTAGCTCATTTGGAATAACATCAAAAAATTCTTCTAGTATCTTTACTGCATCATGTGGTACTATGTCTTCTAGTTCTTCTCCTCTTTTTACTACCAATGCATAGCAATAACCTATCACCTTCATTTCTTTGACAACATCCTTTGCAGAAAACATGATCTCATTCTTCCATTCATCCTTAAGTGGTAAGAGAGTCACTTTATAGCCATCCTTCCAGAAGGTATATGTATTTTTATCTCCATCATGCATGATCTTCCTATCATACTGCCATGGCCTTCCCAACAAAATATGACAAGCATCCATAGGAATAACATCATACCATATCTCATCCTTATAGATTTTTCGTATAGTAAACCTAACCAAACATCTTTTATCAATAGTAACCTCATTTCCTATCTTAAACCATGCAATACGGTAAGGACGAGGATGTTTCTCACATTGCAGATACCATATCCTTAGATACCATATTCTCACAACTACCCCCATCAATAATAACTTGGCATACCTTTCTGCTTGAAGTGCATCTAGTCCTGAAGATGTTGGTTTGAAGCCATGAATCATCAAATTTATTTATAGGGACTTCTTCCTTATCTGGAATGATCATCAATCTCCTCATCATGAGAGTTTATCCCACATCTGGTAGGAATTCTTGTTCTTTTCCTGCTTCTATGAATTCTGGCCGAACCAAGTTTACTTTAGGCTGTCCTCCTTGATTTATTTTTGGCATGTTATAATTTGAGCATTCAAAGGCTCTGTGTCCTTCTCCACACCAAAAATAAGTGAAAGGTCTTCTCTAGTTTTCCTAGCCTCTTTCGCTTTTGTAGCCTCATCCTCTCTGAAACCCCCTTCCTCTTTCTTGATTTGGAGGATCTTGCCTAGTGTCTATATTTTTTTCAAATCCTTGAAAAGTATCTCCCTGACTATTATTAGAACCTCCATGAAATGGAGTTGAGGTACCCCTTCGACCACCTCTATTCCTCAGGATATATTGCCTATTCTTCTTTTCTTCAGCCTTTAAGGCTAATTGGTAGGCTTCCTCCATACTGTTGACATGATGCATGCTCAATTCATGTTAGATGGATAATTCTAGGCCATTCATATATCTAGCAACCATCTACTTATTATTTTCTTAATGCTTTATGTGCATGGATAGCTTGTAGAATTCATTTGTATAGTCTTGCACTGAAGACAAGTTTTGCTTCGAATTCTGGAACCTGCGAAAGAGGGTTTGTGAATAATCCATGGGTAAAAAAATTTCTTTGAGCTTTTTCTCCATCTTGCTCCATGTCTTAATCTTTTCTTTTCCCTTTCTAATTCATTCCTTTTGGAGGTGATCCCACCATATCATTGCATGTCCTTTTAATTTTGTGCATGCAAACTTCATCTTCTTTTCTTTTCTCATAGGCTTCCATTCAAAAAAATTCCCTATCTCATTTAGCCAATCTATTAATTCTTCTGGCTTAAGACTACCAGCATAGTCTAAAATGTCAATCTTGATTGCTTCACTCCTTCCTTCCAAAGCCTTGATAACTCTATCTTTATAGCTCATTTCTTCCAACCTCTCTTCTATATTTTCTTCATTTTGGTCAGCACCTCTTCGGTTTCCCTCTTGATTAGATTCATTCCCTCGTATTCCTTGATTATATATTCACTCACTAAGTCATTCAATCTTCATCTACATGTCCATCATCAATATTTTCATCGGCATGAAACCTCCTCTTCCTCTTCCTCTTCCTCTCCCAACCATCTTCCCACTCTGATACCAAATGATGTAGCACACAACTCTCTATTAACAGTGAAACTTAATTACAAGACAAATAAACATAGATTTGAAACCTTCACTATTATCCATTCATCATTGATTACTTCTACAATTCTTTGCAAACTCTTAAATAACCAAAAAACCTATAAAATCAAGAAATCTAAAAATTACCCTTTTTGGTAGTATTTTCCCATAGTTGTTTTTTGCCATTTTTGGTAATTTTCAAAACAACACCGAAAAAGCTAAGTTTTTTCCTAAACATGTTGTCGACTAAGTTAGAATGAATTTCCAACTAATATTCGAGAATAGAAACACAAATGTGGATTTATTACAAAATAAAACTTTCTACAAACTAGAGAAAAAACACTAAAAGCTGATTTCGAAGCCCTAAATGAAACTTTCAACTCCCAAAAATGTGCCAAAATAGACCCCAATTGATTTGAGATCATTGGCAAAACAAATGGCACCTCCTAAAGCATGCACCCAACTTTTTTTTTGCAAAAACCTAGACCCGAGTCAAAAGTTATGACTTCCGGAAGTTTCTGCATTAGTTTATGACCGGCGGAAGGTTCTACATCATATATATATATATATATATATCTGTATATATATATATATATATCTGTATATATATATATATATCTGTATATATATATATATACATATTTATGTATATATGTATGTATGTATGTATATATATACATACACACACAGATATATATATATATATATATATATATATATATATATATATATATATATATATATATATATATATATATATATATATATGAATGCAAATAAAACTTGATATGAAGATAGAACAAATAGCTCAGATACATAATTCTTGCATATCCTCTAAAAACATCATATTGGGTCTCATCCAACAATTATTCTATTTAGCTTCTGCTTGTTGGGAACCAATTATAGGGACTTTAATGTTCTTATTTCCTTCAAGTGTCCGGACTCTTAAGTTATGAAATTAAGTTCCTCTAAATTTATCAGTATAGTGAACTGTGACTACACTAGTGGAGAGAAGATCTTAGTTAACTTTTGTTTAGGAAGGTATTGGAGATGGCCAAATACTATATTTACTATTCCTTTCAAGAGTCTACTGCACCATTAATTACTATTAGGTATTAGGGTATACAACAAATTTAGGCCAGAATCTCTTAGCATGTTTTAGTAAATATATTCCAAAAATCAGCTTAACTTGTATGTTTTCAGAACTAACAAACTTCCTTCAAGAAATGAAAAAGAGTCTTCCTCGAACCACTACTATACATTAATAAAAATTAATTTTGAGAGATAAATCATTGTTAACTTATTGATCTTGAGAGTATCAAGAAGAAAATAAACCTAAAATAGGGGTGCTCAATACAATGATGGGCCTCAGTGATGAGACAATGGAATACCATGCTTAATATCTAGAGGGCTAAATGCATAGAGAAAGGATGCCTAAAAATAGAGAAGTATGGGTTGCCTTACAAAGTACCCTCCCCTACCATCTTTTTGGGATTAGTCACTCTCTAAATTAAATGGGGGAGGAATTGCCCTAGAGATACCTCTGTAATGAGGTTAGGTGGATGGTTTACTAGGATGGTTTGATAAAAAGTAAGGTCCTACCAGGGATCTAAATCTCTACATTGTGAAAATACATTGCTTTACTTTGTGAAAAAGAAAGCTTAAAGATTTGTAATGAATTAACTATATATATATATATATATATATATATATATATATATATATATATATATATATATATATATATATATATCTGTGTGTGTGTGTGTGTGTGTGTGTGTGTGTGTGTGTGTGGTTCGATGCACAAAGTTGGGTACTAATTCCGTAGAAGTTCACAGCCAAAAAAATTTGGGACAAGAAATGGGCACCCATTTTTAAAAATTTGGACGCTCATTTAGGTTCAAGAACCTGATCCATATTAAAAAATTGGTCACCCATTTCGTATCAAGAACACAAAGCAAAATGGGTACCTATTTTTAACAAAACAGGTGCCTATTTTTTTAAAATCAGGTTCCCATTTCGTAAACCTATTTTTTTTTGTTTTAACCATTTTGCATGTCATTTTCACAACTTGGAAAATGGGATTACATTTTGCAGAGCATAGGTGCTCATTTCAGCTTCTCATACCGACCCCGTCAACCATTTTTCTCTTGTTCCAAGTATGTACTCTTGTTTTTTTATTATTTTTTATTATTTTTTTCATAAAACAATATAGTTTGAAGTTATTTTTAATTAAAAAATGTAGTTTAATGTAGTTTTTTAATTTATCATGTAAATTTAATTATATTTTATGTTTTAATTAGTTCTGGTTTTAGTTTACTTTGTAAATTATCGTACCAAAGTAGAAAATTATTAAAACTTGTAATTTAACCCTAGGTAGTAAACAAAAATGTAAATCTAGACACAATTGAATTACGAAAACATAAATTTAGACATGTAAATAAAATAAGAAACCATATGTCGAATTTTTTTTTACCTAAACAAAACTAAAATAAAAAATTATACCTGTAGAAAAAGTAAACCTACACTGTTCTAAAACAAGAAACTCTCTCTCTCTCTCTCTCTCTCTCTCTCTCTCTCTCTCTCTCTCTCTCTCTCTCTCTCTTTCCTGTCCTCTCTCTCTCTAAAAAATGTTAAAACATGTTTCAAATCAAAACCTTTCGAAACATAGAGATTTAAAAACATAAAAAAATTTGGAATCTTTTTTCAACCTTAGGTGTACATTCTTAAAAAACAACATTTGAACATTTGTCTTGATTATCTTTGTAACCTGTAAAATGTTTAACTTATATGTTAATTTTTAAATTATGACATGTAATTATTTTTATTTAATTCTCTATGTGTGTGTGTATGTAAGGTAAAATGTTTAAATTATTTGTTAATTTTTAATTATTTAAGTGTCTCTTTGTAAGGTAAAATGTAATTTTTATGTTAATTGTAGATTTTCATGTTTTTATATGTAAAGAGATTATAAAAATGGATGATTTTAACATTGGTGAACTTTTAGGTCAGCAAGCTCCACCACCACCTCCACCTACAAAGTTGAGAGACAATATTAGGAGAAATGTAGAGGCCATAATGAGAGATTTAAATACTATTAGGCATGATCCCTATCTATCTCCCTAGCTACTACGCCTTGTAGATAGCATGCAAGGCATAGTAGATTCTGCACATACATTAGACTCTGAGATTGATAGTTTTCAGTCATGGAGGGAGACTATGAATGCATATTATGCTGATGACCTCTCTTATAAAGAGGTCAATAATTTAAAAATTATAAAAAGTGATATGACACTTTATTTTTTAAACCCTAAAACAAGTGAACAGATGCTTGGAAAGAAGCCACATATTTCTATTAGATGGTGTCAAAACCCTGGTATAGCGGAGAATTTTTGGGAGCGGCGGTGGATGGTATTTGACCATCCACCACATGCTAATCATGAGGTTGTTAGGAATGGGAACACTGAGGAGGGGGGTTGAATCAGTGTTCACTGAATTAAATCTTTTTGTTTAGCTCTTTAATCTCAAATTGAATGCTTAAGTACTGAAATGAACATTAACATAAAAAACATAAAACATAAAACATAACACCAATATGGCTATGGGGAAACCCAAATAGGTAAAAACCCCAGTGGGAATTGACACCCACTAGTATTCTGTACTAGTGTTTTATGATCCTTGTTAGAAGATCCTTAACCCTGTTAGGAGTTTCTTTACAATATATTTAGTACAATGACCTAGTCAAGGGTTGGACCTTGTTAGGAGTCTTTTACAATAACCCTATTAGGGGTGTGGACTCATTGTCCTAGAGCTCACTGCTGTCATGCCCCACAAGGGAACCAGGAAAGAGAACAAAGATTCTCTTTAGAAAAGAAAACCTAAGTAACGAATTATGAAAATTTTTGAACTTTAAAAGATTTGCATGAACAATCCATAAACATCATTTAACTTACATTCCTTCCAAGGTTCCCTTATAGTACATTTATAATTATTTTAAGATCATTAAGTGTACTAACTCTTAAAGCATAACCTTAGAAATTCTTTAGAGAGAAATATAAATGCTATCATTTGATTACTAACCAAATTGATTCCATCAATATTCCCTAAACCTTATTTCATAAACATTTAAAGCATAATCTTTGCAAAAGAATTTATCTAGGAGTTAAACTATTTCTCATATGAAATTAACACATTTGTTTTACTAACTTTTCTTGAACAATAGTAATAAGAAACATGCCACTTTGCTTCCAACAACAATAATACATATTGACTTTCATTCTCATAATTTTCCTAGATATACCCTTCCCAATTACATGAATGCTTACAATATATCTTCTACTATACAAGGCCTTATAGGATTACATGAATATGAATAACACTTTACAATATTTTTGCAATTTTCTTTATAAGATAAAACATGAAAAATAGTCAGAAATATCTTCAACAACTTCTGATGCTCCATGAATATCACAAACACGAACAATACCTCGAAAAAAATCACCACCCAACCACGTGGATCCACAAAGGTCCACTCCCCCATGCTAGGAGATAAACACCAAGGTCCACAAGGAAGTGATATCTAGGCAGTACCTAGGGTTGGAGTAACCTTTCCCAAATAACAACTGAAAATAAAATTAAAGTACAAACCCTTTCCCAAAAAGTTCTAAGGCTAGATGGAAACTCTAAGTGAAAAGCTAGGTTTCCTACCCTTACCAAAACATCATAGAAACATAACACTCAAATTTGGAGAGATTTTTAGAGGGTTTGGTGTGTGGAAGAGAGAGGGAAATAAAGTTTTCTTTGAATACAAATGAAAAGCTTTACAACATTCATGTTCTCTGCCATGAGGGTATAGCCAACCCCTTTGTATTTAAAGAAAAACTCCATTCCAATGCAAATGAGATTTTAAATGGATTTATATAATATTAGTTTCTATTATTAACCATTTCCATACAAGTTTTATTTATTTTTATGAGGCTTTGAATAGAGGAAGTCATCATTTACATTGACTATCCTTGTTATTGATTTGGTGCAATCGATCAATTGTTTTGAAGCTTTAATGAGCACATAGGCTCTTCAATTTATTTGGTTATTATGGATTATGAGAGAAGCATATTAATATATAAGTATGTGTTATTAAGTTTTTGGATGTAGGTATATACAAGAGATTAAAAATAGAGATCACTCATTGACGAACAATACAGTATCAGAAAAAATGACCCTCAGTGCGGGGGCCATAACTTTCAAACCAACTGTTGGATCTTTATGAGCTTCAGATATGTTTTACAAAACCTAATTACGCCCATCCTTAGTAGAGCGATTGAGGATTTTTTATCTGAATAAAAAGTTATAGACATCTGAGTATGAGTCTATCTAGAGGGCAGATATCTGTCATGTTAGGATAGTCATAGATAAGATTATTGTTTAAATAAATTTGATCCTGTGTTGATGAATTTTATTATTATTAAAAATAATAGGATAGTTTTTATTTCTCTAGGTTTGTGTACATATAATTAATGATACTATCTTTTTCCTAGAGAGTAGGCAAGAGTAGTTACATAGTTTGCAATCTAAATCACAACCTATATTTTCTAGCAAGTAAACAAACAATATAGCTTCACAGAAAATATAATAACACACAAAAGAATAAATAATCATTTGTACAATAAAATATTTACTATATATCTATCCTTTCTCCTAAGTCCCTTGACACAGGAAAAACAAACATAATACAATATAATAATATATTCTTCATATTGCCTGTACACGTGAAGCAACCACAAATACAAAACAAAACAATCACACAAATGAAATAAGGAGGAGCATCTTGCAGGATAGCTCCTACCTAGATTCTGGAGAAGACAACCATTGAAGAAGGAGGAATCAATCAACTTGGCCTACTTCCAGCACTCCACCAAAGCCTCCCAATTGTAGACACCACCTTTTCCAAATATAAAATAATCAATAATGATATCCTAAAATTAAGATCAATTCTCCTATGAATAATCCAGCCAAAAACCCTCCCTAAATACAATATCCTCTCAAAGCAATAATCCAATTTCTTGAGTCTCCTTTTTAGCCAACCCCCCTATCCTTCAAATATCTCTCCTGTAAATAGGTTGAAGGATTGGTTGCACGGGAAAATCAACTGCTGTAACCATCCCAACCAAAAGATAGTTTATAGTTTAGGATTTAATTTATTCATTAAAGCCATTCACGGGAAGGGAATAGCTAATTCAATATTATTAATAATAAAATCTAATATGAGAGCCTCATAAATATTAATAAACTAATGTTATTTTTCTTTATTTAAGGAAAAGAAAATAATTTATTACTATTATTACTTATCACCATATTTACTAAAGCTATGGTAAAAGTTTTACCATCTAATAATTAATCCTTTAAGTAAATAATTTATTTATTATTATAATTTAAAATACAATTACTTTCACACACTAATATTTATTAAATATATATATGCAACCATAGGCATATGTGTGCACCCATATGCTTATGTGTATATATATTATTATAATATTATTAAAAATAATAATATTATTAATATCATATTATTAAAAACAATGTTATTATTAATATCATAAAAATCTTATTATTATGGTATTATAAAATATTATTATCCAATCAAATAATAAATCATATTCCATACAAAGTAAAATCAGGATATATATATTTATATATATTATATATATATGTGGTGATCGCTAACACAAGATGGTCTAACAAGATTAGTGAAATTAAGCACAACATTCAATACTCGCATGAAATAAATTATCTACGAGAAATAATCAAGCATATTATTAAAAACAATTAAAGCTACCATATCCAAACCTTAGTCTCCTAAAATGAAAGGGACAAGAACAAGAAACAAGATCACCATAATCTAACAAACTGTTATACATAATGATATATCAACAACACAAGGGATTGACTCAAGAACTCCCTGCCTAAAGGTCAAAAGGGTTAGAGGTTGAGTTCCTTCTCATGGAACCTTGGTGATATCTCCGTAACAACAACAACGATTGAGAATTTTGAGGGCTCACTCAAACCTGTAGGACCAGGTCGAGACGATGCCCGGTACCTACAAGCCTGCATCACAGAGAAGAGATACATGCGCATAGATATATACAATAAGGCATTTGCAAACAGATGACTAGGACTGATACATCGTGTGTACCTCAACTAAGTGAGTAACTACAACTTCATCCTGAGTAATGAAACACATCAATCACATATACATAAAACATGAGAAATCACATATATATAATGGTTAGCTTCCAAATCCTTGGGTTAGCTCTCTAAATCTTCATAAGCATATACAAGATAAATGATTTCCAATTTCATAAACAATAAACAATAATTATAACTGAGTATGTCTAAATATCTAATAAGCATATCATCATCATAAACATAAATGTGAATACATAGCTCTAACCATCATAATGTAATGTCCAAATCAAAGAGTCCAAGTATAATTATCAGAGAGGTTATTACAACTGCTCAAGTGGAAAAGGCTACAACCTTCTGATCTTAGATACACACTATATCTACTAGATGAACCACCACTATGACAGTGCTTGTCTAATTAGTTCCTTTGATGCGTTGATGTTTTGACCTCTTACAAAGCTCTAATACATCTTATCAACCCTTCGCATACTTCTACTCTACTTGTTTCAACTCTACAAAAACTCTCATACTTAATTACAATGACGCATATATTATTTATATGCTCATACAAAAAAATTAACTAGGTCCGCCCTTTAACCGATTACACACAATGCTTCCAATTGAATTGGCCCAAGCGTGTTTACAAAAAAATATAATTACATGTCGGCAACCTAAATACAATAGGTGCATAGACCTTACACAACAATAATATAACCACTAACCAAAATACCAACAGTCAACTGCTTGCACTGTTCTTCTCTAGCATTCACTGTCTGTACAACTTGAACTCTCTGTATCTTTCTCATACTAAATGTTCTAATCATGCACTCTTAGAATTGGAATGAATATTATCTTACCAACTTCACTTCTAGGGTGCATACCATAATACTATCATATGCACATGCATTGATGCTCTGATCTTCAGGTACTCTGTAAACTATCCAATCTTCAACACTTAGCCAATTTTTGATCTTCTCATCAAGTGCACTAACTCCAAAACACTATATGATTTTGTTTCCATAATGAAAACACTATATTAAGTCATATACACCAGTATAGTCAACTTTACAACAATATCCCCCTTTGTCATTGATGGCAACAAAGGAATATGGCATAGTTGCTAACTGATCTCTTATTCAAAAAACTTCTATCTTATATCTCCCTTATACATATCTATAACTCCATATTGTATACATACTCCCCCTTTGACATTAATGAAAAAGGTGCTTCAAAATTGTATCTACAAATACTTATAGTGAGAGAACATCCGGATATGCTATCTATAAGTTTTGGATCTCTATCTTCCAAAATGTAATTAATGAATTTACAATCTGGAGATGGGCACATAATGCATACTATAGCTTATCCGTCTTCTCCAATTCTGAAATAGGACCTTGACCACATGTCACCATGGTGGCATCGATCTCCTTGACATTTTGATTAAGTATATCTAGTGAGGGTGCAAGAGCATTTCTAAGCTGAGTCTGCCTAACCCTTATTTTTGACATCTCCTTTTCTCCCTTCTCAACTTTGTCAATTTGTCCTTGATATACATTATTGCACATATTTACATCAATGGATGGGTCTTTCACTAATTTCTTTACTTTCTCTATCATAACTTCTACCTCTTGTATTTTCTTGAAATGGTCATCAGTTAACTTGTCATGATCCATACAGTCAACAATAATTTTTCTTCCTTTTTTTGCAAACTCTTTCAAAGTTGCTTGTCCAAATTTGAGTGAGCTAAGGTCTAGTGAGAAGTTACTGACCAACTCATTTAGTCTTTTCTGCATATACTTCTCTGCAACTAATGATGCTGATTTTTCCAAGCTAGAGAAATTACTCTTGAACTATGAAATAACTGCACTCACATCATCAACGAAGTGTACCTTGGACACTTTCTTATCTATTGGTAACAAGTTGTTCATGATTTTTACTGATTCTACAAGGAGGGGATTTCTCATTACCTATTTATCCTTGGCCTTCTCCATAGATAATACACTGAACTTGATTAGGTCTTCTTCTCCCCATGAATCCAAACTAGTTGTGTCAGGTGTTAAACTTGACAACAATGCTTCTAAGGGTAGTGGAGTGATAGGAGTGATATCTTCTACTTATTACTTTACTTTGAATAGCATTTCAACAAATGGCTCATTTCCTTTTTCTTCTTCTTTTTATTTCTCCTCTTCCATCTTTTTTTCTTCTTCTTCTTCTTCTTCTTCTTCTTTTCTTCTTCTTTTTCTATTTCTTTTTTTTTCTACTTCTTTCTTTTCTTCTTCCACTTTTGTCATATCTTCAATCAGTATTTCTTGTAGATTGGGAGAAGTGTTACTACATAAATTCTTATCCTCTTGAGTGCTTACAGAAGCTTCTTCAAATTTGTTCAGATCAATGTCTGAGGCTGCCATTACAATTTCAACATTGTCAATGAAAATTATTTCATCCTTGTGTGCTTCTGCCATAGGTGTAGGATTCTCTACCTTTGTGGGTACTACAACTGCAGGTGCTGAGTCCTGAAGACCTACCACTGATGCATTAGTGGTCTTTTCCATCTTGACTTCCTTTGAGGGCACTTGAGCTATGGGCGCAGTAGATGGGTACATGTTCCTATTCATGAAGACCTTCTCAAATGCTTTCTCTATTTCCTTAGCCACCAATTCATAGTTTTTGTCCATTTTATGCAGGGTCCTTGACTTGGTTCTAAGATGTGGCTTCACCAGATCTAATAATAACTTCTTTTCTTCTAGCGAGCATACTAGGAGGGTTTCATCTAAGGTCTTTTCCATTATCCTTAGGTCCTCTTCAATGGCCTGTCTCTTTTGGAATTCTAGGATGTTCCACACGTTACCTAGAATCATAATTTTCAATTCTAGGATTATCTTTTTGAACTTTAGCATATGTTTGACAATCATTCCATGAATTTCTGACTTGTCTATTTCACTATATTTTTCATAGAACTTCTGATGCAGGAGCATCCTGGGTGTAAGAGCAATCTTGCATCACCCAAAAATATTTTTGTTTTTATATTCAATAAGGGCTATTTTGTGCAGAGCTGCTATTTATGGAAAGTTACTATTTTTGGTCATTTTTGTATGTGCTTAGAATGATCTGATTTCTTTCTTGGAGGTTCATTTTGGTCATATAAGTCTGCCAGTAAAGTTTCATTGCTAGATCAAGTGTATATTGGAAGATATTGAAGATTTTCGGTATTGGCAGCAGGGTACAGAAACTTTGAACTCAGTTTTGAAGGCTTTAGAGGCCCCAAATGAGGTCAAAAATTTGGGTGATAGGTGCTTGCACGGGTCAAGCCTATAGAGCGCTTCGTGGCATTTTTGAAATGGGGTTATAATAGCCGATCGGGTCAACTGGTGATGACTTATGGTCTTTAGAAGTTGGGCCACCTGAAATGGAAGAAAATAATTTTCTTCAAAATTTATGTTCAGGTTTCAAAGGTTATCTTGAGCCAACTATGATGTAATGAAATGTAAAATAAAATAATTCTAAGTTTGGTCAGCCTTATTGGCTAAAATTCTGGAACCTTCCCAGGCGGTGGAAAATTGCCTATATAAGGAAGGCTGTATTATTGTCTTAGGCAGTTCAGAATAGTTCTGGGTAGTAGATCTAGGTAATAGTTCGAGGCTTTGTCCTACAGAATATTGTAAGGGAATGCCCATGTGGCTTTGCATGTTGTAATTCTAAAAATTTATAATTCCACATTTGTGGAGATAATAAGAAGCCAATTTTCTATTCTTGCATATTATTGTTGTTATTTCCCTATGTCAGCTATGTGTTTGTGGTATTAAGGGGAGAACCCTTCATCAAGTTGTTTCAGAGCTAGGTTGTTCCTGAGTGTGTAAATAGATCACCGACTGTGAGGCAGTTTGCACCAGGACCGTGGTTAGGGTTCCAACATGCATCGCGAAAATGCCTCCACGAAGAGAACGTGGCGGAAGGGTTGGTGTTGTGACACCTGAGGTTAGAGAGCTGCAGAGACAAGTGCGAGCATTGCAAGAAGAGATTCATAGAGGAATGAATCTTAATGTCAGAGATGAAAGTGAGGATGAAGCTCAAGAAGAATATCAAGAAGGAGAAGCTGAAATTGTGAACCAGGAGGAAGAAAGACTTTTTCAGGCAATTTCCAAGATTGGGAAAAGACCTAAGATTGAGGTTCCTACATTTTTTGGAAATCTTAACCTAGAGGAATTGATTGACTAGATCAATGAATGTGAGGAATATTTTGAGTACGAAGATGTTGAGGATCCTGATAGGGTCAAATTTGTGAAGGCCAGATTGAAAGGTCATGCGAAGATCTGGTGGCAAGAAATTTAGTTGGAGGGAAATAGAAGAGGGAAAGATAAAATCACGAGATGGGATCGGATGGTGGATAAATTGAAGCGACAGTTCATTCCTATTGATTATGAGCTTGACCTACTAAAGAAAATGCAAAGTTTGAAGCAAGCAAGAAGACCTGTTCAGGAGTATACAGAGGAGTTCTATTGACTCCTCATTAGAACGGGCCATGCAGAAGTTGATAAGGAGAAAGTTTCCTATTACCTTAATGGGTTGAGGCTGAGCATTCAGGAGGAGCTGAATCTGGTTTGAATGAACAGTATTGAAGAGGCATACCAGTTTTCCCTAAAAGTAGAGGAAAAGTTGAACAAGAAGTTTGAGAGCAGACAAAACGGAAGAGGTCACGGTGGAAGATCTAGCAGATGGTCATATGGTGGCCGAAATGAAGATCTGAAAAAGAAGGATGAGGCCAGTAGCAGTCAGAATTAGTGAGAAAATAATTCCAGTCACTTCCAGGATCAGAATAATAGAGATCAGAGAGGAAGAGGAAGAGGACAAGGATCTGGAAGAGGTGGCTTCCGTGGAACATATTTTCAATGTGGAGAAGAAGGTCATAGGGCATTTGAATGTCCTCAACACAAAGGAAGAATAGAAAGGAGAAATGAAGGCTAGGATAGAGTTGCACATGTAGATGAGGATGCTAGATCATCAAATTCTGAAGATGCTGAAAGAGGAGAAACATTGATTAACAAAAGAGTCCTGTTGAGTGGTGAGAATGAACCTGAGCAAAGGAGGAGCCTGTTTCGCACCAGGTGCAAGTGTGAAGGTAAATGTTGTGATGTGATTATTGATAGTGTAAGCACTAACAATTTGGTGTCAGAAGAGATGGTGACAAAGTTGAAGCTCAAGAGATAGAAACACCCACATCCATATCGGATTGCCTGGGTACAGGATGACCACAAGGTCATGGTCAATGAACAATGCCTGGTGAAGTTCAAGATTGGTGGATACCAAGATGAGGTATTGTGTGATATCATATCTGTCATATGTTGTTGGGTAGACCATGGCAGTTTGACAGATGTGCTATACATGATGGTCGTGCGAATACCTATTCCCTGACAAATGATGGAGTGTGACATAAGCTAAAACCATTGAAGGAGACTGAAGAAAAGGTATGTGGTAATACAAGGATAACTTTTGTTGATGGAAAAAATTTTCTAGATGGTATGAGGCATGAGCATGTATGTTTTGCTTTAATTCCAAAAGCTGGTAAAGAGGAAGTAGAAGATGTTCCTGTATAAGTGGCAGATTTGTTGAATGAGTTTCAGGATATTGTATCCGATAATGTGCCTGATGGATTACCACCTGTCAGGAAGATCAGTCATCAGATGGACTCGATCCCAGGAGTGAGTTTGCCGAATAAGGTAGCACACAGAATGACACTTGTAAAAAGTGAGGAGTTGAACAGACAAGTACATGAACTGTTACAGAAAGGATTGATCCGTGAGAGTCTGAGTCCCTATGCTGTACCAGCGGTATTAGCACCAAAGAAAAATGGAGAATGGAGGATGTGTATAGATTCTAGGGCAATAAACAAGATCACAATCAAGTACAGGTTTCCATTGCCACGAATGGATGATATTATGGACTGTTTGAGTGGAGCTGTGTATTTCTTAAAGATAGATTTGAAGAGTGGATATCATCAGATTCAAATTAGAGAAGGAGATGAATGGAAGACTGCCTTCAAGACAAAGGAAGGACTATATGAGTGGTTAGTCATGCCTTTTGGGCTAACCAATGCACCAAGCACTTTCATGCAGCTCATGAACGAGGTTCTAAAAGAATTTCTAGGTAAGTTTGTCATTATTTACCTACATGATATTTTGATCTTTAGTAAGACATTGGATGAGCATATGATGCATATTCGTATCGTATTTGAGAAGTTGAGAGAAGAGAAATTGTTGATTAATTTGAAAAAGTGCAGTTTTGTGAAGAAAGAGTTGGTGTATTTGGGGTTTGTAGTTTCAGGAGAAGGTCTAAAAATGGACCCAGAGAAGGTACAGGCTATCCTTGAATGGCCTACTCCAAGGAGTGCTATTGAGGTAAGATCTTTTCATGGTCTAGCTAGCTTTTACAAAAATTTTATTAGAAATTTTAGCAGTATTTTTGGACCCTTGACTGAAACAACGAGAGGGGATAGAAAAGAGTTTAAGTGGACTAATGGGGTACAAAAGAGTTTTCAATTGTTGAAACACAAAGTTACAGAACAACCTATTTTAGCACTTCCAGATTTTAATAAGGTGTTTCAAGTAGATTGTGATGCTAGTGGTACTGCAATAGGAGCTGTTATGAGCCAAGAAGGTAAACCTGTTGCTTATTTTAGTGAGAAGTTAAATGATGCCAAGAGGAAATATTCTGTTTATGATCAGGAATTTTATGCTATAGTTCAGGCATTAAAGAAGTGGAGACATTATCTTCTTCCTAAGGAGTTTGTTTTGTATACTGATCATCAAGCTTTGCAATATTTGAATAGTCAAGGAAAGTTGAATCAGAGGCATTTGAAATGGGTTGAGTTTTTGCAGAGTTATACATTTATTTTGAAACACAGGAGTGGAAAGTCTAATAGGGTTGTAGATGCTCTTAGTAGAAGGAAACTATTGATGACAGAAATGTAGATTGAAGTGGTTGGGTTCAAGGAATTCAAGAATTTGTATCCAGAGGATCTTGATTTTGGTGAAGCTTGGAAAGCTTGTACAGAACCTGTTACTCTAGACAGGATGAAATGGTTGGATTTCATCATCTAGGATGATATGCTATTTAGAGGGAGTCAGTTGTGCATTCCACGAAGTTCTATGAGGGAGAATCTCATGAAGGAGAAGCATAGCGGAGGATTGGCTGGACATTTTGGTTGTGATAAAACCCTTGGTTTGGTTAGTGAGAATTACTATTGGCCACAGTTGCAGCAAGATGTGAAGAAGTTTGTACAGAGTTGCAGAGTATGTCAGATGGCGAAAGGAGTGAAGCAGAATATAGGATTGTATCAGCCATTACCCATACCAGAGAAGCCTTGGGAGGATATCAGCATGGACTTTGTTCTTGGTTTATCGAGGACTCAGCAGGCACATGATTCAATTTTTGTAGTGGTTGACAAATTTTCAAAGATGGCACATTTCATTCCCTGCAAGAAGACTAATGATGCTATTCATGTAGCAAAATTATTTTTCAGAGAAGTAGTGAGACTTCATGGTTTGCCAAAGACCATAGTTTCAGATCGGGACACTAAGTTTGTTGGATATTTCTAGCGTACATTGTGGAAGAAGTTGAAGACAGATTTGAAGTTCAGTTCATCACATTATCCATAGACTGATGGATAGACAGAGGTGGTGAATAGGAGTTTGGAAAATTTGCTGAGATGTTTGGTTGGAGATAAGCCAACAGGATGGGATTTGATTTTACCATAGGCAGAATTTGCATACAATAATTCTGTCAATAAGAGCACTGGTAAATCACCATTCCAAATTGTATATGGAAGTAGTCCAAGAAATGCATCCGAATTGAGGAAGATAGATAAAGGAGAAATAAGTAGTGCTGAAGCTGAAGATTTTGTAGAACACTTGAAGAACATCCATGGGGAGGTGAGGAAGCATATTACCAAGATGAACGCACAGTATAAGGCTAAGGCAGATGAGAAAAGGAGGTATAAAGAATTTCAGGTTGGTGATGAAGTCATGGTTCATTTGTGGAAGGAGCGGTTTCCAGTTGGTACATATAACAAGCTGAAAATGAAGAAGTTTGGACCATGTAGGATACTGAAGAAACATGATTCAGGAAATGCATATGAGGTAGAATTGCCTACTAAGCTAAATATTTCACCAATGTTTAACATTTCAGATCTGACAGAGTATCATGAAGGAGGTGTTGAAGATGAGATCACAGCAGCACAGTGGAGTATTCCAGCAACTAGTTCAGACACTAAGGAGATTGAAGATATACTGGACAGTCATGTTGGCAGAAGCACAAAGAACAAGACATATGAAGAATATCTGGTCAAGTGGAAAGGACGACCTGTTGAAGATTCATCATGGCTGACAAAGGAGGAGGTTAGCCATCTTGGTTTTCCTCTACACACCTGAGTCGTGATAGGGTCACTTCTCAAATTACCCTGAGTGTCTGATGCAGGAGCATCCTGGATGTAAGAGCAATCTTGCATCACCCAAAAATATTTCTATTTTTATATTCAATAAGGGCTATTTTGTGCAGAGTTGCTATTTATGGAAAGTTACTATTTTTGGTAATTTTTATGTGCTCAGAATGATCTGATTTCTTTCTTGGAGGTTCATTTTGGTCATATAAGTCTGCCAGTAAAGTTTCATTGCCAGATCAAGTGTATATTGGAAGATATTAAAGATTTTTGGTATTGGCAGCAGGGTATAGAAACTTTGAACTCAATTTTGAAGGCTTTAGAGGCCCCGGATGAGGTCAAAAATTTGGGTGATGGGCACTTGCGCAAGTCAAGCCTGTAGAGCGCTTCGTGGTGTTTCTGAAATGGGGTTATAATAGCCGATCGAGTCAACTGGTGATGACTTATGGTCTTTGGAAGTTGGGCCACCTGAAATGGCGAAAAATAATTTTCTTCAAAATTTCTGTTCGGGTTTCAAAGGTTATCTTGAGCCGAATATGATGTAATTAAATGTAAAATAAAATAATTCTAAGTTTGGTCGGCCTTATTGGCTAAAATTCTGGAACCTTCCCAGGCGGTGGAAAATTGCCTATATAAGGAAGGCTGTATTATTGTCTTAGGCAGTTCAGAATAGTTCTGGGTAGTAGATCTGGGTAATAGTTCAAGGCTTTGTCCTACAAAATATTGTAAGGGAATGCCCATGTGGCTTTGCATGTTGTAATTCTAAAAATTTGTAATTCCACATTTGTGGAGATAATAAGAAGCCAATTTTCTATTCTTGCATATTATTGTTGTTATTTCCCTATGTCTGCTATGTGTTTGTGGTATTAAGGGGAGCACCCTTCATCATCTTCCCTACTTGATCTATCCTTCCTTCATCAATGATCCTTGTACTCAACACACTTAGATTGGGTTTGAAGCTTACTTCTAGGGGTGCTTGAGTATTCTTGCTATTCCTTGTTACTCGCGAGGGTGGATGACCAGTGCTAATCTATTTCTTCCGCTTAGGCATTTCATTATACTTAGGAGGAGGAGCAAGGTCAATGGTTTCCTTGGACGTAGAAGGGGTATCATCTATTTTATCCTTTAGATCATCAGATTTCTCAATTTTCACCTTCTTCATCTTTGGGTCATCAAATTCTTTCTTTGCTGCAGTTGTGCTCTCTAATTCCAAAGCAATCTTCTCTTTCCTTTCTTTGTCTAGGTCTTCTTGAGACACTCAATGAGTTCTCAAAATTTCTGAAGTAACCTTGGCAACTTTTCATTTTGTTGCTGCACTATTCAGTACAACAACTACTTCTCTTGTTTTCTCTTCATAAATCCCCCATCTAGGTTCATTGGGGTCCTTAGGTGCTGACAAAAGAACTTGAGCATAAGCCTCTAGAATAGGCTCTTCAACTTCATATCCCAGTGGATGAATCCACTTTGTTCTTGGTTCAACAACCTCCATGCATGTTGTATTAGTTTCCACCATGAAACAAATTATGTCCTTGTATTTCTCAACAATAATTTCCATAATCCTATATCTCATTTGCATTTTGACCCTAAATGTCTTCAATTCTAGAGTCATGTAATCCTTAAGGCCCTGTTTGGCTCAAGCATTTGTGAAAAGATGGATTTGAGTGAAATCCATAATATGTCAAATGATGGATTTGAAATCCTGGAAATATATTTTTGGACCCATTTGGTTGACCCGGAAGATGGATTGCCAAATCCATCTTCCACGTTTGGTTCCAATTTTCAAAATTAGAATTGGAAATGACAATGGTTTTGGTTTTCATTTTTCCTCTAAGTCGCATGAATTTGAAAAAAAATCAGAGAGATCTACTTGGCCGACTGTAATTTGCTTGGGGAATCCCAACTTTTATCTTCAATTTCATAGATCTGGGCCTTTTGGATCTTTCTAATAATCAGTTTAGGGGCTCTATTCCAAAGGAAATGTACACCAAAGATTAGGTATTTGTATAAGAGCTAAGACAATAGGTGAGGAAGTGGAGAGTGTAATTCCCCGCCAGGCAACCCAAGAGGACAAGACATAAAACCTCTATAAAATGCAATTAGTGAATTTTTTTATTTTATTATTTTATTTTAACTAAAATAATATTCATCATTCCACTTCATATTTCTAAAAGAAGAAATAATTTTCTACGACTTGAATGTAAGATTTATACAACTTAAGTCCTCCCGGGTTCCCTAACGTTGCTACTAAAGCAACATCATATAAACCATTTACATGCATAAGATATTCATGGAATCATGAGCTTAAAAGATCTACATTCATTTTAATGCACCAAGTTAAATGTCCCTAACTTATTTCTTATATTAAACATAGGTTAATCATCCAACCTCATTATTCCTTTTATCAACTCATTCCATAAATTCATATTGATTTCATCTACATCTACTATCCTTTATATCACTTTTCTCTAATAATTTAGGTAAGAGATTAATATTCATTAAGGTAGGCATTATCCTAGGTACTTCATTAACATGAACCAAGTATTAACATTATAATCAAGTTACTATTTTATTGCATTGTTTCATAACCATTCATTGTTAATAATTCCAATCACTAACCTATCATTTCTCAATAATTTCCTTGGATCTTTTCATCAAGAGAGAATACATTATTTTTGTGATACATCATTATATATAACTATATTTAAGATTATTTCCTTTACATATGGACAATATAAGAGGATAGGAGAAATAACATAAATACTTTCTTTTAATGCTAGTAACATGTCCAATATTCCACATTCTTTTCCCTTTCTTTTACCTAGAACTACCCATTCCCTTAGCATTGCCTTGAATTGAGATTACATCAATACTACAAGACTCCTTTTAGGAGATTAAAATTACATGAATACAGATACATAAGTACATCTCAACATATTAAAATATCCAATAAGAAATCTTCAACTACAGATTTGGAAAGGAATATGTGCTAGGATCATCCAAAGAATCACGATCAATACCTTGATATAAATATTAACCACCCAACCATGTGGAACCAATAGGCCCACTCCCCCGAGCTAGGAGATAGAACCAAAGGCCCATACAAGAGGTAACAACTAGGAAATTCCTAAGGTGGTGATAAAATTTACCCAAAGTCACAACACAAAAGAAAAGACAAGACCACAAGGACTACCAGAGGCATGATAAAATTTGGTAGAGACTCTAAGCTACAAGCTAGGTGAGTGTCATCGCATAGCCCTCACCCCTTGGGTTGTCCTGGTACTAGCCACTCTTGGCCCCGGCCCCCAAGTAGGCACATGCGGAACTGAATGCCTCTCGTACAGACAAGGTCATCCAGTCGTACCTACGCATAGGTACATTCTCCCACTCCCATCCTTAGTCTTTACTAGCACTAAAGGCATGGGCGAGGCAAAATTAATCTTGATTAGTGTGTAATTTCCCATTCCAATAATCTCCCATTCCCAATTCATTTATTTAGGTTATCACTTGATTAAATAACTCATAGTAGGTTATCCTGGTACTAGCCACTTAGGGCCCCGACCCCTCACTATGAGCCACTCACCTAGTGTACTTAGGTTCCCTAACATTAATATAAAAATTATAAGAACATAATAGATTCATCATCAAGAATTCATATCAATTCCATAACAACATTTGATTGAGTTTAGGAAAACATATGTTGTCCCTAGTCCACTTGACAACCCTAAACCCAATATGGCATTCAGAATGTTCTAAACATATAAGAAGACATCCAAGTGATACTATTAACATATTCAGAGTATACATAGATCCAATTAACCAAAAAAAAATTCTAATAGCCTCTGGTAACCATACGAAACCTAAAACTTAATGATGTTCTTAAATTGAATTATTTCAAGCAAGGATTAAATGCAAAGAATAGTCATCATAGAACAGTCATCCATATCTTCCACAAAACATAAAATAAAGGAAATCTCTTTTGTGGAGATTTAGATAAAATAATTATGGACTCTCAATTTGATTTTTAGGAAGATCCAATAGTGGGAAAGAAAGTTATGACTTCTGGTTTAAAACAGAAAATTCTGGTTAGGGTTCAGACCTGCCTTCACTAAAACGGTTGTAACTTTCACAAAACATAATAAAAATTTTCCAAACCAATTGAAAATGAAATAAAAGACTTAGGAAAATCTCTGATATCAAATTTATACTTTTATATAATCATATCAGCCTGTAGCATATGAATACATTTGACAGAAAATTCAGAATCAAGAATGGACAAGCATAGTCTGCCAAAATGTCAAAAATAAGGCATTAATTCGACCCTAAAAATAAAATCAGAGAGATACCCATTTGAGATCTGTGAATTTTACTTCCATAAAATCAATTTAGTAAAACCCTAGATTCAATTTAAATTATTATAATAATAGATCTCCAAAAATAGGTTGCTAAAAACTCTGGGAAAACACATGCCAATTCTTACAAACAAAAACTCAAAACTTTAAAATAACCATAGAAATGAAAAGTAAAGATATAATAAATAATGATAATATATAAATAGATCCATAATCTATCAGACACATAAAGTAACTAAAATATTCAATCCATACCTCATGTCCTACGAAGGTTGAATCGAAGAAGGAAGGAAACAAAAGAGAAGACAATTCCAAACTTGAGATGCATCCTTCAAACCCTATCCACTTTCAGAAATTTCCATGAAAGAAAGAAATAATTCCATAGAAAAGAATCCCTCTCTCAACTACTGAAATTCTCACAAAAATGTCTCTCTCCCAAAAGCAAAGATAACCAAAAATTCTTAAAGACATATGCTTACAAACTCTCCCTCACATCTCCAAGTTTTCTCTCCAAAATCTCCATGAAAAGTAAGGCCATCCTCTCCTCAATGCTTCAGCCCCAAAATCCCCTCCCTTCAAATGAGAAAGTAGTGCATATAAATAGATTTCCAAAGGTTGAGAGGAAAAGTAACCAACTCCCAACTAACTCTTAACTAAAGGGTATTATAAAATAACTTAATATCATACAACTATATTACTCAAATATACAATAAAAGATTATTTGTATTCATTCATACACATATGTAATATTATCCTAACATATATTCATATGCCATCATTAATTACATCAATATCTATATATATAACCTATCCTCATTATTAATAATTAACAATTGAGAATAATATACCTTGCATTATTTAATATTTAATTATTAATAATATTATACTTTACATTAATCCCAAAATATACACCATCAACAATATCTATAATAAGTAACATATAATCACATATAAATTATATATATATAAATACATATATGTGTGCACCCATATATATATTTCCATATATATATATATTTATATTTATATAGATACATGCCAAATACCAAACACTATAATCTATAAGATTATGAAGTAATAGATCACAATATTATTACCTATTTATAATTGCTATAGGATATAACACTGAGGTAGAATAAAATCACATGCCTCAAAATAAATCTAATCATCGAAAGAGGCCATAAAAATCAACTATGAAACATATCGAGAAAACCATAAGATTAAACAAGGTCAACCAAAGTCAACAAGGAAAGTCAAGCCAAAATCTTAAAACACAACATAGAAAGATTAACTAAGAATCATACCAAGAAGGAGAAATAAATAAAATGAGTAAACAAATCATACAACCAAATGAATTCAAGTGGCCACAAGGCACTAACTACAACCACGCCCAACCGGGTGCGTTGGATCTGGGTTTTTGACCCAAAGGTTGACTGACAAAGAAGGAACCCTAATATTCCCAAATTGGAATAATGACAAAGGAAGACTCATGTAGGGGCCTTAGTACTATCTCCATAACAACAACCATCAAAGATTTGAGGGCATGCTCAGACCTGTGAAGCTAGGTGAAGTCGATGCCCAGTACCTGCAAGCCTGCATCACAAAGAAGAAATACATATGCACAGATATACATATAAAAGAAAATATTGCAGATAGATGACTAGGATTGATACATCATGTGTACCTCAACTATGTGAGTAACTACGACTTCATCCTGAATCATGAAAGCACATCATGTATATATATACACTCAAAGCCTGTAGCATCATCATAACGAAGGTTAGAATCTCAAGCATTGTGTTAGTCTCTTATCAATACTAATAATAAATCAACATAATCAAATCATCAAGTGAGATACAAGATTCATCCAAGGTAACCTTAATAGAATAAAATATAAATAACCACTTATATATATCTATCAAGTACATATCATATAACATCCTAACTATGTTCATAAAGGTCTTGTAGGTACTCAATACATACATGGAGATAAATACATACAAAAGTGATACTTTTAGATAGTATGTCTGATATTAGAATCATTGAGTACTAGCTTATGAAATTATTATAAACAACTATAGGAATAGATCAAACAAGTATCATGTACAACTTAAGCTATAAGAAACATCGAAGGATCTTAATTCTTTCAAAAACACAAAACTTATATTAGGGTTAGAGGGGTATTACATCTTCCCCCACTAAGATTCGACTTACTCCTAGAAGTCGGGAAGGTGAACTATATATCACACATTAGCTAACAGAATTGTAATATTACTATTCTAGAACCTCATTTAATGACTGCACACATACTTCTCCTATCAAGAGTTTTGGTAAATTCTATCTTATTACAACTTTAGTGTAGATTAACTCAATTCAATTAGTAATGACTTTCAAAAAGAATTACCTATGTGAGTCTATCACTTTATGCAGTAAGTTTGTTTAACAAGATACTTGAAATTACATCAAAATTATTGTTATCAAGTCGAAACTCTAAGGTATTCATGTTTACTCACTAATATCAATATATTAGGAAATTGCATGTTTTACCAACTAAGATTATCACTTCCTTTCACAATATCAAAGTTCCTATCTATGGTAACCAGTATAAAAAAAAGAAAGAATTTATGATATATTTTCCCTTTTGAGACATAATCTAACCCTACATAATACAACTTGTGAGACCTTATTACAAATAGGGTCCAAAATTTGTGTGCCTTACAAGCTATGAATACCAAACATAGAGAGGTATGTAACATTTATATTTGTTATGATCATGAAGGGAATACATCAAATAATTTTTATTTACTTTTGTAATCATGAAAATAAAATAATCTAGATACTTGAAACTTACCATTTTCATTAACACATAGTTTTATAAGAAATATTCCTTTCCATCAAAGCTTTAAGTAGAATTCTAATGACATAGGACACACAAATTTTACAATATACATATTCTAAGTCATCTTTCATAATAGTTGTAGTGCTTGATTTCCAAAAACACATTCACACCCTAGAGGAGATCTAAACAATTTACAATTTATTGCACCATTATTCATTGAGTTGGGATCCCTTCTTAAAGCTTACTATTTATATATGCACTTTTCCCTAATTTGCATGTCAGGAGGTTTCCATATAGCATTTACTTAAGAGTTATTTCAAATTCTTTATTTCATAATGATCATAGATCCATCAAGAGAGAAAGAAGTATATGAGTCCTACTACTATAACCACAACATCTAAATTAATAACATTAACTACTGTACATAACTTTAATTTATACCCTTTACCTATTTGAAAGATTACCCTCGTACACTTTAAAATTTTGAAATAACATCAGTTCCAAGTAGAAATTGAGTAAGGTACATTTCTATAACATTTATTTACCACAACAACTCCTTATTCATAGTTGTTCAATCACTTAATGTTGTTAATTTCTTACTGCTATGGTGTTGATCACAATGTATACAAAACATGAATTTGTTTCCAAAATACCCATCTAGGATCCTAACTATTCACTAGGCATTTTGCAAGACTTATATTTAATAAAAACAACTTCCATCATTAGTACAGATAATCCATCATCGCACATACTCTTCCCTAGAATTTCTTGATTATGTTATCTTAAATCCTTTTTGTGCAATTTAATAAGATATGTAGAAAGGATATAACTTCTTACCAAGATAGGGATAAAAATTCCTCTTCCTAAATGAAAATGTGAATTATAGCCTATGATAAAATCTTGGGGACATAGGTCCCTCACCCAAGGGTTTCCTAATTGAGTATTTACAAATTTTCCTAATATATTATTGCCTTGTCTAAACAATTTTAGTCATGCAAAACTTATTTCTTAAGAGGGAAGAAAGAGAGAGAGAGAGAAATACATATGACAGTAGATTATTTGCTCCTTATTTATTTATTTATTTATTTTCACTTCTTTCCTAGGTACATATTATTAGCCATGTAATTTAATTATTTCCCTTTTAATCCTATCAAGTACTACCACAATCATTTCTTTCTTTTAAGGATCCAAAAAAAATCTATTTCTAAGATACCTTGAGTAGGATAAAATTCAACTAGGTATTTGTAAGAAGATAGAGTGCACAACATTATATTATAGGTAGGATCATGGGGTAATATTATCTATGACCATAATTAAGATTCAAAACATTTAGTATCCTTTAACTTTTGACCTTTCTAGAGATACCAGTACCTTTCAAGAAAACAAACACAAGTCTCAAGAATTCTTCATCGTTCCATTATTATTATAGGAAACATCCACTTAACTCATCATTGATCTCATTATGAAAAATATAAGTAATTGTTAGAATATAACTCAATCATAGAAGAATAGGTGTGCCCTTGTAAGACAATACAACATAAGAACACAAAATGTAGCCTTCATTTCCTAAGATTCAAATTTTAGAATAACAACATAATCCAAAAAGAGACAAAGTGAAGATACTCAAGGTTATGCATAGGTGAGCTATGAGTCCCAGAGTTCCCAGTGTAGAAACCTAGGGCTCTGATACCAAATGTAACGCCCCGCCAGGCAACCCAAGATGACAAGACATAAAACCTCTATAAAATGCAAGTAGTGAATTTTTTTATTTTTTTATTTTATTATTTGATTTTAACTAGAATAATATTCATCATTCCACTTCATATTTCTAAAAGAAGAAATAATTTTCTACTACTTGAATGTAAGATTTATACAACTTAAGTCCTCCCGAGTTTCCTAACGTTGCTACTAAAGCAACATCATATAAACCATTTACATGCATAAGATATTCACGGAATCATGAGCTTAAAAGATCTACATTCATTTTAATGCACCAAGTTAAATGTCCCTAACTTATTTCTTATATTAAACATAGGTTAATCATCCAACCTCATTATTCCTTTTATCAACTCATTCCATAAATTCATATTGATTTCATCTACATCTACTATCCTTTATATCACTTTTCTCTAATAATTTAGGTAAGAGATTAATATTCATTAAGGTAGGCATTATCTTAGGTACTTCATTAACATGAACCAAGTATTAACATTATAATCAAGTTACTATTTTATTGCATTGTTTCATAACCATTCATTGTTAATAATTCCAATCACTAACCTATCAATTCTCAATAATTTCCTTGGATCTTTTCATCAAGAGAGAATACATTATTTTTGTGATACATCATTATATATAACTATATTTAAGATTATTTCTTTTACATATGGACAATATAAGAGGATAAGAGAAATAACATAAATACTTTCTTTTAATGCTAGTAACATGTCCAATATTCCACATTCTTTTCCCTTTCTTTTACCTAGAACTACCCATTCCCTTAGCATTGCCTTGAATTGAGATTACATCAATACTACAAGACTCCTTTTAGGAGATTAAAATTACATGAATACAGATACATAAGTACATCTCAACATATTAAAATATCCAATAAGAAATTTTCAACTGCAGATTTGGAAAGGAATATGTGCTAGGATCATCCAAAGAATCACGATCAATACCTCGATATAAATATTAACCACCCAACCATGTGGAACCAATAGGCCCACTCCCCCGAGCTAGGAGATAGAACCAAAGGCCCATACAAGAGGTAACAACTAGGAAATTTCTAAGGTGGTGATAAAATTTACCCAAAGTCACAACACAAAAGAAAAGACAAGAAGACCACAAGGACTACCAGAGGCATGATAAAATTTGGTAGAGACTCTAAGCTACAAGCTAGGTGAGTGTCATCACATAGCCCTCACCCCTTGGGTTGTCCTGGTACTAGTCACTCTTGGCCCCGGCCCCCAAGTAGGCACATGCGGAACCGAATGCCTCTCGTACAGACAAGGTCATCCAGTCGTACCTACGCATAGGTACATTCTCCCACTCCCATCCTTAGTCTTTACTAGCACTAAAGGCATGGGCGAGGCAAAATTAATCTTGATTAGTGTGTAATTTCCCATTCCAATAATCTCCCATTCCCAATTCATTTATTTAGGTTATCACTTGATTAAATAACTCATAGTAGGTTATCCTGGTACTAGCCACTTAGGGCCCCGACCCCTCACTATGAGCCACTCACCTAGTGTACTTAGGTTCCCTAACATACATATAAAAATTATAAGAACATAATAGATTCATCATCAAGAATTCATATCAATTCCATAACAACATTTGATTGAGTTTAGGAAAACATATGTTGTCCCTAGTCCACTTGACAACCCTAAACCCAATATGGCATTCAGAATGTTCCAAACATATAAGAAGACATCCAAGTGATACTATAAACATATTCAGAGTATACATAGATCCAGTTAACCAAAAACAGATTCTAATAGCCTCTGGTAACCATACGAAACCTAAAACTTAATGATGTTCTTAAATTGAATTATTTCAAGCAAGGATTAAATGCAAAGAATAGTCATCATAGAACAGTCATCCATATCTTCCACAAAACATAAAATAAAGGAAATCTCTTTTGTGGAGATTTAGATAACATAATTATGGACTCTCAATTTTATTTTTAGGAAGATCCAATGATGGGAAAGAAAGTTATGACTTCTGGTTTAAAACAGAAAATTCTTGTTAGGGTTCAGACCTGCCTTCACTAAAACGGTTGTAACTTTCACAAAACATAATAAAAATTCTCCAAACTAATTGGAAATGAAATATAAGACTTAGGAGAATCTCTGATATCAAATTTAGATTTTTATATAATCATATCAGCCTGTAGCATATGAATACATTTGACAGAAAATTTGGAATCAAGAATGGAGAAGCATAGTCTGCCAAAATGTCAAAAATAAAGCATTAATTCGACCCTAAAAATAAAATCAAAGAGATACCCATTTGAGATCTCTGAATTTTACTTTCATAAAATCAATTTAGTAAAACCCTAGATTCAATTTAAACTATTATAATAATAGATCTCCAAAAACAGGTTGCTAAAAACCCTAGGAAAACACATGCTAATTCTTACAAACAAAAACTCAAAACTTTAAAATAACCATAGAAATGAAAATTACAGATATAATAAATAATGATAATATATAAATAGATCCATAATCTATCAGACACATAAAGTAACTAAAATATTCAATCCATACCTCATGTCCTACGAAGGTTGAATCGAAGAAGGAAGGAAACAAAAGAGAAGACAATTCCAAACTTGAGATGCATCCTTCAAACCCTATCCACTTTCAGAAATCTCCATGAAAGAAAGAAATAATTCCACAGCAAAGAATCCCTCTCTCAACTACTGAAATTCTCACAAAAATGTCTCTCTCCCAAAAGCAAAGATAACCAAAAATTCTTAAAGACATATGCTTACAAACTCTCCCTCACACCTCCAAGTTTTCTCTCCAAAATCTCAATGAAAAGTAAGGCCATCCTCTCCTCAATGCTTCAGCCCCAAAATCCCCTCCCTTCAAATGAGAAAGTAGTGCATATAAATAGATTTCCAAAGGTTGAGAGGAAAAGTAACCAACTCCCAACTAACTCTTAACTAAAGGGTATTATAAAATAACTTAATATCATACAACTATATTACTCAAATATACAATAAAAGATTATTTGTATTCATTCATACACATATGTAATATTATCCTAACATATATTCATATGCCATCATTAATTACATCAATATCTATATATATAACCTATCCTCATTATTAATAATTAACAATTGAGAATAATATACCTCGCATTATTTAATATTTAATTATTAATAATATTATACTTTACATTAATCCCAAAATATACACCATCAACAATATCTACAATAATTAACATATAATCACATATAAATTATATATATATAAATACATATATGTGTGCACCCATATATATATTTCCATATATATATATATATTTATATTTATATAGATACATGCCAAATACCAAACACTATAATCTATAAGATTATGAAGTAATAGATCACAATATTATTACCTATTTATAATTGCTATAGGATATAACACTGAGGTAGAATAAAATCACATGCCTCAAAATAAATCTAATCATCGAAAGAGGCCATAAAAATCAACTATGAAACATATCGAGAAAACCATAAGATTAAACAAGGTCAACCAAAGTCAACAAGGAAAGTCAAGCCAAACTCCTAAAACACAACATAGAAAGATTAACTAAGAATCATATCAAGAAGGAGAAATAAATAAAATGAGTAAACAAATCATACAACCAAATGAATTCAAGTGGCCACAAGGCACTAACTACAACCACGCCCAACCGGGTGCGTTGGATCTGGGTTTTTGACCCAAAGGTTGACTGACAAAGAAGGAACCCTAATATTCCCAAATTGGAATAATGACAAAGGAAGACTCATGTAGGGGCCTTAGTACTATCTCCATAACAACAACCATCGAGGATTTGAGGGCATGCTCAGACCTGTGAAGCCAGGTGAAGTCGATGCCTGGTACCTGCAAGCCTGCATCACAAAGAAGAAATACATATGCACGGATATACATATAAAAGAAAATATTGCAAACAGATGACTAGGATCGATACATCATGTGGACCTCAGCTATGTGAGTAACTATGACTTCGTCTTGAATCATGAAAGCACATCATGTATATATATACACTCAAAGCATGTAGCATCATCATAACGAAGGTTAGAATCTCAAGCATTGTGTTAGTCTCTTATCAATACTAATAATAAATCAACATAATCAAATCATCAAGTGAGATACAAGATTCATCCAAGGTAACCTTAATAGAATAAAATATAAATAACCACTTATATATATCTATCAAGTACATATCATATAAAATCCTAACTATGTTCATAAAGGTCTTGTAGGTACTCAATACATACATGGAGATAAATACATACAAAAGTGATACCTTTAGATAGTATGTCTGATATTAGAATCATTGAGTACTAGCTTATGAAATTATTATAAACAACTATAGGAATAGATCAAAAAAGTATCATGTACAACTTAAGCTATAAGAAACATCGAAGGATCTTAATTCTTTCAAAAACACAAAACTTATATTAGGGTTAGAGGGGTATTACAAAGAGCACAAAATCCACTTCAAGCCAGGAGGTGGAAATCCCATCCTATTTCTTGTACACAATATCCATGCAAATCATGCAAGATCCCATAACTATGTGCACAGGCGTAACCTATGGTAGATAAAGCATAGAGAAATGGATATATGAGCTCAAAAAAAAACACCTGCCTAGCCACAATGTGGGTCCTAGATAATCTAGATCTCACACCAAACCATACACTTCACCGCCTCATTCAGCAATGGTGGGCTACCAATCCCACCATCAGCGCCCCACGTAGTGCCCCTCCCGAGCCGCCAATCGATACAAATCACCTCAATGAATTAATCTATGACATTAGGGCACCCACGGTGCCTACTTTTCCCATCAAGGGGTTGAGAAAAATGAGATCTCTGGAAAAGAAAAATGATACCAACAGATGGTGCATCACATTGTGATGGTATTTGGGGTCTGCCACATGTGATGGTAATTTATCAGAGCTTTTGATTTACAAAAATAAATTCTCTGGCAACCTAGGATCATTTCTATTACGATCTGTTATGCACGAGAGAAAGAATGCTGAATGTAGTTAGATGGAGGATGAAACAGAGGAGGTGCTTGTACGTAGAGACTTTCTCCAACCATAACTTCAAATTTGAAATTTGGGGATATAGATTTGAGTGGCAAATCTAAAAGAAGGATTTCATTTCAAATTTCACCTATTTAGGTGGAAGATGAAATGCTTGCATTTGTCCAAAATGAGTATTTCATCTTCTTATTCCAGTTGACCTAAATTCAAAACCAAACAAAGAAGATGAGGGAAAATCTTGGATTTGAGTCAGGGATGCCAATTCTGGCCCTCATCTTCTTGCAACCAAACGGGGACTCAGGGTACTTTCTATGGATGCCTTAAAGGATATCTAAAGCATACTGGGAATAGATTTGTCTAGATATAAATCAGACACCTTTCCAAGATTATGGAAGTACATGTAGATTATTAGAGACCCAAACCTGAATATCTTGGTCTTGTCATGATTAATGGCTCTTATGTTGTCTATCAGCTATGCGCACAAGATCTCACATAGATTGAACCCTACATTCTCTCTTACCAACCTTATTGCTACTAGAATGGTGGCTGTTGATACACTATTCACCCTGCTGGTGTGCTGGAACCTGTATCCTTGTATCATGGACATCAATTTGATGTCTTTCTCCTCTATAGGCTCTATAGTCATTCCACGCCTATCACTTCTTAATTTGCAGGTTTGTTCTACAAGTTTTCTGACATCCTTTCCCACTAGAATAATGATGCCTTTCCTAGAAAGACTATCATCTCATGAATTAGGTTACATGTGATCCTTACTAGAACTTCACCTATCCATAATAGGTCATCATGAATCCTGCTAAGTAGAATCTTTATCCATTTGGACTCATAGAACTCATATGTAGTCACATATTCAATTATCAGATGGTTTTCAAGCTATTCATACTCATCCATGAAGGTTTTATCAGGTTTCATCATTGTTTCCATGTGTGCTCTTATTCTATCCAAACCTACTGGTTCCTTCTTGCAATATGTATGCCCTAATATCTTCCACATGCATAACACCCATGGGAGTGTGGGAGAATGCACCTTCTAGATCATCTAGTGTGGACTTGAATCGGTGCCTCTTAAACACATATGTCTTCTTCTCAGCCACATGAAATACAATGGGAGTAGCCATTACATAGTTGTATATTGCTTTCCAAATGATCTCAAAGACTTCTGAATTGGCACGACGGATTAGGGCTTCTGCAACCAATTAAGTGTACTACTAATTAATGGTGAATCAATTCAACAATCCTTCATAATCAAATTCTAGGGCTCCTCTTCTCTCCAATCACTCTGAATTTGAATGCAATGAGAGATCTACAAACTTCTATGTACTTTAAAGTATAAATTCTTCCATTAATGCTTGCCGCGTAAACCAGGTTGTCACTAAAAATTTATAACTTTCATTCTGCAAACAATCAGGTAGTGCTCTCTTGCACATAGGTTCTGCTAGTCTCCAAAAGCTTAAGTCCAAAGGTGCATACTCCGAGGGTGAGTATATCAGCCACACAGGGGTTTAGAGATAAATTATCTCCCCCTATGACCCTGAGGGCCATTCATCCAAATGTAGAGGGTGTGTCCACTATGGATGCATCCAATACATACTCATCAACCTTATCCTTCTTTGCCTCTGGCTAAATCAAGCTCACATCCTTTGAAGCTTTCAGAAACTTGACTTCTCCTTCGGTATCCAATAATGGTTCTTTGGGCTTTTTAGGGCTTTCCTAACTTTGCATCCTTGATCTACAAAATTTTTAGATGTGTCCAACCTTGTTACAAGAGTGACAAATGACTGGAGGCCTTATATTCCTTGGCACATTGACATGGGTTACTATTTTACATTGTCTAGCTGAGTGACCATTATAATTACATATCTGACATGTAACATTCTAAGAATTTCTTACATTTGGCTGATTCTGATTTCTTTGATTATGCTGAGTCTTGTTCTTCTGACTTTTCTTATAATTCATAGCTCTATGACCAAATCTATTGCATGAATAATAGTAACCATTGAAAGGTCTTTACCTTTGTATAGTTCATTGCTATATGTGTTGGAAATATTCAAGACTATCTAGGTTACTGAGAGGGGAGGGGTGAATCAGTAACTTCAAAACTTTTAACAGATTCAGATCTTAGTAATATTAGATTGATAATCTGACTGCATGCATGAGTAATAGAAAGAATAAAACATTCATAACACTTAGAACACAGAGATTTGGTGACCCAGAAACCTTCAAAGTAGAAAGTAAAACTGGGGTGGGGATGATACCCACAAAACTTCAATACTGCAGTATAAAGTTTGCTAGTTAAGGCTTACAATGATCACTTCTGATGATCTACCCTATTAGGAGCAATAAGGACTGCTAGGTCCACCTTGTTAGAGGTTTTACAAACATACAATGAAGTATGCACTCGGTTAAGAGATTTTTACAAAGACTGTTAAGTCTACCCGGTTAAAGGATTTCAAGCTGATTCACCTATTAGGATGAAACAGTAGATCTCTTACTTGCAACTGTACTTGCTAATTGAGATTTTCTGATGTACTGATCACCTTCTGTGATGGATAGATCTTTACTACTTCTTATACTGTTGTAGCCCTTTGTAATTCGCTTATCTCTTCCTTTCTCTCTTTTTCATACTTCTCTATATCTTCCTTTTTGGATATGACATAAAACATTATTTATATATCAATCTAAGTCAATTCCAAAACAATTACAAAGTCAGCTCTTAAACAAGTAAACACAAATATTACTGAGTCAGCCCAAATATAGTTACACAGTTACTGCAAACTAACTCATTGACTTTCTGATACTCGGCGTCCACTGCGTTACTCGGCATTGTCATGCACTCGGTAGAAGTGGAAACTCGGTCCATACTAACCACTCGGTCATAGTTTCAAACTTGGTAAATACTGGAGACTCGGTAGATAAAGTGTTACTCGATAGAAACTAAATTTCCTATTTAACCGTGGAGCACTCGGTAAACACTGTGAAACTTTGCGAGCTCGGTATGCACTGTTCTGCTCGGTAAGCTCTATTCTACTCGGTAAGCTCTATTCTACTCGATATGTACTATTCTACTCCGTAGGCACTATTCAGAATAAGTGTTGTCACTAATGACAATCATGCTTAATGCCAACAATCTCCCCCTTTGGAATTAGTGACAAAAACACTTATTTGCCAAAACTTATATACAAGAATCATGTTGAATCTTTTTTTTGATTTTTCAAAATTTATCTTTGTCAAATTGTTGTTTATACATTTCATGACTCCCTTATATAGAGTACTTTCTCCCCCTTTCTTATTACACACCTTAATCTTATACACTTTCTCCTATACATTTTCTCCCCCTTTTCGACAATAATGCCAAAGGCGTATATACAAGTATTTTATAGGGAGAATCCAAAATGTGAAAGAAAATCAGAATGTACCTTTATGATTAGTGCCAGAGTTTTGTCCCAATTCTCTTGCAGAATCTTGCATGTTTGGAGTGCAATTTGGACTTCTGCAGAGAGTTCAATCATGTGATCTGCAATGGAAAATTGATTGTCATGGAGAAATGCTTTTGAGTGAACAATGTGCTTTTGCATTATGTCCATGATGGGAAGGATCATGTTCTAAATATCTAGCAGTGTTGACCAGATCTTTGTATCTTCTTTTAATAATTTCGATTGCCTATTTGATAGGAATATGATTTTCATATGATGTGCAGAGCTTGAACTAGGTTCAAGTTGCAACTTTTGTACACTGTCCTTCAGATCCTCATCAATCTTATTCAATTTGTCCTTGACTTCCTTAGTGAACTCAACAACATTACATAGCTTAGCAACAAGTGAGGTAACATTGGAATAGGAGGACTCAATATCTGTCAAAAATGAAGATAATTCTACCTGATTAATAGCTATATGCTGAGCAACATGCTCAAGCACTTTATTGTCAAACTTCTTCTCAGCTTTCTCAAAAATATTCTCTGACGCAGAGGAATCCTCATGAAACTTGTTTACTACCTCAGCTAACTGTAACAAAATATGTTGAGAGGAATCAACTTTAATACCTAATGCTTCTAACAAAATATCCTTTGCATTTTCAATAATTTTATATTCCTTGTCCCTTTCTTCTTTTAGTTTCTTCTGCTTTGCTTTCTTTTGGAGGAGTTCACCAATGCTTTGCATTTGGTCTACTGAAAGATTTGTAATGTCTAATTTTGGAATCTCTATCTCCTCATCTAAGTCTATATCCTCTTCTACATTCTTACTCAAAAATCTTGTACTCGGTTGAGCCTTAGGATCAACTGTTATTTCACTTAATGCCTTTGTAGAAGTTATTGTAGACATTGTAGGACTAGCTATGAAAAATGATAAACTACCGACTGGAATACTTGAAGGGCTCAAAACTGAAGTATTCACAATTGTAGAATCAAAAACTAAAATACTTACTGAAGTATCCAAAACTGAGGTACTTACTACTGGAAAACTTGATATGGAAGTAGGTACTGAAGTAGATACAGGAGACTGCAACTCGGTAAAAGAGGTGGTAGTCATTTTTTTTGATGATACATTGAGTTGTGCTAGTGATGATTTGACATTTGATGTATCTGTGGAAGTTGTCACAATCATACTTGAAGTTATCTCCATGCTAGGTGTAGCAACTTTTGCTGGAGAGTGAGGAAGTGAGGCAATGACTTCTACAGCTATCCAAACAATATTATCTTCCTCATGACTTTTCTTGTCTACCTCGGTATCTTCTTCATGTTCATCACTGTCATCATCAATATCCTTGATTATCATAGTTTCGGCACTCAGTTTGTGAAGATTATAGATGTTTTTCCATGTGGTAGTGGCACTCTTCACAACCGACTCAATATCTTTGATCAAAATCAAACAACTGTTGAATTTGAGTGTCATCTTATTTTCATTATCTATCAATGCCTTATTAATTTCAGCATTTTTCAAACTTGGCATTAATTGCCTCAAGGTTTGAGCATAGATTTCCTTGATAGTTTTTCTTGCATTGGACCATCTCAACTTAATTTTGTTCAGTAAAATTCCTAGGATTTGAGAAGCTATCTCTTTAGGTGAGTATTTCCATCTTCCTATTTTCTCGATAACAGCATCTTCGATTTCCTGCTGCTCTTCCTTAGATCTGATTTCATATTTGAGAGATTTGAAGTTTGCAATTCCAGATCCTTCTTTCATATCCTTGATATTTTCTTTTAATGAAGGAGGAGGCCTTTTGAATACTATTTCTTCACTGTCTTTGCCTGCCTTGCCTCTTGCACTCCTTCTTGTAAATACTGTAGAGGGTTGCTTGGGTGCCTTGGTGATAATTAATTTTCCTTTCTTCTTTGCTAGTACTTGTTCTTCTTCCTCCTCATCCTTTTTCTCTTCTTCTTCTAAGTCCTCTCCTTTTTCCTCGGTTGACATTAGAGGTGTGCTAGCTTGTATTTTGGCCATCCTCTTTCTTCCTTTGTTAACCGCCTATGGAAGCTTTATACTAAGCTCAATTCTCTCCTTAGCTTCTTCATATGTCCCAAAATATGGTGCCTTTGGATTAACAGGTTGATTAATTAGGGCTTCAATAATTTTTTTGGTTTCATCAATATTTACCTCATAGGGAAGAGGTTTCACATGTACAATCCTTGGTTTTGCTGCCTGTATATACAGATTATCACAGTCCACCATGATAAAAATATCATCTTTGTAATCTTCCACCAATTTCTGTGGAATCTGGAATCTATTGTTCATTTTCTCTTTAAATGATTCAAAATAGTTATCCATTATGCTTTCAAAATTGTCACCCATTTCTGAAATGCATTCATTCATCTGATAAAGAACTGGTACATCTTTTCTCCATACTACCGTGCCTTTTGATGGGAAAAACTTTTGAGCATAGAAAAATAAACAAACCAACAGTGAGCCAAACTTACATGGATTGTTCTTTGAGGTTTGGATGCTCTCCATGTTCTTGTTGAACTATTTCAACAAAAGATCTGCTAGGTCAAATGACAGATTGTTCTTTAGAATTTTATATGCTAGGTCAACTACTTCACACGGAACACTGTTATGCCGACTTGAATTGTATATCTTGTGAGCTATGATATGTATACCAAAATTCAATTTTGCATTAGTAATTTTGCTTATCTTCATACCTCTACCGTCCCACTCATCTAGGGTTTTCTCTTCTAGTTCTGTCTGACCTAGGGTTTTTGTAGATTTTGCTTTGTCGAGCATGGGAAGACTAGTGATTCGGTGAATCATCTTCTTCGTAATCTCTACTGGTTTCTCAAGCCATATTTTACCTTCATGTACTCAGCTGAGGATATATCTAACCCATTTTATCTAAAAGCTCTGAGGCAAGTGTGTGATGTGAACTAAACCCTTATCTTCCAAATGTTGATGCTCTGGTTTGAGAACACCATCGACACATAGTTCCTCATGAATAGTATCTATCTCTAGGGTTCCAAGCTCTTGAATTGTACACTTAAAATGACTGTGAATATCATTAATAAGGAGTACCTTAGGAGGGATCTGAGATTGAGCTCCACTCAGGTCTAGGGTTTCAGCAATTACGGACATGAGTTTGAAATCTAGTGCTTTCCATTCTCCATGAACCAACATTTTTGAATCTTTCTTCACTTTAGCACTGGATGATGCCATGGTAGCTCGGTGAACATAGTAAATTCTTCAAGGAAAGAGAATATCTTGCTAAAATATGCTTCGAAACGCTTGATTGCACTAGGAGACTTTTGTTCATGGTGAATAGTGAACTTGATTTCACTCCTTTTCTTAAAACTTTGTCATTAATGCTTAGTACGGATTAGGGTATTGAATTAGATAGGCTATCATCCACTATGAATTAATTGCTCGGTGAAGACTCCACAACTCGGTGATCATACGAATTCATACTTCTCCGACCTTACTCAGTAACCAAATGAAGTTAGGTTACTCCCGACTTTTCTCAGTGGTAACTGATACCGACCTTCTTATGATCCTGTTGTATCTTGCATACTAATTTGGATCTATCTTCCTTTCAGTTCAGGAACTATTTTGGAATATGTTTATGAAGATACAGTTCCAGTGCTTTCTTGGAGACTAGTTAGAGCTCATAGAGCCACTCCCTTCATTAGTGACTTCAGGATTGGTTTGCTTGGTAGGTTTAGGAATCCACTTGTGTCTCATCTGCTTCCTAATGTTATTTTCTTTTTCTTTCTTTTCATCTTCAATTTTGCCTAAATTCATGCAGTTTTTAGCTATGTGACCAAGCTTAGTGAAATTATAACATCTTATGGTAGAATCCCTTTTTCTCAAGTGGTGCCTTACACAATTCATGCCAATGTGTCCATATTCTCCATAGTAATGACATCTAAACCAAGTGTTGTAATCCCAACCAAATATTGCTTTAATAATTTGTTCCGCTGGATTGGGTGTTTTAGTTCTGTATTCTAATGCCTTATGACCTTGTTTGCTGCATTTGTGACATATACCTTTAAATCTTGGTTTCTCCTTGCATTCATTTGCTTTATGACCAAGCTGATTGCAATTGTAGCATTTTCCATTGAATTTTTCTTTTCCATTGCTCCAACATTTGTTTGAAGTATGACCAATTTTTCCATAGTGATTACAAGTAGGTTTCTGATTCTTTTGAGTACCTTGTTTGGAGGATTCACCTTCCTCTTTGTATCCAAGTCCTGCTTTTCCTTTTTTCCTATGAAGGTTTCATTCATACACCTAATTCATATCTTCTTGAGATTTCAACATTCTCTCATTGATTTGCCTTTCAGCATCTAGCTCACTCATCACTCTTAAATTGATTTGCTTTTCAGATCTCAGCTCTTCTCTCATATTTTCATTTTCTAATCTTAGAGTCAAGATTTCTTCATTTGCATTGGAGATTTGATCAATAAGATTTTCTAGCTGAAGAGTTTTATTCTGGATTTCATTGTTCTTTCCATCTATTTCATCTTTCATCTTGTTTCTTTGTTCCAAGACTTCGCAGAATCTTGTTGACTGAATTTCTTGTTCTCTTTTCAATTTTCTCACTTCTTGTAGAGATCCACTCTTTTCTAGAAGTTCTTTGATTGCATTGTTTGCTTCATCTGATCTGCTTGAAGGGAAAAAGTCTTCAATTTTTTCTTCAACATACTGGTGGTCATTGATCTGATTTGCAAGTTCCTTCCTTCTTTTTAGGGAAAGGGAAAGATGCTCTCTTGCTTCTTTGAGTTGAGTTATGGCCATTTCCAAATCTAGCTTTTCATTCTCAATTACTTTGTTCAGTCTGAATATCTCCATTGTCCTAAATCTTTTCTCAAGCTGTCAAACTTTATTCTGAGATCCACTAAGCTCTGATACCAATTGTTGGAAATATTCAAGACTATCTAGGTTACTGAGAGGGGAGGGGTGAATCAGTAACTTCAAAACTTTTAACAGATTCGGATCTTAGTAATATTAGATTGATAATCTGACTGCATGCATGAGTAACAGAAAGAATAAAACATTCATAACACTTAGAACATAGAGATTTGGTGACCCAGAAACCTTCCAAGTAGAAAGTAAAATTGGGGTGGGGATGATACCCACAAAACTTCAATACTGCAGTATAAATTGTTCCAGTTAAGGCTTACAATGATCACTTCTAATGATCTGCCCTGTTAGGAGCAATAAGGACTGCTAGGTCCACCTTGTTATAGGTTTTACAAACATACAATGAAGTATGCACTCGGTTAAGAGATTTTTACAAAGACTATTAAGTCTACCTAGTTAAAGGATTTCAAGCTGATTCACCTGTTAGGATGAAACAGTAGATCTCTTACTTGCAACTGTACTTGCTGATTGAGATTCTCTGATGTAATAATCACCTTCTGTGATGGATAGATCTTTGCTACTTCTTATACTATTGTAGCCCTTTGTAATTTGCTTATCTCTACCTTTCTCTCTTTTTCATACTTCTCTATATCTTCCTTTTTGGATAAGACATAAAATATTGTTTATATATCAATCTAAGTCAATTCCAAAACAATTACAAAGTCAGCTCTTAAACAAGTAAACACAAATATTATTGGGTTGGCCCAAATATATTTACACGATTACTACAAACTAACTCGGTGACTTTCTAATACTTGGCATCCACTGCGTTACTTGACATCATCATTCACTTGGTAGAAGTGGAAAATCGGTCCATACTAACCACTCGGTCATAATTTTGAACTCAGTAAATACTGGAGACTCGGTAGATAAAGTGTTGCTCGGTAGAAACTAAATTTCCTGTTTAACCGTGCAGCACTCGGTAAACACTGTGAAACTTTGCAAGCTCGGTATGCACTATTCTGCTTGGTAAGCTCTGTTCTACTTGGTAAGCTCTATTTTGCTTGATATGTACTATTCTGCTCGGTATGCACTGTTTAGAATAAGTGTTGTCACTAATGACAATCATGCTTAATGCCAACAATATGTCCATGCTTTTTACATGCATAACAAGTTCAATCTACTGGCTTGTGCTCATTCTTGGATGGTTTAACATGATCTTTTGTCTGACTTTCAGTCTCCTTAGTATCTGAGGTGTCTTTTGGTGCTTTCGTTCTTGCTCGCATGTTGTCAATCTAATTTTGCACTTCATTGTATCCAATGCAGCTAGTATCTCCTTTAAGTCTTCTTGCATACAACTAAGATTCTATCAAATCAGAACTCATGTGAAATTTATCAATGTGATTAGATTTGCCTCTTTCAATTCATATTCCAAGCTTTCTTTGTTGTTCCTTAGCTCCAATATTTCCATGTTTTCTTGCCTCAATTCTTCATTGAGTTGAAGGTTCTCTTTGATCTATTCATCATAGACTTCCTAATTGTTAGTTAGCTTATCATCCAATTCTTCAATTCGTTCTTTTAGACATGAATTTTCTTCATTCAACTTCTTGATCATTATCCCTAAATCACTAGTAGAGCATTCTTTCAAATCCTTTCTTAGCCTTTTGATGACAACTTGAGCATCACTAAATTTTTCTTTTAGTTCTTCAATTTATTTTTCAGATTTGTCTAGGTCTTCAAGAGAAGCTTCAAGATTTCTTTTTAGATGTTTCATTTCTTCTTTGTTCATGATCTCCTCAAGTGGTTAAACTTCTTTGTTGAGGACCAAAGCTCTGATACCAATTGTTAGGAATGGGAACACTGAGAGGGGGGGGGGGGGGTGAATCAGTGGTCACTGAATTAAATATTTTTTCTTAGTTCTTTAATCTCAACTTGAATGCTTAAGTACTAAAATGAACATTAACATAAATAGCATAGAAGAACACAAAAAACAACACCAATATGGTTATGGGGAAACCCAAATAGGTAAAAACCCCGGTGGGAATTGACACCCACTAATATTCTATACTAGTGTTTTATGATCCTTGTTAGAAGATCCTTAACCCCGTTAGGAGTTTCTTTACAATATATTTAGTACAGTGACTTGGTCAAGGGTTGGACCCTGTTAGGAGTTTTTTACAATAACCTTGTTAAGGGTGTTGACTCACTATCCTAGAGCTCACTTCTCAAGTGGTGAAGGCTACAACCTTTTGATCTCAGATACATACTATATTTGCTGGATGAACTGCCACTGTGACACTGCTTGTCTGATCAGTTTCTTTGATGCGCTAATGCTTTGACCTCTTGCAAAGCTCTAATACATCTTATCAACTCTTCACATACTTCTTCTCTATTTTTTTCAACTCTACAACAACTCTCATACTTAATTACAATGACGCATCTATTATTTATATGTGCCTACAAAACAATTAAGTACTAGGTCGGCCCTTTAACCGATTACACACAATGGTTCCAATTGAATTGGCTCAAGCATGTTTACAAAAAAACATAATTACATGTCGAAAAACTAAATACAATAGGCACATAGCCCTTACACAACAATAATATAACCGCTAACCAAAATACCAACAGTCGACTACTTGCACTGTTCTTCTTTGACCTTCACTGTTTGTGCAGCTTGAACTATCTATATCTTTCTCATACTGAATCTTCTGCTCATGTGCTCTTAGACTTAGCATGAATATGATCTTAAAAACTTAACTTCTAGGGTGCATACCATAATTCTATTGTATGCGCGTGCACTGATGCTCTGATCTTCAGGTACTCTGTAAACTATCCAGTCTTCAACACTTTGCCAATTTTTTATCTTCTCATCAGGTGCGCTGACTCCAAAACACTATATGAATTTTTTTCCATACATAGTATAGTAAACTTACCAACAGAGGTCCCCCTCTATTTTTTGAAAAAATTATGTGCTGAATTTGAATTGGGCAGGAAAACCAATTACTTTAACATGAGAGCATTCCAAGGGGTTGGTCGGTGCATGCCACAGGATAAGCCAAGGGCTAAATTGAGTGATAGAACAAGAAATAATGTGCATAATGACCCCCTTATTCCTCTTCCTACACCTATCCATCATTGAGTAGCACAGTCAGCTCTCGGTTCATTGAGTGCCCTTATAGGCAATTTATTACAACACTTGACCCAGGTGAGGGTTGCCCCTAGCATAGCACATGTTTGCATGAGTTGTGGGGATATATGTAGGGGTCCCCAGACTGATCCTGATGCTTCCCATGCTATCCATGGTGGATATGATGATGATGATGGTGGCACACATGGTGGCGTTGGATATTATATCACATTATTTGTTGATTTTCTCAATGTGGACGATGATCATCCCGCGGAGGTAAATTTAATTATAATTTATAGTGCAATATTAAATTTCATATTTATACAATTGTGAACCATAACATGTGGATTTTTTTGTGAAAAGAGGAGGGTTGAACCCCCATCTTTCATTAGCCATCATCATATGACATCCACAGATCGACATCTCGGTGCCCCATTCAGGGTATGCACTTTGATCTTTCAATACATTTAAACTTTAAACAAAATACAATTTAATTGATAATGTGTTTGACATATTTTTTTCAATTTTAGGGTCTCCAATGTAACACAGAGATTGGAAATTATTCATTCTCTTCCCTACTGGTCATTGAGAGTCATCTACATATACCTATAGTATGTTTTTCATTCATTAATTTTAAGTGTTTATATCTTACTAATTTATGTACAACTTTTATTCGTACTTATATTTTTGCAATTATAGGCTTTTGGATTGTCTCATGTTGTGCAATCAAAT